>OX418227.1:14735567-14836879 GCA_948455865.1 Conomelus anceps | reverse complement strand
TAATAGCTTCCGCCCCCATTGGAAAGCGGCAGAGGCGTCCTCTCCCGGCTGGGTACCTTCCCGACTCCCTTCCCAAAACCCCTATTTTCCTACCCGCAGCAGCAGAGGCTGCCGCCTCCGCTGTAAAGGGGCAGGAGTAGCCATATTTCGGCCCTTCCTTCCCTATCCCCAGGAAACCCCTCCCTTCCTTCTTACGCCTCAGCGAGGGAGCAAACACTGCTCCTCGCTAGGTCGCGGCCGGTCCGCGCGGCCGCGGAATCCCGAATTCGCCACGCGGCGAGCGGGAAAGTTAAACGGCGCCCAACGACGGTACTTCCAACCGGTGAGGCAACCCCAAGCGCGGCGGGAGCCTCAAAAGGAAGTGTTGGACTCGTCGCCTTATCCCGACCACCCGCCGACTCGAGCTGGTTGGCCCGGAGCGACACCGGGATTATCAGGTCAAAATCCAGGTAACGGTTTTGCACCTCATAAATTGGCACCCGTGCGTGGGGCCGGTAACGAGGACAACAGTGTCAGGATGAGTGAGCACGGCGAGCGTGCCGAGCGGAGCGAATCCGAGGACGAGCGGAGGCCGGAAGCCGCCGCGGAAGACGTGCAGGAGTCGGCAAATGACCCACGCGTGTCATGGGTGTACAAGTTGCGCAAAGAAGAGGCAGTGAACATACTGAGACTCCTCAATTTGCCAACAGAAGGTACCCTGATGGAAATTCGGAGGATTCTTGTTGAATACCACCGGAGGGCTACAACCCCGCCGACCAACCCTAAGGTCATAGGCGAGGAGGCCGGGACTAGCCGGAGCGCCGCGGGAGAAGCGGGCTCAAGAAATGTTGTATCAGAAAGGCATCCTGATACAGCGGACCGAACTCCCAGACTTGGGATAAGGGCAATGACCGATTCCAACTCATTCATGGACCCGGGCGCGGTATGCGACAAGGTCCGGAGTTGGAAACTCTCATTTAACGGACAGGGCGATGCGCCCAGTTTTGTTGAGAGACTCCGCGAGTTACAGCAGGCTTACGGGTTGGAGGGCAATCAGTTGTTAGTTGCCTTACCCGAGCTGCTGGCGGGCCGATCCACCTTGTGGATGAGGAACCAGAGAGACAGATGGAGGAACTGGGGCGACTTCATGAACGACTTCAAGGCTAGATACTACCCTTTGACGTACGATGAAGACCTAGACAACCAGATTTTAGCGCGGAGACAGCGCGAGGGCGAGTCAATCTACGAATATGTCGAGGATTTACTCACCCTGATGAGGCGGAGAGGCGACTACTCGGACGAGAGTAGGATACAGAGGTTGTATCGAAACCTCTCACCTCGATATAAATTGTATATCCACCAGACGGATGTACGGACGTTGGACGATCTGTTACGCTTAGCACGGCAGTACGAGCAGATTAAGTCCGAGGAAAAGCAACTTCGGCAAGGTGTACGAAATTGTAAGATCGAGGAGCCGCCGCGGGCGACAAGGCCCAAGGCAGAGGCTGAAAAGGTCCAGGGCAAGGTTAAACCTATCCCTGAAACCACGGAACCAGTGTGCTGGCAGTGTAGAAAACCAGGGCATTGGAAATCAGACTGCCCAGACAACGCTCCGTGTAGGCGATGCGGGAAACCGCGGAAGGACTGTAATTGTGGAAAGCAGACAAAAAAGTCTACTGAGACTGCGGTGGTGCGGTCGACAAGGCGGTTAGAATTGGACGCGGAACTAAGCCATGATAACCGGTTGTATATTACCGCCTACATAGCGGGCCAGAGGTGTCAAGCATTGCTAGATACTGGCGCGGAGTCGAACTATGTGAGCTCGGAAACGTTCGAGAGTCTTCGAAAGACAGGACTCGTGAGGAGTGAACCCGCGAAGCACCGCGCGATCCTCGCCAACGGGACAGCGGCGCGGCTAAGAGGGAAAATAGTGACAGACGTCACGATCGACCAGATAGTACTCCCATTGAGCGCTACTATCATGGAAGGACTCGGCGCTGATTTGCTCTTCGGAATGCAGTTTTTACGTGAGCACAAAGTTCACATTCACACGGACATTCGAGAAATTGAATGGGAACCGCGCGCGACCGCGCGCGAGGCGGTGGAACCCCCGCGGACACCGGCGGAGCGCCGTGATAAGGTGAAAACCGGAATGGCCCCTATCCAGACGCACTGCGAAGGGCGCCGCAAGAAGGACGACCGCATTTTTATGCGAGTTGGGTTCAAAGGAGTTGAACTCAACGCTCTGGTCGATACGGGAGCCGAATGGACGTACATTTCGGCCAACGTAGCCAGGAAAATTAAGGCGGCTGGAAACAGTAAGTCGCGGGCGGCCACTCATCAACCTACTCTGATAAACGGCGAGGTGCTACCTGTCGCTGAGGAGTTGAGAGTAGCCGCGGAAATTTGTGGAAAAGAGTTTTTTCTACGGGTTGCGGTAAGTGACGAACTAGAGTCGGAAATGATTCTAGGTTTCAGTCACTTGAAAATGATGCGAGCCCGCATTGATATCCCCAAGAGGAGGATGCAGCTACCCACTTCCAGGTCAGGGAAGGCGGCAGCAACAATATCAGAACGAGTGCGTTTTGATGAGTTCCTAGCAGCGGAACTGAAAAAATTTGAGAACATACCCGGTATGACTCATATGTTATCCCACCGGATAAAGCTAAAGGACGGCGCGGAACCCTTCCGCCAACGCCCCTACCCTCGCAACCCTGCGATGCAAGAGGTGATCGACAAGGAGGTCAATGAGATGCTGTCACAACAGGTCATTGAACCAAGCAGTAGCGCATGGAGTTCGCCGATTGTGCTAGTTAGGAAGTCGAACGGAAAGTTACGATTTTGTATTGACTTCCGGAAAATGAACGAAATAACGCATAGGGATGCTTATCCACTCCCAAATATGACGGGAATTTTAGACCGGCTCCGTAAGGCCCGGTACATATCGTCTATCGATTTGAAAAATGGATATTGGCAAGTACCCTTGGACGAGGCGAGTAAGCCGTTAACGGCCTTCACCGTTCCCGGTAGAGGCCTATTTCAATTCAAAGTCATGCCGTTCGGCCTACATTCGGCGGGCGCGACGTTTCAGCGGCTATTGGACCGTGTAATAGGGCCGAAGCTCGAACCCAACGCTTTTGCCTACTTGGATGATGTTATAGTGTTGGGAGAAACACTGGAAGAACATATTCAAAACCTTGCGGAGGTTTTTAAGCGGTTGAGGGAGGCTGGCCTGATCATCAACGTGGAAAAGTGTCAATTCCTCAAGTCCGAGTTGAGATACTTAGGTCACATAGTGACGGAGCAAGGCCTACAGACAGACCCCGAAACAATCCGGGCTGTGGTAGATTTTCCAACCCCTCAGCGGATAAAAAAGCTACGTAGCTTTTTAGGCTTGGCATCCTGGTACAGGCGCTTTGTCCCCAATTTCGCGGACTTAGCAACCCCGCTACACCGCCTGTTGAGGACGAACACCAAGTGGCAGTGGGGTAAAGAAGAGGAGGCTGCTTTTAACAAAATAAAAGCAACACTCACCAAATCGCCGGTATTAACGTACCCGCATTTTGAGTTACCGTTCCAACTCCAAACGGATGCCTCAGATTACGGGCTAGGCGCCGTACTGACGCAGGAGATTGGCGGTGAGGAGAAGGTAATCGCCTACGCGAGCCGCGGACTGAAGGGAGCCGAGGCACGTTATAGCGTTACCGAAAAGGAATGCCTGGCGGTAATTTTCGCCCTCCGCAAATTTCGGCCCTATATCGAGGGGTACGAGACGACGGTGATTACCGATCACCAGTCGTTGACATGGCTGCGGGCCATCCCTAATCCTTCCGGACGCTTGGCGCGGTGGATTATGGAGATGCAGCAATTTAACTTGATCATCAAGTACAGGCGCGGCAAGTTGAATGTCGTGCCAGATGCACTATCTCGCTCTATACCGAGCGAGAAAGGCGAGGACAATAGGTCAGAGCTAGGAGATCCAGTGGCGACGACTAGCGACCGTATTCCAGACGACAACTGGGTACGAAAAATAAAGAGGGGCATCTCTCAGACTCCTGCAAAGTACCCCGATTACACAGTACGCAGCGGACTGCTTTACCGTCACGTATGGTCCAGGCGGCGGCAGCCGGACAAAGATAGCAGCGACGGATGGAAACTCTGTATTCCGCGCGAGTACCGAATGGAAATCATGAAGCAGAGCCATGATGCGCCAACCGCGGGTCACCAAGGCGTATACCGTACGTACGAGCGAGTAGCTCAGAGTTACTATTGGCCTGGACTCTACAGGGACATAGTAAGATACGTACGGGAGTGTGAGACGTGTCTCCGACATAAAGTGGAACAACGTGCCCCGTACGGGCAGATGACGCAACCGCGGCGGATATCTCATCCGTGGGAGACGGTTAGCACAGACTTGGTAGGTCCCCTGCCAAGATCCAAGAGAGGGAATAGATATCTCATCGTGTTCCAGGATCAGTTCACGAAGTGGACGGAGGCGCGGCCCATAGCACGGGCGGATAGCGTGTCGGTCCTCCGAGCTCTTAGGGAGCTGGTTATAGCAAGATTCGGAGTTCCGAAAATGTTAATTTGCGATAATGGTACCCAATACACCAGCAAATTGTTTAAGTCGTTCTGTGAGGATAACGGAATAACGCCATTTTTTACTCCGCCATATTCGCCGAGTTGCAATCCGACCGAGCGGGTAAATAGAGTGTTGAAAAACATGATTCAACTCTATCTCGGGGAAAGTCACGTGGAATGGGATCGGTACATTGCCGAATTTTGTTTCGCAATGAACACCGCAGTACACCAAGGTACGAAATTCACCCCAGCGTACTTGAATTTTGGCCGCGAGCTACGCGAGCCAGGCGCTTTGGAAGGCGGGTACACGGACGACCCTCGCCTTGAAGCGGAGTTGGGTAGTAAGCCTACCCAACTGAGGAGGTTGAAGATCCTATCACAATTGCGGGAAATAGTGGTAGACAACCTCGAAGAGGCCTACAAAAATACCAGCCGGTATTATAACCTGCGTAGGAGGCCTCTGAGAGTGATACCTGGGCAAAAGGTATTTAAGAGGGAACACTACTTATCCTCTGGAGTGAATCAATTCGCGGCTAAGTTGGCCCCGAAATTCTCTGGTCCGTACGAAGTCGTGAAAATGTTGAGTCCGACAACGGTACAGCTAAGGACCGAGGGGGGAAGGTTAATAGTCATTCACGCCAAGGATGTGAAGCTATTTCCCCCAAGTATAGAGGATGAAGAGGAAGAGGAAACACCGGTGCGAGTAGTCGCTCTGGCGGTGCGACAAGCGGGCTAGAAGCTACTAGACCAGCATGTCGGTAAACTGCGGAGAAGTAGTGCGGGCGAGGGTAACTACCCCCTCGACCTGCATGTCAGTAAACTGCGGGCGAGGCGAGCAAGTTGCCGCGCGAAGGGTTCGCAGGGGTGGGTGCGAGAAACCCCCCCGAGCGAATGACGTCACCACCTGTCGGTACAGACAGAGTGGGGACGAATCCGAAAGGGAAAGGCTAGAGGTTTTCCGAGGCGGGAAAAACCTGATTACACACCATAAGTTTATGGCGGTGTAATAGGCTCACCCACATAAAGTGTGGCCGGACTTGTTATAATAGCCTACCTAAGGTGAGAGAGCGGAACAACACACCCAGCGTTCCGTTCTCAAAATATAACAAGAGAGAATCGTTCCCCCTATTAACGCTTAGCAAAGAGCGTCAGATAACAATAACAGAAGGTTATTGTTATCGAAGGAAGAAAGGGTGATTCTTTCTAAGTATTGTCTTACGACATAATGTAAGATGATAATCCGAATAAAGTACTTTTCTTTATTCGGATGATACCCTGAATATTGTGTCGTGTTATTCGGGGGCATTATGTAATAAATATTTGCATAATGGATAGCCGTGGCTATGTATTAACGAACGGGGCTGTTCGTTAAGGAAGTAGTTATTTTCAATTGAAAACTGAAAATAACTGAGGAAAATTATTCCTAGAATTTTAAAGCTGTAAGCTTGAAATAACGAGTAGCCTGGCAAGCACTCGTTATTGTAGCTCTGAGATATCACAGAGATATCGGGTCGGTGACAATTGATAAATTTCGGGGTAGAAATTATCAATTGTCCACCTGAATCTGACCGTCGGTCAGGGAGATAAGGTACCTCGTTCACCGAGCCTTATCTGTACAGGTAGAAACCGGTGATCGGTTCTATCTGAATAACAAGCGTCAGTCTACTCCGGATCATCACCGAGTCAGCCGTGCCGTGTAGTGTTGTGCAATGCCGTCCAAACGCCTCGGATTTCTCGACACGTTTCTCGGCCTAGCCGAGGCACGTTCGCGTACGAACCGCATGCGGTACGCGCCATTCCAGAGTCTGAAGACGAGACATTGGAGTCTCCCTATTAAGGCTCTGGTCAGTCCACTCTCCCAGCTTAGTCGCGGAGTGCTTTGGGCTGTGCCGGTCAAGGTCGACGACAAGACGGCCGTCGCCGTTGTCGACCCGGTCACGCACCGGATACGGTTGTTTGATCCGCTTAGGATCATCAACCGGCCCCAGCGCGCTAGACTGGTAGCGTTAATCCGCCAGTTTAGCAGGGCAAAGAAGGTAAGACAGTGGGAGTCTTACGACGAATCCCGTTACCGTAACGGCGACGCGGACCTACCGCGGTGGCAAGCGGAGCGGGTCATCGCGTGTCAAATCGACGACCTAATCCGCGGGGCCCCAATACGTGATTCCGTGGACCCTGATGAGGCCGTCGAGGAGATCCACACCTCCTACCCCACCTTAGCGCGCCCGCGGGATCCCGCGGCATCATCCACGGTCGCCGCACCTGGCGACCGGCATCAACGCCGGGTTCAGGCAGTGACAATGGTGACCGTCGGCGACATCTTAGCGGCGGCCGACCCCTTCGACAGCCTCCCTCCGCTGAGCGCCGCGGAGGAGGAGGCGTTGTTGGGCGAAGGAGGTGGAGACTTCTCGCTGTCCCCGTCATACTACGCGGAGGATGAAGACCTCATTCCTGCCCTGCCGCGGGCGGAGGAGAGACCCTCGTGGGTCGAGATGTGCGAGGGCTGGGACAGCATGACCCAGGAACGGAAGCAGCTTTGCCTTCCGCCGCTCCGGCTTCCAGATCCCTTAGGGGAGGAAGACGGGGCGGAATCACCTGCGGACCCCGCCGAATCGACGGCGGAGGCTTCCGAGGAGGTGATGGGCGCGGTGGCCGTTATTACGACCCCCGCGGAGCCAGCGGTCGGCACCCCTTCCGAGATGGAAAGACCGGGGTGTTCCGACGTGGCGATGGAGGAAGAGGCGGATTTAGTTCCCTTCCTCGAGGTCCGAGAAAGGGACGATCGTGAGACGGGGTCGCTGGTAGTGCGGACCGTCTCAACGATGACGGAGGCGGCCGAACCCGGTAGTGGCTCGGCGCCGTTTGTTGCGGTTCCCAAGCCCGCGGAACCAACGCAACGACGTCGTGTACGACAATCGTACACGATGGGCCGTAGGCACCGAGCGGGACGCCCACGTGTGAGGGTGAAGCTCGCGGACGGCCGAAGGATCTGGGTGCGAGATTGCTGAGTTTAAGGTAACTCCACCCAGCCACCCGCCACCCACGACACAGGAACACTCTGCTAGCTCCCCTCCTCACCCCACTCCTCTAAGGGGCAGTGGCTTTTCCGCTCCGGCCTATTCTCTCTTTTCCCCAACCACTTAACCTTCCTCCTATGAGCAGGGGCATAGTGTTTCGGCTTTCCTACCTCTTTCCCCCCCCATCCCCTAGTAGGTCGGGTGTGTCACGTGGCAAAGCCGTGACGGCCGGATAATTAATTAAATGATTAATTATTTAATTAATTATTGTTGGGGCGCCCGGCCAAGTAGAGAGGAGCAGCCACCGGTCAAGTCATAGAACGTTGATAACGATCTAGACCGGTGGAGTGCTCACTACTGCGCCGAGGCCTCCCCCACCAGTTCCTTAGCCATCGGGGAATGGGTCTGCTGACAAGCGAGTCAGTGAGAAAAAAACTCCTTCCTGAAGTCCTCGAGTTGATCGGTCGTGAAGCAGGAGCTGTACTGCAGTCAATTTTCACGTGGTGAAAATTGAACTCACTAGGCCGATAGTTCGAACTTGTGCGCGGAGTGACGTGTGTTAGTTCGGTCAGGACGAAGTACGAGCGAGTACTGAATCCTGAAGTGGTGGTCGCGGCGCGGGTCACGGATTATCGCAATCCGTGAACGTGGGTTTGGGAATTCTCAATTTCCAAACGGTTCGTGGTTTCGAACGCGATCCCGTTCCTTCCCTATTTCCTTTTACTCCTAGAATCCCTCATCCCATTAACCTCCTGTCCGCAGAGGCCAATATACCCCCGCTGATATCCGCAGTGGGTATAATAACCTCCGCGACCCTCCGCCATCCTCCTAAACCCTTCCTTCCACCTCGGTCGTGAGGAATCATTTCGACTCGGCCCGCGGCTACGTCGCGCCGAGGGAGATTTGTTCCGCACGGTCGTAGAGTCATCTCCTTTATTCCCCGACCGATAGAAGGCTAAGCAATCTCCGCCGCCTCCGCGGCAGAGGTGTACCTGCCGGAGTTTGTCGTTCTCCTCCTCTCTCCCCGACTGGGAAAGCTCAAGCCATTCCGGCCGACTTCGTGTTGGGCAGGGGTGTACCGATCCCAACCAGTCGTCCCTATTATCCCGCGGCAGAGGAACAAAGACCCGCGCTTTAACCAGGCAGGTGATTTGTGCTCCGCCGCATCCTCGTCACCCTCCATCCCTCACCTCACTTTACCTAACGGGGCAGGAGAACCAGGAACGGCTAAGGTTAGCAGTGCCTGGAACTCCGGCCACAGACCAGCAGGGGGTAATAGCTTCCGCCCCCATTGGAAAGCGGCAGAGGCGTCCTCTCCCGGCTGGGTACCTTCCCGACTCCCTTCCCAAAACCCCTATTTTCCTACCCGCAGCAGCAGAGGCTGCCGCCTCCGCTGTAAAGGGGCAGGAGTAGCCATATTTCGGCCCTTCCTTCCCTATCCCCAGGAAACCCCTCCCTTCCTTCTTACGCCTCAGCGAGGGAGCAAACACTGCTCCTCGCTAGGTCGCGGCCGGTCCGCGCGGCCGCGGAATCCCGAATTCGCCACGCGGCGAGCGGGAAAGTTAAACGGCGCCCAACGACGGTACTTCCAACCGGTGAGGCAACCCCAAGCGCGGCGGGAGCCTCAAAAGGAAGTGTTGGACTCGTCGCCTTATCCCGACCACCCGCCGACTCGAGCTGGTTGGCCCGGAGCGACACCGGGATTATCAGGTCAAAATCCAGGTAACGGTTTTGCACCTCATAATAAATATTGTACAGTTAAAAGGAAAGATAGATTTGTTTTGTTTGATACTGTAATGTAAAGGAGTTTTTTTTTCATTCACATCGCTCATAATACTCTTGTACTGTATAGTATTCCTATTTCAATTTCGCATTGTTCCATCCATGGGCTTCCAAGAAAGACCTTTAAAAGTCTCTGGTGGTCGCCCTCTCCAGAGTGAAGAGATCCTTTCTTTACCAATCCCTTAAATGTGTTCCGAAACTAATGTTTCAGGGCGGGGGGTATGGTCGCGCCAGTCGGTAATAGTTCTTAGTTCATTTTATAGCATGATTTATCCTGTAGGGTTGTTCGATAGATAGGAGCTTCCCCCCACTCCACTCGGGAGGGAGTCAGTACTCAGTACGCAACGAGACGTCGCCGTGTGCTCAACACATAGAAAAAGTCGCATCGCATCGCATATTATACAGTCCACTAAATTTAAAGTTTATTTTCCATTTATTAAGTGTCATGTGTGGTGGTTGACAAGATTACCTTAGTAGCAGAATTTAACAACAGGTTTGGGTTTCATTACAACCTTATCCTTCCTAAACCTCACTTCCCCCCAACCTGTTTCCGAAAGAAGATCGACTACAAAAGGTAAGACAAACAATTTATTTATTTTTAACACCACATACTCACCCCCTGAGCTATCAGACAAACCAACTGATTCTAATGAGTTATGGGAGGCATTATACCATCTTGCCCAACTCAAATGCAAAAGGCAGTACGAGGTTAGTGCAGATATAGAAATATCAACGCATTGCGAGCAGGTGCAACCCTATCCAGATTTTGCTCAATAAACAGTAGGAGGTATTGTAGAAAAAATAAATAACGACTCTTTCAAGCACGTGCGAAAGGAGACGAAGAGAGTATGTGAAAGAGTGATAGCATGATATTATTCCTCAGCTTAATGAGCGACATAAAAAATCTGCAAGATTTATTCTCAACAGCGCATGTGCGAAAGAAAGAGAGGGTAGGCGTTTAGCTTCGAGCCTGAGCGAGAGCGAGAATCAAGGAAAAGAATATTATAATTCACATGTAAAAAGATTGTTGGATCAATTTAATATACATCACTATCATGTATACACACAGATAAAATCTGCATTTGCAAAAAGATTTATAAAAACATTAAAATTGTGAATTTATAAACATTTTACAGCAAATGGAACTTTATGATGGATAGATGTTCTGCAGAATATTGTACGAAACTATAATAATAGTGTACATTCCTTGGCTAAATTTAGACCGTGTGAGGTATGACAAAAACATGAGAAAATAATATTAGCTCATTTGAATGAACATATTTTGAAAAGGATAAAGAAGGGAACAAGGCAATGACCGAAGTTTAGTGTTGGAGATATTGTTAGAATTTCGAGTACAAGAGATATTTTTCATAAAAGTTATTTATATAATTGGAGTGCAGAACTTTTTAAAATAATAAATGTTTACCCAACAATTCCAATAACTTATCAATTGATCGATTTGAATGAACAGCCTATATTGGGTAGATTTATGAACATGAATTACAGCCAACAAGATTAACAAAAGACAAACAAAATGTTTATTTAGTTTATCAAATTCTAAAATGTAAAGGGAATAAAATTCATGTACAATGGGTTGGATTCAGGAGCCTGAGTTTGATTAATAAAAATGATCTTATTATGTAATACTATATATATATGTTTCAGATGAGGGAAAATATGCAGACGTGTCTAACAGTTTTATTAGATGAGCTGATTGCTGAATTTAGACGATATTCTTCAGATCAGTGGAAGTATGATTTAAATGAATTAATATATTAGCTGAAAGATAAAAACAGAAAATTTGATCATTGGGGTTATTGTGTTGGGATGGAACAGACTGACAACTGCAATTGTTCTAATTTAGCTTAAAAAATTGATGCTTTACATGATTATTTATTAAACGAGATGAGTATTGATGAAATTCTTCGCAATAATTTTGTTATTAATGTTATAATCTTAGCGGGTGTTGAATCTGGTTTAATGTACGATCTATGTTGATTTTTCCAGATATGGCAGATTCAAGACCATTAACTCATATTATGCTGGACAAGCTAGTTGTCGATCTATAACAATATAATCAGTTGATTAATTTAAATGAATATTTTGTTTTTTTACGCAGAAAAGCAATAGGTGAATCATTTAGTCATTTTAAATTTTGCCGTGATAGAAAAGAATATTTAGATCAAGCTAAGGCACAAGGAATTAGTTTTGATTGTAATGACGGTCCATGTGAGTGTATTTTTATAAATAATAGTGTAACACAAATATTTAATTTAGCAAATATTGCCAATATTGAAGAGCTTGAATTAAAACAAAGTATTTTAGAGGCATTAGAATTGTGTGGAATATTAGCTAAATTAAAGAGTTAAATGATTAATTATGACAATGTATCATTTTTTCAAATTTATTTTATATATTCTGTATTTATATTATTCATGCAAAGTGATATGTTGTATTGTTTATTATTACATTGTAAATGTACACTTAATAAATAATTTGTAAATATACAGTTACTTCAATAAACGATCATTATTGTAATTTACTTGTTTTTTATTACAGTACCTGTGTTTGAACTTTAGTTGTAGCTGTGTTGCGATTATAGAAGCATACAATGTTTAACAAGACAAAAGATGATATGCCTGATAAGGGAGAAATAGCTATTTATAATTTTGATGAAATTATTGTTTCATCTGCACAGGCTACACAAAAAAGTAAACATGGCAATTTATTCCTGCCTAATATAAGGGCGCTTATAATAGGAAGTAGCTCTTCAGGAAAAACAAATTTACTTTTGAATCTTGTTTTTGATAGAAGATTATTACGTTTTTGTAGTTTACATATATATACAAGTAGTATGAATCAACCAAAATACAAATTTTTGAAATGTGTTTTCTCATCTTTAAAATTTATAAAATTTACAATAAGCAATGACATTGATTCAATACCCTTTCCTTCTGATATGGAAAAAGATAGTTTAGTGATTTTTGATGATTTACAATTACACAAAGTACCACAAGTTAGAGCATTTTTTTTGTACAGCTCGTCATTTGCAAATTGATGTATTATATCTACATCAATCTTTTGCGAATATTCCAAAACAGCTGATATGTGAGAATTGTAATATTTTAATATTTTCTCGAGTTGACATGCTCGCATTAAAATTAATTTATAGAGATTTTGCTGAAGGCAATATTACCTTCAATACTTTTAAAAATATGTGCATTAACGTATGGAATGGTGGTACAGGACATGATTTTGTCACAATTTGTACAGAGTTTGGTTTAACACAAGGCAAGTACAGACGAAATTTAGATAATTATTTAGATCCATCTAAGTTCATAAAGAAAATGGATTAGTTGATGTAGAACTTTCCTATTGAACGTTTGTAATTATGAAAAATCGACAACAAGAGAAAGGAAAGAAAAGGCTCGGATTACATTGTCAAAAGACAGCAAGTAAAGGGAGTGATTTAACAAATAGAATACATGATTTGAGAAACTCGATAATTGAGAAATATGCTACATTGCAAGGTATGAGGAGTCAGACAGAAAAAGAAATAACAGAGAAATATGTGCCAATTATTGAACCATTATGGGAATTGAAAGAATCTTCTGTTAAAATCAAAAACAAATTAAAGCAGCTCCAGAGGAGGGGGAGGAGGAAGCATATTATGCTGTTAAAAAAAGAGAAGCCAAATTGACTGATGATGAGTATCCGCCATCAGCATCAGACGAGTTTTCTGAAGAAGACTAAGAGGAGGGAGAGGGTGAGGAACAAAGGGAAAGTGCACTATCATTACTTAGTTCGTTTATAGGTAAAAAAGGCACAATACAAAAACTACTTGAAGATTATGAGGATAGATTTATTAAATCACAACAAACAGCTGTTTCATATGGAATCAAACTAACACAGGATGGTAATTATTTTATGGGATAAACCTGTGGATTTCAATGATAAACATATTTTTGTTGGCAATAATAAGTTTAAATTAACAAAAGGTTTATTATCCTTACTATTTGAATTGGCTCCAGATGAAAGCAAATTGAATATGTCTGATTTTCATACCTATAAGAAAATCTTATTTGCTACTGGTGTACATTTAAATAAAGAAGGAAGTGTACATCTTAATAATAGCTTAAAGTCAAAGATAATTCAAAAATTGTTTCCTTTGTCTACAACGTCAAGACGCAAGAAGCTAGGAAAAGGATTGATTTTTTTTTAAATGTATCAAACCAGAGACAGTATGTTTATTTTGATGAATTTCTCTAATGGAGAATTAACTATTCCAAAGAACGAATGCATAGGACTTTGTGTAACTATGAAATTGTGTCAGGTGATAATAGAAGTGAATCCTTGTTAGATATTCATTCACAATCCTGCATGTCATACTGTTTTTGTCCATAAACATAGAGAAGAGATTGACATAGAAGATAATTATGGTGATATTTGCAAAATACACAATAAAACTAATTCTGAAATCAAAGAAATTATTGAACAGAAACTTCAACATCTTTCACTAGATGATAAGGAGATAATAAGACCTGTTCTAGAAGAATATAGCAGCCTTTTTTATGATGAATCTAAACCTTTAGGATGTACACTAAATGTAGAACATTGCATTAATACAGGATACTCACAACCTATTAAAAAGACCCCATACAGAATACCTGACTCTTTAAAACCAGTGGTGAAAGAACAAGTCAGTAAAATGTTGAAAAATCACATTATTGAGCCTTCCAACTCACCTTGGAGGGCTTCTATTGTTATAGTTAAAAAGAAAAGTTCAGGGAATCAGCCATGTTACCATTTCTGTGTGGATTATCATGGGTTAAATCAAATGACAACAGGTGATAGCTATCCACTTCCACACATAGATGATACCTTAGATAGTCTAGGTATTAGTAAACTCTTTTCTACCATTGATTTAGCTAGTGGATTTTGGCAAATTCCAATGTCTAAAAGAGACGCTCCTAAGACAGCCTTCAGTTTACCTACCGGAGATCATTATCAGTTCAAGGTCTCACCTTTTGGCTTACGTAACACACCTGCTAGCATGCAGTGCCTGTTAGATAACTTGTTAGCTGGTATGAAAGGTAATGAAGCCCTTGTGTATTTGGATGACATTATTGTATTTTCAAGAACAATACAAGAGCATGCATGTCGGTTAAAACAGGTTTTCCACAAATTAAGATCAGCTAATTTGTACATCCAAGGATGGAAGTGCAGGTTTGCTGAATCCCAACTAGAATATTTAGGACATGTTATTTCTGGAGAAGGAATTAGCCCTGACCCAAAGAAACTAACCAGTGTACAAGAATATAAAACTCCTACCAATGTGACTGATATTAAATCTTTTCTTGGGTTAGTGGGTTATTATCGTTGTCATATTAATCATTTTGCTGAGATAGCTCAACCCCTAATTAAATTGTTGAAAAAAGATGTGAAATTGGTTTGGACCGAAGCTCAATCAAAAGCTTTTCAAACATTGAAAACAGCATTATGTAACAGCCCAATTTTAAAATATCCAGATTTCAGTAAAAACTTTATTCTAAGTGTAGATGCTTCTCAAACCTGTTTGTGGGCTGTTCTATCACAAAAATGGGGAGATAATGAGCATCCCATTGCTTTTGCAAGTAGAACTTTGAATGCAGCTGAATGTAATTATTCAACAACTGAACAAGAATTATTAGCTCTAGTCTGGAGTACCAAACAATTTCGTTGTTACTTATTTGGACATAAATTCACTGTGATCACTGATCATGCTCCTCTCAAGTGGTTACTCAGCTTCGCCCCCATACGCCCACAAAATGTAATTGTCCTTCCTTCTCAGTTGGCTACTTGCTCTGTAATGCATCGGTTGACAAATGTATGCTCTCTTGTCAGTTGACTTTCAAATATACCAAGTAACATACTTCTAGTCACATGGACTTCATATGCTTTGTACAGTTCAGTCTACCCAATATCTATATTAGTGAAATGAGTGATTGTTCCCCAAAAACCGATTTGATAGAATAACCATTAATGGATGAACTGTTCATTGTATCACATGAGAACTTCAAGCAAGTATTGGTATTCAGTCTTCATCACATCATCCTCTTCAAGTCATGTAAGCTTACACAAAAAAAAGGGCTTATCAAATAAAGGTGCACTTTTGTATTAAGTATCTTAGTATTAAGTTTAGATTCTTCCAGACCTTCAAGACTCTTCTAGAGATGCTCTACAATAAGAGAGAGATGTTTAGCAATAATATAACTTTTTTGACTTAGAGTGAATTTACAACTCCTCTCAATATTGTTGGCTTTCATCAAGGATTGGCCTGTTCAGTTATAAAATATCATCATTCATACAAATGCGACAACAAAACTAAAATAACTGCTCATTGGTATAGAACAGTGTAGTAATTTAGTTGTATATAAATCTGTATGTAATTAATCTGTCAGATGCACCAAATCCACTATATAATTGTAGTCATTTTCTAAAACACCATCATTAGATACTGTAGCAGATATGAAATTGGAGAGAGTTGGAGGAAAGAAAGGACAGTGGTTCTCGGTGTTATCTGCTATGATGAACAGCTTTGCAGCAATATCGTTTGTTATTAACTTACTGTGTTTGTATCTATTTAACTTGCATTGCTAAACATTTTTTTATTTTATTTACAGAAAATTTGGGTCAAGGATCTTCCACGCGAGTGCAGCGCTTCCACTTTGTGGGATCAGTGCAGTTTGGCGATCCCGCTGGAAGAAGAAGTAGCGGCTATGGAGGCGGTGGCAGTGGAGGTAGCAACGGCTGCAGAGGATGAGGAGATATCGCCATTGAGTCTAGTAGTGGGAGAGTTGGGGGAGAAAGAAGAAAAAGGTGAGAACTTCTATATGAGAATGTTCAATAATAGTGCGCAATATGAAAAGAACTATATCTCACTGATAAATCTAGATGAAGGAGATTGGTATCCCATTTTGTATGCTAGACTACAAGACACAAAGTATGGTAGAAAAGTTGTTCTAAAAATTTTGTATAGGGGGGAAGAAATTGATGCATACCTCCCCACTAAATATTTGAATATAATCAACCACAAAAATATTGATGAATTCAACTTATATTCAAGGTTTTTGGCCCTTACCGTCAAACATATAAGTCCCAGAGTTACAGAAGCTAAACTTGTGAAAATTTTGGAAATAGTAGAGAGAAATGCTTAATTGATTTTGTGATTTGTAGTAATTAAATTAGAGATTTTTTAGTTGTAACAGTAGTATTTGGGTTAATATCATAGTATTTGTCTATAATCTCAATAATTATTCGATGATTTGTAGTCATCAAGGTCCCATGCACAGTCGTGGTCAGCCGGCTTGATATTGCACAAAAATACATCAATGGTTTGAACTTCATATGCCTTCAGATGGTCTGGCAAATCGTACAACTGCAACACATTGAGCTCCATGATTTTCCCAAGGTCCACCAATATCACACAGACCTTTTTCGGCGCCTTTTTCTCATCCTTCTTGAGGATAGTTATCACTATTCCTCTACAAAATACACCAGTCTCTGGTTGAACAGCAACCATATCACCTAGAGCTGGGTTTGGAGAAATATACACGTTTGATTGTACACTGAAATGAGAATTCATTTTCAAGGAAATAAGTTCCAGTAGCCCAATATTTGGCATTTTTCTCCATTCAGAGCTAACTTTGAATTCCAGGATTTGAGCTAAATAGTGGTTGGCAATGTGCATGTTGAGCACTCTCAATTTCACAAAACCAGACTTTGGAACTAGCACTGCTTCCTTACCATCGACATTTTTAATGAAGATGTGTCTGAAGTTGCACACCTTCTGTTCATAGCACACTCCAAACTCTCTCAATTGATCACAGACAGGGGAATGCTTCTTTGCCTTCTCTTTATGTTTATTGATTCGCTTCACAACCGTTTCAATTGTTGGGTCAACATAAATCTTCAGATGCTTCATAATAGAGACAATCTCTGGAAATTGTTCATCATTCGTCTTGTCAACAAACACATTTATCTTTGGCTTAGCCTTTTCCTCATCTAGAAATATATTTGAATAAGAGTCCAGAAAGCATCCAAATCGATTGCTGAAAGAGGAAGGTTGTAGTGTACAAGCCATGTGCAATCAGTTATTTCCAATTCAGAGAGAGTTGTGTCAGTGCACAGCATAACTGGATTCAGTTCTGTCATTGCCTCTTGCCAGGCTTTTTTCACATATGAAACTTCAATCAAAGTCTTGCCTTCATGAGCAACAAGAATATGTTTACCAATGGAATCAAGTTTCTTCTCTAGATCCAAAACTTCCTCTTTATTATTATAAACAACAACTACTCTAGCACGTGATTGATGAGATTGGAGCAAATTTAAAAGATAGTTGGACTTGGTTTGCAGCTGTAGGAATATGAAATGAGGTTTGAAATTAGAATATAAAACTGATTCAAATTGGTTGAAATTTGATATACAAATAAAACCACTGAATATCACATTTTTTACAAATTCTTTCAATTTTGGGAACCATGTCTGCAACAGTACAATTTTTTGTACCATGCATGCAGTCCTCGATTCTTCCAGAGCATTGATAGATGCCATTAATATTTTTATCTTCTTTAAAAAAACATTGAATATCATGTCAGCATCGTCATATACAATGTGACATAACCAGTTGAGATTTGCTATATGAACAGCATTCAATATGTGCAACAGACAGGCAGGTGTTGTCACCAGAATATCACAGCCTCGAAGAAGATCGATCTTCACTGAATCTACACCCGTACCACCACACACCATTTTAGCCACAACATCAACACCACTTATTAAGTCTCTATACATTCTAGTTACATTTCTGACTTTATATGAGTAAGAGCACAAGTGGATAGCCTTTGGTCCATAGTCTTTCTTCAAAGAGGAGTAGAATTCTTCTTGCCTCAATAAACTCACAATTGCTACAATGCTGGTGAGAGTTTTTCCAGATTTACTATTTCCAGCCACAACTACATTGTGGCGTTTGCATAGCACAGTCCTCAATTTTCACGAAATTATAACTCTTATGCTCATATAGCAGCCACTCCTATACATTTGGAAAAAGCATCATAAAAAATACCACATCCAAATTCATCTCAAATAATTTGTAATGAATATGAAAACCAAAAAGTGATGTCAAAGCTTAATAATTCTTCTAAAATGAGTTCAAATGAGAACGAAAATAGTAGCATGCTGAGTGAACAGAATGAATATAGCGATACAATGAAAATTATTCAGATTATAATTGATAATTACGCTTTTCCTATACTGACTGAATTTCACATTTTTGATGCTCCAAATACTTTTAGTCTTTTGACAAGTACTAACAAGAATCTTACCCAATTGATAAAAGAAGAGAACCTTGATGTGCCATTTTGGTTATTTGTTTTAAAAAAACCTGTAATATGTAACAATGAAAATTCTAATACCAAGTTACTCGATAATAATCAGTGACAATAGAAAAGGACACATATACCACTACACCAATAGGCTAAATGACAATTACTAAGAGGCGAAAAGTCTATCCTACAAAATTTTTCTAATGCAAACAGCTCTTCCAAAAACAACAAACATTTCACATGCCTATAAGAAACATTACAATTATTCAGTTTTCATCAAGAAAATACAACCCAACTTCTTCTCATTAAAAATTTTATAAATATTTTCTATTATTTACTGAAATTCAGGACAATAGAAGGATTTTCAGAATGTAATGAAATTACTAATCTAGAGGATTACCAGCTCAACAATATAAAGAGATGCATGAGAGAAAACGACCCTCATCAACTATGAATAGTACACCAACAGCTTTCAAACTGATGGAAGAAAAACTTGCTATCATTACAAAATCATTTCAAGTGCCTAGCAAACCTCCCAAAAAATTAAAACCAATGGAGTCGCAATGTAATAAAATAGGGTCAGCATTACAAATTATTGGTTAGTCAAATAAAAAGAAAGAGTATAATATCAGAAAGCAAAATGGCAGAAAAAGCTGGAACAAGTGATGTAGAGCAGGATGACCCAATGGATGCCCCAGCACAAAAAGAAGAAAAGAAAAACAGAAAAAGACACATACACCCTGAGACAGGCCATGAGATAGCATCAACAAAAAGAACAAAAGTAGAAAGAGAACCTGTAGTGAAAATGAAGTGCCTAGCAACTATATTGAAGACCTTCATAGAAATTGAATCAAGTTTTTCAAAGAAATGTGCTGACATAAAGAACAACCTCAATTCTTCTCATTCCATCGCCAGCATAATATTCAGCCTTCACAACAAGCAGAGGACTAGAATGAACAACCCAACGAGAAAGAGCAATGCTGATGCCAAGAGTGCTGCGATGGACTATACCATCAGCTGCTGAGGAAAAACATACAACATGGCAAATGATGTAGCAGAGACAATTTGGAAGAAGTATACAGATGAACAGGAGCTGCAATACACTCGTGAAAACTCTGAATGGATAGGAACAATGTCTGCATATGTCAGCCTGTTTATGATGTGGGGAATGAGATACTCAGAGCTGCAAACTGGACATATGGAGATGCCTGTTGGGAAGAAATTGGGCGAAGATGGGAACCTCCAAGAAGACATAATGCCAGTCCAGTCAGAGCGTTCGGTCTGGAGCCATGCCATGGGCCCCTCCTAGAAGGAATAACTTTCCCACCTGAAAAGAAGACATCCATGGCTATGACCGTTGGAGCAATGACTGGGCTGTTAACAATGATAACTCAAATGGGTGTGTATAGGAAGAAGTTGGAGCAAGCAGTATTAAGATCCATGGCCCACTTACCCTGCATTCAGGACTTCATAAGGTTAGTCAACACACAAAACTTGTCAGGAATGGTTCCAACAGTAATAAGAGGGTATGCAGACCTATTATTGATGATAACTCCAAGAAACATATTTAGGGGATCAACACCATTGGTAATGGTTGCCAGAGTTTCACAATCCATGACCAACACAGCTGCATACATGGAGTTTCTGAAAAGATTCGATTTCTCTGGTGAGGGGCTCTTTTACACCTATAAGCTAGCAGAGAAGATGAGTTTCCACCTCGAATGTGACGCAAGTGTTGAGCAGGCTGCACAAATGGCTTACCACGCTACATTTGGGACATATAAGGAAGATTTTGGGATCCTTGCAGCTATCACAAATGTAGGAGACTGGGCAACACAAGAAGAGATAAAGACTGGTTTTATGAAAAAGAAGGGAAAAAAGAGAACATTCAGGTTCCCAAAAACGAAATATTACACAAAAATAGCTACATCAAACCAGACTGGATACCTCACAGGAGTGTACTCACAGCTTTCTTCACTACCTGCTTTCAATGGACAAAGGCTCATCTCCCATTCAGACAAATTTTACGAGCACATGGAGAAAAGGACGACTTCAGTGGGCACTGTAAAGACACTGGATGAGATTTTAGCATTGGTTGACAAAGCCATAAAAGAAGTTTCAACAAGCATGAGGGAGAAGAAGAACAAGATTGAAGTAGAAACCAGTCCATAATATTAATAAATGACAAACTTGTGAAGAAAAATGACACTTTTGATGACTGGCTTAATTGTTCTTCTTGCAGCAGTTACAATAGAATCAACCAACAAAATTCCAAAAAGGGAGAAAAAAAATGCGTAGGAAATTTTGAGATACAACACCCACAAAGACTCTCAAGAACAGCCACCATAAGCAGAACAGAGATAATAGTGAAAGAATACCCATCAAGAATAAAGGTGGCATACATGAAAAGAGAATTCCTCAAAATTGTCTGTGATCATTCTCTACCACTCCAAGATGAGAAATGCACCCAAGAAATAATCAATGTGCCTCCAACCACTACAGAGCTTAGGAAAAACACAAAGGACGGTACATGCCCCACTGGAAAAGAATGTGCACCTGATGGAGATTGCACTGGAAGTGATATAGATAAATGCAATGACCAAAATGTAGGAGAAATCAGAACAGGAGCAAAGGCTCTACAGTGGGCAGGGAAAAGATGGACAAAGTGGTTCCAAAGCATGTGCACGAAGAGCTGGGCATGTAACAGAGCAGAGGTAGATTTAGACATCTACGTACAGCACATAGGAAGAGATTATGAACCATACATGGCTGTGCCGGGCTTGGGAGAAATACATTACGGTGATGCTCTGTATCATGATGGAGAAGAAGATAAGGATGGAGGATTCTACACAATGATGGAACCTGTGGTTGAACCCATACCTTATAAAACCAATGGAACATGTTATTCCACATCCCCCAAGGAAACCAGGTGTGTGATAAAGATAGAAGAAGAACCAATATCCTTAGATTTCAACGAACATGGAATGGGGAGTTTGAGAAACCTAGTGTACATGATAAATGGAGAATTCCAATCTATTGTTAATGGAGCAGTTGCAACTATTTCAGCAGACGAAGCGGGGAAAAAGCTGACTTTCAAAGACTCAGCAGAAATTTACAAAGCAGCCAGCATAGGGGATATAAAAGAAGTTGTGAATGCAATACAGACTGTACAAATAAAGGATCTTTACAACTTGGAGGAGGTAAGAGACAAGATACTAATGATAGAGAGAGTGATTAGGGACCTGATAATAGAGTCAAGCAAAAGAAATCCATCTCTCCTCCAAAAGATATTAAGGAAAAGAGTGGCCACTAAATGGATAGGCAAAGATAACTTCAGGATGTGTCCATTAATAGAACTGAAGATATTGAGTGGACTGACCTGCAACAAGGATAGTGTATATTCAGATGGGGAATATTATCCTAAGAATGTTGAAATAAGGTCACAAGTATTTTAAGCATTATGATTTTTGTATTATATTGTTTAATAATTTCACAATTAATTTTATAAATGATATGTAACAACTCTAATTTTAACTGAAAAAAATTAATGTATGTTTAGAATATATTGTAGAACTTGATATTTCTGTAGGATTTTTATCATAGGGTTTCTTTTCTAATAATTTCTAGAATAGGAAATAATTTAATAAGTTAATATTTAATTATTTTAAATTCAAGTGTTTCATATTTTCAACACATTTTATATATATATTAATTAAAAATATTCATGATAAAAAAAAAATCCAGAACAGACAGCCAGAGATCTTTGTTTTCTGCAACTGCAAACAGAGGCCAAAGTCGCCGGGGAAGAGGTCGACCTAGATTAGGACCTCAAAAGGCTGTAGTAATAACTAGCAGCCCCTACAAACAAGAATTAGAAAAAGCAAAGAATGATAAAAAGAAGACAGAAGAAGAAAGAGAACAGAAAAGGAAAATTAAAGAAGAGAAGAGAAAAGTTAAAGAAGAGAAAAGGAAATCTGAAGACAAAATCGAAAAAACAGGTACTAACAGAAAAAAGAAAAGGAAGATAGAAGTTGGAAATGAAGAGGAAAGTGAGAACAAGTTAAACGAAAGTACTTGGTATTGTGCTATATGTGAAGAAGCGGTAGAAGAAAATATGATTAAATGTTCAATTTGCAAACTTTGGGTACACACATGTTGTGCTGGTGTTAAAGAGTCACAGAAAAACTTTACTTGTTCACTGTGCCATGAATAGAGATAACGTTTACTGTATTATGACAAAATGTTGTACCATATTGACTATTAAACAAAATTAATAAGAAATTCTGGCAAATCTAAGTTGGTGGTCCAAGTTTGGAAACCGGTCCAAATTAAGAAACTCACTGGTTCAATCAAGGCAACCGGTTTCCGAAATTGGACCACTTGCAAGGGTTTTGAAAATTATTTTTGAACCCTTTATCTCTAGTTTGATAGATGTATAACTTCGTAACAGCATAAACAAAAAAATGTTTTACCAGTAAAAATTTGGTTCACGTAAGTAAAAGTAGGGTGTAGTTGAGAGTTTAACGTTGTTTTTCCAAAAATAGCTCCCCCTCCCCCTCCCCCTCCCCCTCTCCACCGCTACCCCTCCCCCAACCCCAAAATAGATCCTCCCTCCCCCCCAGCCCCAAAATTCTAAAAATAGATTCCCCTCCCCCTCCCCCAAAATAGAAAAAATCTAAAAATAGATTTCATAAAAAATAGGAATCTAAAAATAGATTTCATAAAAAATAGATTTCTAAAAATAGTTTTTATAAAAAAAAAAAAATCCCAAAATAGATTTAGCACCGCAAACCCCCCTCCCTATTTTATGAAATTCCCAAAATATATATGGCCTCCCACAAAGAAGAAAAGTGGAAAATTGTTTTTGCAACGGAGGAGTTTGCGTTGCAAGCGGTGAGGGCGTCTCCCGTTGCAAGTTGTTTCGTAGCGTTGCATGAAATATACGCCTCTCTCTCTACGCCATAGCGCCATCTCTTTCTAACCCTCTACCGCAGCCGCCAGCGTCCCCGCTCACTCCACACATTGAGCGGAGGGTTGCCCGTTAAAGCAATTATTATAGATGTGTCTGTACACGTGTCATAGTTTTTATTACAAGACTCAACAACGAATGCTCTCCCGGAGCTGAAATTCCGTTGAAGTAGTCATTCTTACTATTTTTGGTTAATAGCTCTCACATCTGCTACTCACACTTTTTTATCATGAGTCCTACATTGAAAACGCACTCAATCAGAATTTATCTCCAGCATTGAAAAGTTCGTTAGCGCTCCTATCATTTTTTATATCCCTCGTATCTTTCTTTTAATCTTTGTTCTTCTGCTGTAGGGAATTCGCTTCTATCAAATAATTTTTCAGGTGTAGACATATTGATATTTTTTAAAAAATGCTCTATGGACTGATCAAGACTTAAGCCCCTTTCTTCCAATTCTTTAAAGCTGAATGATTTCATAGCTCTAACACATAATCCAATTATGTAGTATGCATATCTGTACATAAAATCATACAAAAAAGTTCTATAAGAAGCATCATTTCGAATATAATCTTTAAAATAATTTTCAAGTAAAATAGAATTTGTCTTTAAATAATCATACTTTACAAAAGCTGCTTTTTCTAGTTCAAATTCGTGTCTGCTCAATAACAGATCTTTTTTTTCTTTTTCATATTGATGCTTTGTAACTAATTGATCTAGTGCAGCGTTTTCTTGTCTTCTAAATTCTTGTAAGCCTGCAATGTACGTATCGACACTAATTAGTCTATCTACAGTGTACTCAAAATCTTGTTTTCGTAATAACTCATTATTCACCACACCATCAATTATATTCTGTTTATTTTCTATAAATTCTTGTTTTTTCTCTATTACATTTTTAAAATCTGTTAATTCTTTTTGAAAATCCTGCTTTCTTAAAAATTTCTGCAATCTACCATCTAATGCAGTAATTTCACTTCTATTTTCATCACCTCTAGCCTTAAGCTCTACTGAAATTTTATTCAATTGTGTGTCTATGTATGTTTTTAATGAATTGTTTATTTCATATATACTTTTAATTTTCGAACTAAGTTCTCCCAATTTTAAATCAAAATACTGTTTGTCAAATTTGTCACCTTTTAAGGATCTATTTGAGTCTCGCACACGACCGAATCTATGCAAATCCATATTTCAGATTCACTAATTTATTGATTGAATAATTTTCTCAGTTAAAGTGTCTGTATGCCGGGTTCTTTCCACACAAGTTCTGTCTTCACTACAGCAATCTCTGGCTTGCATGCGAATCGGTGTACTACTAAACCTATACTAAAAAATAATTTTTGCTTCTCTTAATTCTTCCAAAATCGATGATATTTCAAGGTCATGACCTGAACCCCCCGCAAGTTTTGACAAATTTAACAAATTTAATCTTTGCACCAATTCGTCAAAATTATCAAAATATTGATAATTTCTCTCGTGAGAATTATTCTTTACAAATTTCAATAAACCCGATCCCTTCTTTTTATTAACTTTTTTCGAAGGAAACAATGACTGCACCAAACGAGATTTTATTCCATTGTTTCGCTTCACATAGCCTCTTCGATCCAAATGAACTTTTGTAAGTACCAAAATTCATTTAAATTTTTCTAAATCTTTTTCGTTGTAAAGATTCGAGTTTGGTCTTGCACTAAATAAGAGTTCAAGTAATCCATGAGATATTCGAAACCTGTGCGAGTTGATATTAATGAAATTGTTATCAAAGATTATATCATAATCTCCCATATAATATTTTTCTTCCTCAGAATCGTAGGAAATACCATAACTAATAGAATTATCCAATTTCTCAGCATGAAATGTATGTATGTATTGCTCTAATAAATCATTCTTCTTCCTAGCAGACCGATTTAAACTGTTATTATGTGATATTCTGCTTGAATTGAAAACTGATGAGTTGTTTATCACATCTTCATCATCATCATCGCTGCTAACTCTCTCTGTTTTTGTTACACTCCCATCATCCTGTATCTCTTCTTCCGTAGTTCCCCCTTCTTCTTCTTCTTCTTCGTCTTCTTCAACTTGCATACTAGTGTCTTCCACATTCTCTTCCTTTTTTGGAATGAAACTCTCATTGGGCTGGGTGTGACTAGATTTTCCCAATTCAACTAAAGGATCTATCAACGGTTTTAGAACTTTATGTCTGTATTCATCTGACTGCTTTTCAAAATTTAGTAGACTTTTATGCTTGTCTCTAATAACTTTTCGCAACTCTCTTATCTTCTTAATCAATGCAACACTCTTACTATCCAGCTTTCTCCTATGCATTTTGTCGACGTGCGTTCAACAAGGTTTGCAAATCTTTACTGAACGTTAATAAAAGTATCCAAGCCTTCTCTGTACTTTCCGTGTTTAGGTGTCAACTCAGTAAAAAT
Source organism: Conomelus anceps (assembly GCA_948455865.1). NCBI lineage: Eukaryota > Metazoa > Arthropoda > Insecta > Hemiptera > Delphacidae > Conomelus > Conomelus anceps. Next base: position 14,810,766 of record OX418227.1, on the reverse strand, counting down.
ACTTACAAAGTTATGCGGTCTACTATTCCATACCTTTGCACACATTTCGCTAAATTTTTTGAAGTTGAGATCTTCACCCACAAAATCTCTATGTATCAATTTCAAGTTTAATTGATCAGTTCTAAAGATAATGACAAAGTTACAATTATCCCTTGTAAAGTGCTTCTTGCAAGCCCCAAAAGATTGAATCAAGTATGCTGTGTCAATATTGCGATGTCTACCCATTGTATAATAATCTCTTATTTGAGGTACATGAGTTAATTGTAAGTCATCGAAAATAACCAATGAATACATTGGAATTTTATTTGGATGTGGGATATCATCTGTGTTTTCATTCATATGAAATCCAATTTCTTTCAAGTTTGAAAAGACTTTTTTAAGGAATATGTATTTATCTTGGTATAGAGACTTGCTAAATAAATACAAATTCTTAAATTTCAACGCATTTTTGGAGAATATTAAGTTAAAGACAGCATTTGTTTTTCCTGCACTACTGGGTCCAATCACAAGACAACGAAGATTATGTGGTAATAAAGCACCATTCTTTTTCCACGTTGGTTTTTCTTGTTGCGTAATAATTTTATCAAAATTAACAATCGGTAGATCAATTTTACACATGATTAACCAACAGCTTGTGTTAGCACACTATCTGAACGTTATCTGACAAGGATCTGAGACGACTACTTGAGTCAGCACTCTCATGTCTTATCTGATAAGGTACTAACCTGTTTAGCTCTCCAATGATTGCACTCTCATTCAAAACAAACACTAAACTGCACTCGTCAAGCAAGAACAACATTTCATAAAAGGATGGGTGATTAGTCAATAGAGAAATTCATTTCAACTTGAGTTTATTAACAGGAATGTACATTTAGATGATCTATATACAATTGTAATGTACACTTTTACATTTCTTATTATTATTTATATACAATTGGAATGTATAGGCGTAGTAGTAGTAGTAGTAGTAGTAGAATCTAATCTAACAAGTTTTTTCGATCAATATAACTAGGGTTTGTAAAACCAATCCATTTTACGAGCAATCTATTTTTTTCACGTTTCAATATTTTCTCAATCAAATATACCTGTCGCTCATTCTCATTTAAATTTGTTTTCTTAATTTCTTGCTCATAAAATCTTCCACTAATTATCTCACCGTTGAGGTCGCGTAATGTGTATGTCACAGGTCTTGTGGGGTGAACAGAGATTATCTGGAAATATTCTGCACTCCAGTTAATATTATAACTTTTATCAAAGATCTGTTTGTGCTTAGAAATTCGCACGATATCGCCCGACTTATATTTTGGTTTTAACTGTTTCAATTTGAATCGTCTATTAAATGCAGTGTTTAAAGATTCTATAATATATTTGCGATGTTTTCTAGTTACATCTTTAGGTTTCATTCTGATTGAGCTGTGTATTGTATTATTATAGTCGTCAACAATATTTTGTAAATTATTTACCCAGTTTTTGGTACCGTGTTCAGTGAGATATTTAAATATTCTAGCCTTAAGAGTTCGATTAAAACGTTCACATATTGCTGCTTTTTTATCACTAAAAACACTATAATGCTTAATATTATATTTATCTAGCAATTTTTTTACATGTCTATTGTAAAATTCAACTCCACGATCCGTTTGAAAAAATCTTACTCGTTTATTCTCATGAATAATGGGTTCTAGGGCTTTACATACATTTAAACCGGATTTATCTTTTAAAGGAGTGCAATATGCAAATTTCGAAAAACAATTAATGACAACTAAGATAAACTTATAATTAGAATTATATTTGGATAAGCTGCCCATTTCAATAAGATCACTCTGTAACAAGTCCGTTTCAGTTTTTAATTCATATTTTCGTGTGGGATAATTCACACGTGGAACTGAATGTAGTTCTAACGCTATTTTCCCCCTAATACTTGTCATCACGCTGTAGGGGAGATGACAAAAAATTTAAACCACACCTGCTACGTCTGGCTCTTTGATGCGATTGATGCGGGAGTCTTAGCAGTGAAGCTGCTTACTGATTCTCGATTTCTTCAACACTTGGTGGTATACTATAATGACCAAATGGAAAAGTGTCTATAGCATTATCACAAATGTATCTCTTATCATCAAATGGACAGAGTGCCACTTTCCTACACTCAATTTGGTACATATTATGTGTATGAGAACGTAGCATATTGAATTTTTCAACATATCGCATTCTTTCAAACAAACATTTTTTATATAAATCGAAATTCAATTTTCTATCCTTAACATGACTTTTGACACCTTTTGCAGTACATTTATTAATGGATTTTTCTCCATCAGCTATTAAATAAGAATACATTTTTGATCTTAAACCTACAAAGTGGGTGATGGGCTTGGAACCTGTTTCATCTTTAAAAAATCCAACTTCTTTATATCGATCCATTGAAAAGCATTCATGCGTGCTCGGATAGTTTGAAGTGTCAAAGAGGTGAATGTTTTCTTTAATTAATTTGTACACATCTTCTGTTTTGATGGACAATAAATAACTATCTGTATCTGACATGCAAAGATCAATAGATTGCCAAGGTATGATGTTTTGCAATTTATTATAGTAAAAATCATACATGTGAAATTTACTTAACTCCAAAATACTGAACCCTGAATAGATCGGTTTATTCATTTTTAATTCGAGTTTGCGTGAGAAGACAGCAATAACATCGGTATTTATTATTATCCATCTTTTGCAAAGCGGACGGGAAATAAACTTATCTAGATGCTTTGCGTCTGTAATAAGTTCAACATTGAAATGTCTACGTGTAGATTGAATAGCTTTCCCGTAACATAAATTGGACATGGCTTTATAAAATGAAATTTCGAATTTGTTTTTCGCATTTTTTCTGTTTTCTGTGTTCAGTTTAATGTAAGGTTTCAACCATGCATTTTGAGAAAAACTAATCACACGATGTACCTTTATCAATTGCAATCCGAGTTGTAGGTACAATTTCAAATTGAGATAATGTAACACATAGTTCTGACGATCATATAGTGTGTTCGTGAGTTTTTTGGTCATAGTTTGACCGTTCTCATTTGTTTGATAATCCGACAATAATTCTCTAGGTGGGATTTGGTGATGCGGAGCAAGGGGAAAGTTTGCATGTCTATCGTGTAACTCGCGAGGATACTTTAAATCACATTCGATAATGTATCCGGTTCGAGAATCAACTTCCAAATTTGCAAAGTCTAGCGCATGGATTTCTTCCTCTGAAAGGAATTTGAAATCACCATACGGTAAGTTTTGATTCATGGCCTGCGCATAAAGAGAATTAGCATCAATATAAAGAAGATAATTACTTGGCAGTTCAGGATTGAAAGTTTCAGGTATGTGTTTGTTATTGGCTTCACAATAACGTTTACCAATAAACGAAACTCCACCCCTCATTCCCCCCTCAATCATCAAATGAAGGTCAGGGTCTGAGATTAATTGAAGTTGTACACCGGTGTACTTTAACATGCAATTCCAAGTGAAATGTGCAAGAGAAAGGAAATGAGTTACATCCAGACCATACGAGTTGAAAAGTGTTGATCTCATTGCTTCGAAAACTTCAGACAATAGCATTGTATCTAAACAAAGGTAAAAATCGTGATAATCCCCAAGAGATTGCAAGTTGAAGCTTGAATACACTTTTTGCGCATGTTCATAATCTTCAATTGAGAGTGGGCTATCATTAAGATCGTTGTAAAAGCGTTCAATCGGTGGAAGAGATGTTTCCATAAATTTTTCAGGTGAATCCATATAGGTATATGGATAAATTCCCTTTTTCAATAGAAGATGTTTGTGTTCACTATTGTTAAATACCGAAAACAAACGTTTGAACTTCGTTTCCAAATCTGTACTTTCAGCCAAGTTCTTTACAAGTACTTCCAACGACTCGGACATGAATTTAAAAGAATCTAAAAATTTAATTTTGCCTACAGTCAATGAGAGAAATCGTTCTGAAGTGGAAGCAATACAGCTTATGGCTTTCTTACACTTCCCCAATGCTTTTATAATAAAATGACTGTCAAATCCGCTAAAATTATGGAAATAACAGCTAATGGTGTTTGCAGTGCGGGCATTTAAATTACAAGAATTATGTGCTGCACACAAATACTCTCCAGTTTCATGTGCATGATGTCGTACTCTAATGTCGCCTTCAGCGAAATCTTCATTGCAAAGCCCGCACTGTGTAACATTTTCAAATTCAGCTTGCTCGCGCTCACTCAAATCTCCCATGGGAATTTCACATTTCATATCATCATACAAAACTTCACCCAATTCTGTTATTTCGTCAAGAAATTTCTCCATGATCTTTTCGTTTATATCACGTGATCTATAGAGTCTTGGACCGTACGCAATATCACCGTTTACATCAATAACAACAAAGCAATACCCGCAAGGAATGTGACGAGCTGTTTTCTTGGTGTAACTACCCGTGAGGGGAACTTCATCTTGCTCCTCCTCAGAATTCATATTTACAACAAACGTTTCTAGATCCGCGTATATCGTATACTTTTTCTTTAATGTCGCCCCGAGTTTTTTGAATTCAATTGTTTCGCCTTGTTTTGGATAAACCGTTCTCTGACACTCGAACTTTGAACAAAGCTCTTGATGTCTCATCAAATTCGCTTTAGCATCACATTCGCTTGATTTGTTTGATGTAAATCGGTGGAAACAGAAATTGCATACATGTACTTCACCGTTATGTTTTGAAAGATGAGAGAGAAGTCGCGATAATCCGTTTTTCCCGTTTGCGGTATTAATCAAGCAAAAATGAGTCTTTCCTTCATCATTCTTCAACATTAAAAGGTTAATTTGATGTTTACGCATGGTGTAAATACTTGATCTATAGGGGAAAAATTTTTTCTTATCATACGCGATTACATGTATTGCAATATCTGGATTCAATGCTTCAAATTTTTTTATGTCACGCATAGTCACCGGAAATTTAATCCCACGCATGTTCAACGTATGAGCAAACTTGCTCAAATATTTAACAGTTACGGGTGATCTATTGGGGGGTTGGTGAAAATAGGCTAGAACACTGTATAGAAAACATTTAGAATCACGGTTTTTTATGTTCAAAACACATCGTTTAGACTTAATGAAGTCCGGGGTTTCGATGTAGCTGCTAGTATAAATTGGATTATAACGGATTACGTTGATATCCAGCGAATCAATCTTCTTCAAAACCCATCCACTACCAAATCTCACAAAGTTATCGAATGAAGATAAAATTTTCCTAACAGCCAAAATAAAATGTCGATTAAATTCATCATAATTTTCCAAAACATTAATACCTATTGCCGAATAACTATGTAGATTGATGAGCGATGAAACAGATTCCTCTTCCCCCGCCTCTAACATAACAAATTTACATAGCAAAACATTTAAAACTAAGAACCATTTGACGTTACCATCAAAGCGCGCTGCATGTTCTTTTATAACGTCGAAAACCTGCGGCTTTGAGGATTCTAAAACTATTTCAATATCCAATTCTTCATCATTGTTATAACTTATTCGATGACGGAGAGCGCTTGAATTGACTGCGCGAAGTCTGCGGTGTGTTGCCCTATTCATCTCTGCACCTGAAACAAAAATTAGAAGTATATTGAATAACGTGTAAAAATGCTATCACAAGATCAAGTTTTCATGTACGAGCGATTGAGGCTATTGACTTTCGATAAAAGATGGAAACTCTGTCATCTTTTGTCGGCAGAAAACATGGCGAAACACGGATTTATATTTGTACATGCTCCCGATACAGTAAGATGTGTATTTTGTTGTACATATTTTGAAAAATTCCATCCAATGGAAGATGCTAGCATGCTACATAAAGACTGCATTTGTTCACGGAAAAAACATAATATTTCTATCGAAGAAGAAAATTTTGATGCTAATATTTTGCGCGAATATGATCAACGATTTTTGACATTCCATCAATCATCTAACCCATCGAGATATATTGAAAAAGCAGACTATTTTGCAAGAAATGGATTTTATTTACATGAAAAATGCTATATTCAATGTGTTTATTGTAAAATTATTATGGAAGATTCCAACGAAAAATTGAAACATACAGCATTTTGTATATATAATAAGACTAACTATTGCGAAGAAGAAGAAGAGGAAGAAGATTTATCACAGACAATTTCTAAATGTAGACATTGGAAAACGTGTGCTTTATTGTAGAAAATTAAGCTAGACGGAGAGGCAGGCGGGGAAATGACGGAGACGGAGGCTGAGAGGGAGGCGGAGGCGGAGTGTGCAGGACAATGCAGGACAGTGGCGGACAAATGACGGACAATGCAGGACAGTGGCGGACAAATGACGGACAATGCAGGACAGTTGGTGGACAAATAGGTGGGGAAAAACAGGTTAAAGGATAAGAAAATCGAGTTGAAATGAAGAGAAAATGAATATTTTCAGGTAGAAAACTAAAAAGTTTTTGTACTTACATGTATAGATGCACTATGCTGATTGCAGTATGTTTGCTCCTTCAAGGTAAAAGCACTTATGAGTTGGTCTGTTCACTCCTCACTCTCTCTCTCTCTCTCGATCACTGTGAAAACGAAGAGGATTGTTAATTGCAATAATTAAGAAATTCGTTAAGTGATACATCCATAAATATGTAGATCGTGAACACTGTTCATCATAGTTGAGAAATTTGATAGAGAATGATGAGATGAAATCTTAAATTCGATGTGGGAGAGATGTTTTATTTCATGCCACTTGCCAAAATTCGCCCCTCTCACTCAAGCACAAGAGAGAAAGCACGTGCAATAAAAGGGGGAAGCATCGGCTCTATGCTCATCATTCGTTATTCAGTGTCGGTGAGTTACTCGTCGTCGTCGTCGTCGTCGTCGTCGTTGTTGTTGTTGTGCTTGTTCCCATTCTACAATGAACACACCGACTGCAAAAATCTACACAAGGCAGGGAGAGGAGGAGTACGTTCTACCTGACCATCCACCCCAAGCACCACCACAACCACCGCTCAACTACTGGCAGGTGGAGGAGAAGAAGAAGAAGAAGACTGCCATCGCTTCTGCTGCTGCCAGCGCTTCTGCCTCACCTGTCTCAGCCAGCGCCATGTCATCACCGCGACATCGGCTGGTGCTGCAAGGAGGGGACGAGAACGCCACCTTCATCATCCCCGATTCACCACCGGCACTTCCTCCTCACGCAGCGCAGCCACATTGGGCTCCTCGGCGTGTACCATTGAGAACGCTGAACACCACCAGCAGCGCAGCCAGCAGCCTGATGAAACGACGCCTGACGTGGGAGGAGGAGGAGGAAGGTGATGGAAACAGCTGCACACAGCCTAAGGTTAGTTATTTTCAAATATTACCTTGAATGTGAACAGATAATATTATTTGATATTTTCTTACTATAATCTTTATTGGAAAATGAACAGATAATCTAAATCTTTGTCTATATTATTAGTATTTGATATTTCCCATACTATAATGAGAAGAATAATTTTTTCATTGGAAAAACTATTGTCTGTTCCATTCAAGTAGATTGCATATTATTATTATTATTGTGAATTCTACAGAGTGCATGAAAAGAGTAAAAAAAAATATTATTAGTATTTGATATTTCCCATACTATAATGAGAAGAATAATTTTTTCATTGGAAAAACTATTGTCTGTTCCATTCAAGTAGAATTATTACTTTGTTTATTGCAGAAATGCAATTGAATTTGATAATTTGAAACAAATTATAAAAATTCAATTATTTTAATAAGTTACTTATTATAGATGTGGAGGATGTAAACTATAAATTAATTAGTTGAAATTAAAATAAAAATTAATTGAAACGATCACATTTGGTTATTTGAGTTTTGCATGAGACAAAACTTGCTAAAATAAAAAAAAAATTTTTGTGATCACAATATGGTATATTCAAATAAAATCGTTCATTACTCACATTGTAGTAGTGCAACTTCCTAATGTCAACTTAATCCATTTTCAAGTTGATAATGTAATCTGTTATGGAGTTGATAATCTGATGTTGAGTTATTAGCTGCCGACAAATTGATAATCTGTAACAAAATTATAAAAATTAAATTATTTTAATAAGTTAGTTATCATATTTTTTTTTTAACAGGTACGAGCATTGGGGAGCGAGGACAGCTCGGCGGTGCCTCTTCTTAAAATGTCGGAGGGTGAAAACAGCTTAATAGAGATCATTAATCGCCCTCTGGCAAAACCATGGATCCCACTCAAAGAATTGGAGGGGCAGCTCCCGCACCCTATTTTAGCCGCTCGGGAGGTGAAAAATGTGCATGGGCGGAGAATTTTATTGAAAATTCACCGCCCAACACACAATTGTACATGTGATATTTATTTACCTGAGCGGTACGCGGAGATGCTGCCCCCCGAGCAGATTGTAAATTTCAATAACGAAATAATAAAATACAATTTGGCCATTATTGTTAACCATCTCACACCGAGATGGACGGACATAAAATTTGTTAAAATTTAACAAATTTTATGTAAAACCGTCTCGGTGAGAGATGGTTTATTCCTTGTAGTAATCAAAGTAGTGTATGTAAATTGTAAATAATTAATAAAAATCAAATTTGTATCTCACCTTTTTGTTGTTGATGATCACCACTCACTCTCAAAATCCTTTCTCCACAAGCACACAAAGTTGATGGGTATTTAAAGCCTCTCTTTCACGCACGCACGCGTGAATGAGAGCACGCCACTAATACACTCTTCTGCATCGGAGCTATGCAGAAGGGTGTTCTATTAATAGCCTCTTGCGCCTTCTCGCTCCCTTCTGTATTGCGGCAGGCGCTCAGTCTGAAGACTTTTTCTCCTTCCTTTCAATTCTACTTGGGCGCGCGTGCGCGCTGTCGGAAGGAAGAGTTTTTTCCATTCCCCTTTCAAAAATGAATTCTGTTTATAAAATTGCTATGCATTAAATATTATACTCTCAAAACAATTGCAATGTTATATGCACAAGAGTATAGCAATCTTATAAACAGAATTCATTTTCATCTCTAATTCAATAGAAAATTCAATTTTTCTCGATGATTAATTAATTAATTAAGTTCAGTTTATGTTCAACCATTGAACTGAAAGGTTAGAAATGGTATGTAGGAGAAAGACATCTCCTAGGAAGCGAGGTAGAGGTATCTTGAGCGCTGCAGGCAAAGTTGTGAAAAATATCGCAGGTGCTGCAGGTGGAATTACTTCAACTATTTTAAATAAGGTTATTGATCATTCACCTGAACTTCATGTCCCAGGGTATTCATTCTGTGGTCCTGGCACAGACGTTAACCTGAGGTTAAAACGAGGTGAGCCAGGAATTAATAAACTTGATCGTGCATGTAGAAAACACAATATTTTATATTCTCAGAAAAGCGATAATTATTCACGTTCGATCGCCGATAAGAAATTGGCAAACGAAGCCTGGGAGATATTTAAGAATCCCAAGACTCCACTTGCTGAGAAAGCTGTTAGTTACCTTGTTACAAACATCATGAAAGCTAAAGCTGCGTTTGGCGGAGCTTTGAGAAAGAAGAAGAAGAAGAATCAGAAAAAAGATTCATCAAGTGTTAGGAAAAGTCATAGCAATGTTCTAAGGAAAAAAGCTATCAATCAGTTGAAACAGCATATTGCAGGTAAGGGTTTCTATTTAAAACCATACCCTCCAATTACTGGCGGAAGAGTTTTAATTCCACCACCTGTCATACCTCCCAAGTATGGTGTCAGTTTATTCCCTAAAAAAACTAAAAAACGTACAAAGAAGAAGAAGAAGAAGAAGAAGAAGCAGAGAAGTAGAAATGAATATTAAAGGTGAATTGTCTAATTATGATTTGATAGAATGGTCAAAATTATTACAGATTCCCCTAAGAGGTGTCTATATGATAGACACATTACCTAATAAAATTCTAAAAAATGAATATGCTATTGTTAATTTAGATAGTCAGTTTGGAAGTGGATCACATTGGTGTGCTTATCAAAAATTTGCTTCTGATATTTTTTATTTTGACCCAATAGGTAATTTGCAACCTCCATATGAGTTGGAAAAATATTGGAAAAAAGAAAAGGGTGTGAATATCTATTATAATGTTGAACACATGCAACCGATAAATAGCGATATTTGCGGACACCTCACACTATTGTTCCTTGCAGATCAGTTGTAATTAGAGGTTTGTAGTGTAAGCATACGAGATGGCTGTTATTACTATAAGATCAAAATCAAGTAACATTTATGAACATTTACATGAAATTATAGAATTGGATAAAAATCGCGAATGGGAAATTGGATTGATTAATTTCAGTGCATACAATAGCATTGCAAATGTTGTAAAAAATAAAAATTCTGACTTCAAATACGGCAATCAGATTGCACAACTTGACAGTGGAGCTTATGAGATTGCTGATATTATATCTGCTTTAAAAAATAAATTGAATAGTGATGAGAAGAAACTTATTATTTGACCAAACTTAAATACTATGAAAATTGAAATTTTTTCCGATAAACCTATTGACTTTACTTCGAGTACATCATTAGGAAAAATACTTGGTTTCAATAATGTTATATTAGAAGCAAATCAATGGCATTATTCTCAGAATTTAGTTAGTGTAACAACTATTGATTCTATTGTGGTTGAGTGCAATTTAGCGTGTGGTAGTTACTCTGATGGTAAACAGAAACATATAATTTATGAATTTCTACCTAAAGTAGCAAGCGGTTACTTGATAAATGAAACACCATCGCCAATTATATATGTACCTCTGAACACACATAGAATTCAAACTATTAATGTAAAGGTCAGAGACCAGGACGGAACGTTTATTGATTTTCAAGGTGATTTAATTACGATTAGAGTTCACATTCGTGAAAAACAAAGAAGTTGAAATGGGATTTCTTGTTTTCAATCCGCGCACTGCTAGCGCATGTTCTCTCATTAGGGAGTCGAACGTGACAGAGGAAAAACCTAAAAACGCGCGTGCTATATCAGCTAAAAGTGCAAGAATATTAGAAAAGTTGGGTTTTGTAGTAAATTGGCGTAATGTCCACCGCGGCCATAAGTGAGATTCTCGATGTGGAAGCACAACTGCAGTTTTTTCATGATATTACCAAATTCCAGTTTCATACACACACAGTTTATTCAGGTCAAGAAATTAAACACTCGGACGAGGCACGCATAGGTGTGAATTCGCTTGATGTGTACTCATTACCATGCAAATCATTTATATTTATTGAGGGTGAAGTTAGCTGTACAAAACCTGCTGCAAAAGCTGGAGACGCAGCGGTTCCAGCAGCCTATAAATTAAGTAGTAATCTGATCGGTAATCTCTTTGATGAAATCCGCTATGAATTATCGGGGCAACAAATTTCTAAATCAAGATTGATTGGATTAACCTCGACAATTAAAGCAATTTTAGTGAAGAATTTATTTGATAAAAACACATATCATTTGGCTGGTTTTGATAGAGCAGGCTATACGCTAAATAATAATAAGTTTACTTTTTGTATACCTCTGAAATTAGTGTTGCCGTTTTTTGAAGACTTTCAAAGAATAATTTTGAACTTGAAACAAGAACTTGTTTTATTAAGAGCTCCAACAGATCTGAATTGTATTGAATCTGCAGATGGGACAGAAGTGAATGTGAAAATTACAAAACTTCAATGGAGAATTCCGTATATTACTTTAGAAGACCATGTGAGACTGAAATTTTTGAGACTTCTTGATGCTGACAAGCCGCTGAAGCTAACTTTCCGTCATTGGGAGATTTCAGAATTGCCAAATTTGCAAAATTCTTTAGTTCATTCTTGGGCTGTGAAAACGGCTTCTCATCTCGACACACCACAGTATGTTGTCTTAGCATTTCAAACTGATCGCAAGAATAAAATTGGGAAATCAATCTCAGAATTCGATAGTTGCAATATTCACAATGTAAAAGTATATTTGAATTCAGATTATTTTCCATATGAGAACCTTCTTGGAAAACAGGAACTTATGTACCGAATGTTTCTAGACTTCGCGCCGTCATATTATAACCATAGTATAAATAGCGAACTAGGTACAGAAATAGACTTTAAAACGTTTTGTGAAAAGACACCAATAATTGTAATTGATTGTTCGCATCGTTCTTCTCATTTGAAATCGGCAACAGATATTCGTATAGATATGGAGTTCAGCAGTGCTGTGCCTGCAAATACCTCAGCCTATTGCATTTTAATTAGCGACCGTGTTATGCAATACACCCCGCTTACTTCAATCGTTAACGAAGTTCAGTAATTTATCACCAGAGCGTGCGCTGATGGGTACTATATAAGGAATGTATTTGCAAATTTAAGTCATTAGCAGTTTTACCTTTGAGCAGGTAACGACAACAATGTGTTATAGTTCGTGTACAGACATTGGTTGTGAGGACAAGGTGAAATCACGCTCCATCGGTATACAGTGCGATTTAGATGGAGACTTCAATTATGAGCCGCGCTGCAGTACGCCTATCCAGAAGTGCTGGGAAGCTGAGGAGAATGGAGGAGAGGAGGAAAAGGAGAAAGGAGCACAAAAGGAGGAGGAGGAGAACTCGTTCGCCAAGCCGGAAATCAAGGGAGGACAGCACCAGCAACAGTCGATGGAGGAGGAAAATCAAACGACTAAGAGAATTGCTACGATTGATATGCACTGGTTTAAACGAGATTGTAATAAAATTATTGTGAAAGAATTTGCAATAGTAGATCAAAACAATAGGTACATTGTCTTTCATTTTAGCTCTCCGTTCGCAAAGTCGGAATTGAATAATAAATTACGGCATGAAGTGAATTATTTGGAAAAATACTATCATAAAATACAGTGGGATGACGGTGATTTGGAATATTCAGACTCATTATTGCGTGATTATCTTGTAGGTTATGATAAAATTTTTACTAAAGGAACTGAAAAAGCTCGGTTTTTAAAAAAGCTACACAAAAACGTTGAATGCATACCCGATGATGTTGTTAAACCAAATTATAAATTATTTACTACTTCATGGTGTTTTGAAGCATGTAAAATTCATAAAAACGCACCAAATGGAAGATGTGCTTTATACAGCGCACAACATTATAATTCATTGTTATTAGAAAATATGTATAAATTACCAACTAATTTTATGTGCAAAAATAATAGAATGTTAAGCATGAAAATTTGACCTTTGTACACAAATTCAGAGAAGAGAAATTATGCTCGTCACGGATTTTTCTACAATGGACATTGCGTTCAGTGCATATATTGCATGAAATCATTAAAATATCACACAGCTCGTGTGTGTTGTATGGGTGTGAACGGGCAAAAACCGATAAATTTTTCTATAATAGTAGAACCATTCATGTAAATTGTTCAGTTGCTAATCATGGACCCGTCAAAATGGTTGAGTGCTGATACTGAGTTGGAATCGAGGTTAGAAAAATGTATTGAGTGGTACGAGGCATGTGAAAACGCAATTAAAAAATCGACTAGTGAAAATTACCATATAGCAAAACAGTTGAAAGACATTTTTTTAAGTACTGTTGATTTAAATGATATAAAAGACTACTTGTGCTATTATCGCCCGCATAAGCTGTGTGTTGTTAAATTAATTAAAATTGAAGATGAATTATTGTGTGTAAATAAAAATTGAATGCTATACTAGAACGATTCTCATTTCCAAAAACCCACAAGACTTAGTTTTATTTTAGTTAGTAGATGTTCAGACTTGGAACGTAACGGACACGGCTATTTATAGAAACACGTTGACAGGTGTTCTTGAAAACGTGCGTTGGTCTACGACGAGAGCTGTAGTTAGAGTTTGGGCACACTGCCCACACATTTACAAAAAGTTTCAAGTTCAAACGTGTTTGTGAAGCGGTCATTGCACTCATAGTAACGATCACGTCTATTTATAGAAATACGTTGACAGGTGTTCTTGAAAACGTGCGTTGGTCTACGAGAGTAGTTAATTAGAGATCGAGCGCACACCCCACGCATTTACAGAAAGTTTCAAGTTGTGTACGCACACACACATACACACACACACACACACACACACACACAGAAACATTGACACCATGCGTTGTCATAGTTTTTCGAAATTTAATAAATTATCTCGTCTCTTGATGGGTATTACATTAAAAGAATTTGATTTAATTGTGAAGAATATTAAATTATCGACATGTTATCAAGAAAATGATGATGATAATGATTTACTATTAACAAAAACAGAAAATCTACACTTTCCGATTCTTTCTGAAATTTTTGAATTACTTAATACACTTGAATCCGGGCATTTACATTATGGTTGTTCGAATGATTCAGCATTAACTATTGTTACAAATTCTAATGAATTGTGGGAATGTTTGTATGACATCGCAAATAAAAAATGTAAGCAGAACTAAAAAGTAGAAAAAGAATTGATGCACCACCCCAAAACATGCTTCTGCGCATGCGTCATTTGACTTGTAGTCATTCTCATAGCATAATAATACGGGCTACACCGATTACAGCAATGGTTTTGCTACGGGAAGATGGGAACAAAGCAGAATAAGCGCTTAAGAGCGTGTAATTTATTAACTAGTAATTCCTTTTTATCTACTGCTTCGTCTCTCACGCAGGCAGAGATGAACGTTTGCTGGGTGCGATCAGATAGCTGCCTTGTTTGGTTGAGAAAATAGAACATCCGCACAAAATAGAACGACCGATTACAAAGAAGACAGCATCAAAAGAGAATGGAAGTCCCCTCATTTAGATTGCGCGCGCGACCCTCCGCTCAATGTGTGGAGTGAGCGGGGACGCTGGCCGCTGCGGTAGAGGGTTAGAAAGAGATGGCGCTATGGCGTAGAGAGAGAGGCGTATATTTCATGCAACGCTACGAAACAACTTGCAACGGGAGACGCCCTCACCGCTTGCAACGCAAACTCCTCCGTTGCAAAAACAATTTTCCACTTTTCTTCTTTGCGGGAGGCCATATATATTTTGGGAATTTCATAAAATAGGGAGGGGGGTTTGCGGTGCTAAATCTATTTTGGGAATTTTTTTTTATAAAAACTATTTTTAGAAATCTATTTTTTATGAAATCTATTTTTAGATTCCTATTTTTTATGAAATCTATTTTTAGATTTTTTCTATTTTGGGGGAGGGGGAGGGGAATCTATTTTTAGAATTTTGGGGCTGGGGGGGAGGGAGGATCTATTTTGGGGTTGGGGGAGGGGTAGCGGTGGAGAGGGGGAGGGGGAGGGGGAGCTATTTTTGGAAAAACAACGTTAAACTCTCAACTACACCCTACTACACCCAATTATGAGCCGCGCTGCAGTACGCCTATCCAGAAGTGCTGGGAAGCTGAGGAGAATGGAGGAGAGGAGGAAAAGGAGAAAGGAGCACAAAAGGAGGAGGAGGAGAACTCGTTCGCCAAGCCGGAAATCAAGGGAGGACAGCACCAGCAACAGTCGATGGAGGAGGAAAATCAAACGACTAAGAGAATTGCTATGATTGATATGCACTGGTTTAAACGAGATTGTAATAAAATTATTGTGAAAGAATTTGCAATAGTAGATCAAAACAATAGGTACATTGTCTTTCATTTTAGCTCTCCGTTCGCAAAGTCGGAATTGAATAATAAATTACGGCATGAAGTGAATTATTTGGAAAAATACTATCATAAAATACAGTGGGATGACGGTGATTTGGAATATTCAGACTCATTATTGCATGATTATCTTGTAGGTTATGATAAAATTTTTACTAAAGGAACTGAAAAAGCTCGGTTTTTAAAAAAGCTACACAAAAACGTTGAATGCATACCCGATGATGTTGTTAAACCAAATTATAAATTATTTACTACTTCATGGTGTTTTGAAGCATGTAAAATTCATAAAAACGCACCAAATGGAAGATGTGCTTTATACAGCGCACAACATTATAATTCATTGTTATTAGAAAATATGTATAAATTACCAACTAATTTTATGTGCAAAAATAATAGAATGTTAAGCATGAAAATTTGTCCTTTGTACACAAATTCAGAGAAGAGAAATTATGCTCGTCACGGATTTTTCTACAATGGACATTGCGTTCAGTGCATATATTGCATGAAATCATTAAAATATCACACAGCTCATGGGTGTGAACGGGCAAAAACCGATAAATTTTTCTATAATAGTAGAACCATTCATGTAAATTGTTCAGTTGCTAATCATGGACCCGTCAAAATGGTTGAGTGCTGATACTGAGTTGGAATCGAGGTTAGAAAAATGTATTGAGTGGTACGAGGCGTGTGAAAACGCAATTAAAAAATCGACTAGTGAAAATTACCATATAGCAAAACAGTTGAAAGACATTTTTTTAAGTACTGTTGATTTAAATGATATAAAAGACTACTTGTGCTATTATCGCCCGCATAAGCTGTGTGTTGTTAAATTAATTAAAATTGAAGATGAATTATTGTGTGTAAATAAAAATTGAATGCTATACTAGAACGATTCTCATTTCCAAAAACCCACAAGACTTAGTTTTATTTTAGTTAGTAGATGTTCAGACTTGGAACGTAACGGACACGGCTATTTATAGAAACACGTTGACAGGTGTTCTTGAAAACATGCGTTGGTCTACGAGAGTAGTTAATTAGAGATCGAGCGCACACCCCACGCATTTACAGAAAGTTTCAAGTTGTGTATGCACACACACACACACACACACACACACACACACACAGAAACATTGACACCATGCGTTGTCATAGTTTTTCGAAATTTAATAAATTATCTCGTCTCTTGATGGGTATTACATTAAAAGAATTTGATTTAATTGTGAAGAATATTAAATTATCGACATGTTATCAAGAAAATGATGATGATAATGATTTACTATTAACAAAAACAGAAAATCTACACTTTCCGATTCTTTCTGAAATTTTTGAATTACTTAATACACTTGAATCGGGGCATTTACATTATGGTTGTTCGAATGATTCAGCATTAACTATTGTTACAAATTCTAATGAATTGTGGGAATGTTTGTATGACATCGCAAATAAAAAATGTAAGCAGAACTAAAAAGTAGAAAAAGAATTGATGCACCACCCCAAAACATGCTTCTGCGCATGCGTCATTTGACTTGTAGTCATTCTCATAGCATAATAATACGGGCTACACCGATTACAGCAATGGTTTTGCTACGGGAAGATGGGAACAAAGCAGAATAAGCGCTTAAGAGCGTGTAATTTATTAACTAGTAATTCCTTTTTATCTACTGTTTCGTCATTAGCAGTAGCAGTCATTTTAAGTCATTAGCAGTTTTACCTTTGAGCAGGTAACGACAACAATGTGTTATAGTTCGTGTACAGACATTGGTTGTGAGGACAAGGTGAAATCACGCTCCATCGGTATACAGTGCGATTTAGATGGAGACTTCAATTATGAGCCGCGCTGCAGTACGCCTATCCAGAAGTGCTGGGAAGCTGAGGAGAATGGAGGAGAGGAGGAAAAGGAGAAAGGAGCACAAAAGGAGGAGGAGGAGAACTCGTTCGCCAAGCCGGAAATCAAGGGAGGACAGCACCAGCAACAGTCGATGGAGGAGGAAAATCAAACGACTAAGAGAATTGCTACGATTGATATGCACTGGTTTAAACGAGATTGTAATAAAATTATTGTGAAAGAATTTGCAATAGTAGATCAAAACAATAGGTACATTGTCTTTCATTTTAGCTCTCCGTTCGCAAAGTCGGAATTGAATAATAAATTACGGCATGAAGTGAATTATTTGGAAAAATACTATCATAAAATACAGTGGGATGACGGTGATTTGGAATATTCAGACTCATTATTGCGTGATTATCTTGTAGGTTATGATAAAATTTTTACTAAAGGAACTGAAAAAGCTCGGTTTTTAAAAAAGCTACACAAAAACGTTGAATGCATACCCGATGATGTTGTTAAACCAAATTATAAATTATTTACTACTTCATGGTGTTTTGAAGCATGTAAAATTCATAAAAACGCACCAAATGGAAGATGTGCTTTATACAGCGCACAACATTATAATTCATTGTTATTAGAAAATATGTATAAATTACCAACTAATTTTATGTGCAAAAATAATAGAATGTTAAGCATGAAAATTTGTCCTTTGTACACAAATTCAGAGAAGAGAAATTATGCTAGTCACGGATTTTTCTACAATGGACATTGCGTTCAGTGCATATATTGCATGAAATCATTAAAATATCACACAGCTCGTGTGTGTTGTATGGGTGTGAACGGGCAAAAACCGATAAATTTTTCTATAATAGTAGAACCATTCATGTAAATTGTTCAGTTGCTAATCATGGACCCGTCAAAATGGTTGAGTGCTGATACTGAGTTGGAATCGAGGTTAGAAAAATGTATTGAGTGGTACGAGGCGTGTGAAAACGCAATTAAAAAATCGACTAGTGAAAATTACCATATAGCAAAACAGTTGAAAGACATTTTTTTAAGTACTGTTGATTTAAATGATATAAAAGACTACTTGTGCTATTATCGCCCGCATAAGCTGTGTGTTGTTAAATTAATTAAAATTGAAGATGAATTATTGTGTGTAAATAAAAATTGAATGCTATACTAGAACGATTCTCATTTCCAAAAACCCACAAGACTTAGTTTTATTTTAGTTAGTAGATGTTCAGACTTGGAACGTAACGGACACGGCTATTTATAGAAACATGTTGACAGGTGTTCTTGAAAACGTGCGTTGGTCTACGACGAGAGCTGTAGTTAGAGTTTGGGCACACTGCCCACACATTTACAAAAAGTTTCAAGTTCAAACGTGTTTGTGAAGCGGTCATTGCACTCATAGTAACGATCACGTCTATTTATAGAAATACGTTGACAGGTGTTCTTGAAAACGTGCGTTGGTCTACGAGAGTAGTTAATTAGAGATCGAGCGCACACCCCACGCATTTACAGAAAGTTTCAAGTTGTGTATGCACACACACACACACACACACACACACACACACACACACAGAAACATTGACACCATGCGTTGTCATAGTTTTTCGAAATTTAATAAATTATCTCGTCTCTTGATGGGTATTACATTAAAAGAATTTGATTTAATTGTGAAGAATATTAAATTATCGACATGTTATCAAGAAAATGATGATGATAATGATTTACTATTAACAAAAACAGAAAATCTACACTTTCCGATTCTTTCTGAAATTTTTGAATTACTTAATACACTTGAATCGGGGCATTTACATTATGGTTGTTCGAATGATTCAGCATTAACTATTGTTACAAATTCTAATGAATTGTGGGAATGTTTGTATGACATCGCAAATAAAAAATGTAAGCAGAACTAAAAAGTAGAAAAAGAATTGATGCACCACCCCAAAACATGCTTCTGCGCATGCGTCATTTGACTTGTAGTCATTCTCATAGCATAATAATACGGGCTACACCGATTACAGCAATGGTTTTGCTACGGGAAGATGGGAACAAAGCAGAATAAGCGCTTAAGAGCGTGTAATTTATTAACTAGTAATTCCTTTTTATCTACTGCTTCGTCTCTCACGCAGGCAGAGATGAACGTTTGCTGGGTGCGATCAGATAGCTGCCTTGTTTGGTTGAGAAAATAGAACATCCGCACAAAATAGAACGACCGATTACAAAGAAGACAGCATCAAAAGAGAATGGAAGTCCCCTCATTTAGATTGCGCGCGCGCAATGTGTGGAGTTACATAGCGGGCTAGGCTTCACCGCACTTCAGATATACAGCTTCTGGTTCGCCAGATCAGTTTTTGGCCATTAGTGCCCTGTTTCTTATCTACGAGAAGCGTGAGTTCTACCGGACTTACTAGTGTTCCTCCGAGTGTAGTTCTTCCACCCCGGCTATGGCTGGGGATCCGGCCGGCAACACGGACCGTGACTATAACCGGTGGTGTCATAAGCTCGAACAGGGTGTCTTACTGGCTGAATTAGAGCGCGTCCGCGGAATACAGAATGATCTAGAAAGTATCAAAACTGACTTTTCAATCAATCCCGGATTCACAGTGCGCCGTAGATACTTTGCTCTGGTCCGTGAAAGAAACTTACGCGAAGCTAGGTGTAAGACAGCGGCCGCTCGCGCAAGGGCAACTAAAGTGAATCTCGAGCCGAGGCCCGATGGATCTTGTACTGCAAGTGCTTCGGTCCCTGTGTTAGGTGTGATTGGTGACGATCGCCAGGCACCCGTGCTTCCGGCAGCGGACATTGTGATGTCGGCGGCTCAGGTAGTCATTCCCGGTGATCTAACCAACGACGAGCAGTGCAGTGATATAGAGGTGGTGTCGGTACCTCATTGTGATGTAGGTGAACTTCCTTCCTGTGACAATGTTCCTGTCTCATCTGGGTGTATGGACAATACCGCCGAACTCTTAGAGTTCGGTGAGTACCCCAGGTGGGAGCAGACTTTATCAGCGAAATGTGACTTACGCGCATCTGTAATTGTAAATAGTTCTGCTAGAATAAATATGGCTGTGGCTAACTCGATTTTTCACATACCTCTGAGTGTCGTTAATAGCTGGGAGTGTGACCCCAGCATACTTTCTTTGTATAGTTTATATAATATCAAGTCCGATAGCGGTAAACATGGACAGAAAGCTGATCAAAGTAAAGGTGTGCCCCATACTCGTGAGGATAGTAAGACAATATCGCCAAAAAATAAGCTCTCCGCTAGAGCGCAGAATATTGCAAAAAGCATGCGCGGTGACTTATATAGATTGCGTAAATTCATTGAAGCATCACATACTAACTTGCCTTGGTGTAGGGCTGTACTAAGAGCATTCCAGCGTCTGTATCTAACCGCCACTGGTTCTCTTGACATGCAGAAATTCAAGCCACCGAGTGGCTACTCTCTGGGTGCTGACGTGGTAGGTTCAATCGATAAGCGAACCATGGTAGATTGTATCACAGATGCCGTGAACATTATTGCGAGCGATTGTTTTAAGAAATCCTCTGAGGAATCTCTGGTGGTTGAGGAAGAAATAACAATAAAGAAATCAAGTATAGAAGCTAGTTTACGAGAGTTGGAGGGTAGTTCGACTGGGCTACTACAATCCTCAGAGAACGCCCGCGTTAGTGAGCCTAATGCTACCGCAAATGTAAATAATGATGTACAGAATTGTGTTGATGATAGGATTAATAATGATGATTAATAATGATTAATAATGTGTGGAGTGAGCGGGGACGCTGGCGGCTGCGGTAGAGGGTTAGAAAGAGATGGCGCTATGGCGTAGAGAGAGAGGCGTATATTTCATGCAACGCTACGAAACAACTTGCAACGGGAGACGCCCTCACCGCTTGCAACGCAAACTCCTCCGTTGCAAAAACAATTTTCCACTTTTCTTCTTTGCGGGAGGCCATATATATTTTGGGAATTTCATAAAATAGGGAGGGGGGTTTGCGGTGCTAAATCTATTTTGGGAATTTTTTTTTATAAAAACTATTTTTAGAAATCTATTTTTTATGAAATCTATTTTTAGATTCCTATTTTTTATGAAATCTATTTTTAGATTTTTTCTATTTTGGGGGAGGGGGAGGGGAATCTATTTTTAGAATTTTGGGGCTGGGGGGGAGGGAGGATCTATTTTGGGGTTGGGGGAGGGGTAGCGGTGGAGAGGGGGAGGGGGAGGGGGAGCTATTTTTGGAAAAACAACGTTAAACTCTCAACTACACCCTACTAGTAAACTTCAACACTTTTTTTTAATAAATCGAAAATGCAAAAACGGTCCAATATCGGCAACCCTCCCCTAACTTGATTCATTTATTAATTTTTATTATTATTTTCTGTGATTTTGATTCTGAAGTAGTTTACCTACTGCTGAAGTACAGCTACCCACCACCCAAACTGCTGTTTTGCTCATCTGAGAGGCTTTCCCCATCATGATACAACCAAACATTTCAAAAGGACAGGGTATGCACTGCAGCCCTTACAGTCTACAAGGATATGGTACATAGATGGTTTATTGTTAAATTTCTCAATCATTATTTGACCAGTAATCCCCTTTTTCATATTCTTGACATTGAACATCATGAGCATGTCTACTTACCCATCAATGAATCTATATATGTGCTGTTATGATTGTTGCACTATCAGTCACGTTAGAGGCCCTGAACTTATTCAGGTGCAACCTGATAACTCTGACACCAGACCTGAGCCAGCCAGGTCACACGATATTATTATTATTTAGTGTAACAATTTGCAGCATGAACTGATTAAATATCTACAAAGATTATATTCGGTTCTTGAAAGAGAATCTGGAAAAATGAATTCAATTTTTATAAATGGCAAGTCGAATGCCATGTATATATCACTTTGTTTTTATTCAGATTGGAATTGGCTGTTTCTCCATTATGTTATTACTTGTTGGAATGCCATCATATTCCAGGAAAGTTTCCCTCACAAACACCGGCTTGCTCCCTAAGTTTGTACATTGTGTAATGCTACTTTGGTCAGTGCAGTGTAAGAAGTGTGTAAATAGTGCTCTTTAGGTGTTAATTTAGAGAGAAAAAAATTCATGTATCTGATTAACAAAATTTATTGTTTGGGCCTTATTCAACTAGTCTTAATAATAATGAAGTGGAGTTTCATGAGCAGATTTTCAACATTGAATCTGTATGTCACACATCCTAGTTGCATGAATTTCAGCATTACTTCATTCTATTAATAATTCAAATAACACTAATTGTTATACACGTAATATTATGACTTGTAAAGATTCAGAAAACAAGCAGCTAAAATATAAAAATAATCAAAATGAAATTAAATTTTTAGAACTGCATTAATACAACACACTTAATTGCACAATTTGTGTACAAGAAATAAGCAAAATTTCATGCATTTGCTACTCATAAAATCACCCCATATTTCGGTTCAACCAATTTCCAGAAGATTTACAGTTTAAACTGAAGATAAAGATTAGTTCAAACAAAAATGACAAAAATATGGACCAAGAACTTTGCAGTTTAAACCAAAGGGTAAAGATCAGTCCAAAAAAAAGACAAAGTACGGACTAAGAGCTTTGTAGTTCAAACTGAAGTTGAAGAACTCAAGTCCCAGAAAGGAGTAACAAAAATATGCTAAGAATCTGATATGTTATCTTTCTACAACAGCCCATGATAAATGTTTGGTTTGTTCATTTGAAAATGCAAACTTAATTTTCATCAAAATGTGAAATTGATGTACCCTTCCAGTTAATTTGTTAATTGACAGTGACACCAATAAAGACAAAACAGTAACCAATCTCACTCTTTCAAAACTTACATTCAAAAGTATGAAAATCCAAAAATTATAATTGGAAAAACTATGCCTGCAAGGAAGGAAGCATGGAAGGAAATAAACACACTACTATCATAGTTTTATTCAAGTTTCTAGTGTTAATTTATTGAATTGTTTACTAATGTGTTCCTTGTAATTGGTTTCATAGTTTGTGTACACTGAATTAGTGCTATTTTTATTGATATTTCTCAGGAAACTACAATAATAATAGTAATACAATGAAAATAGAAAGAAATATATTTCCCCACCATATGCCACAGATTCGTGTGTGTGAAAAGAATTCTTATCCACTAGGCCTAATTTACAAGATACTTTTGAATTATTATTACTATGAATTGATTACTATTGAAGTTTGAAGAAGCTAAAATTTATTTTGTTTTTCTTTCAATTGCATGATTGTTGAAAACATAATTTATTAAATAATTCATTTTATTAATTAATTTATTTGTTATTTTACTGACTGTAAAATGCTTGAAAATTTTTATAGAAAGCAGCAAATGTTCCATTATTGGACTGAAAACTAAAGTTTTCACTCTTGCAAAAAAGCCGCTCATGTGTAACGTGCAGTGAACAAGTATTTTTCGATAATAGATGAAAATAATACACACTTTCATGATTCTCAAATATTGAAGTTTGAAGGCAAAGAGACTCAAAACTTTTGAATCCTTCATTTACTTTTTCCCAAGATGAAAGATTAGACTATTAAGCTTCCAATGAAGTGGTTCAACAATATCTGACTTTTTTATTCATGATGAACAAGTTCCACAACGTCACTTTTACTACAACAAATTCACCTTTTTCTAGGTGGTACAGAGATGCAAGAATCAAGTTCCAATAATTTGGATATTAAAACTTCTAGCATACCTATACCACCTATCACATTCACAACTTTAAGACCAGGTCAACTCAAAATTAAACAGCTAGTACCTGATAGGACCATGACAGACAAATAGATAAACACCACTGCTATCAGACTAGAAAATATGAATGCAAACCTTCCAAGTTCATATTGTAGTAGTGGGTAAACGTGTGACAATTTTGAGGACATGTTGAACCAGCAACTTCTAGTCAGAAAAATTTGGAGCACTCATGATTTGGAGCACTAAAGAAGGAATTGGATGTTAGTATTAATATCAATTAAGTATTAAACTAATTAATTTCGTACTTATATAGTGCTTAATTAAATAAGTCATCAATTTTGAACCATCAACCATCTTCTGTTGAAGAAAAATCCTCTTCTAAATAATGCCTAGTAAACATTTCGCAAGAAGTATTTAGTGAACTTTCAATTTGAACTATTCCCATACAACGTCTTGTTCCCCCTCCTTCCAGTCCAAGCAAAATCTTTAAATAAATCTAAATTTTCTTGTAAATCAACATTAAAGTTTTGGATAATGTTCATGACCAAGTGATTAAAATGAGGATATATTATCCATAGACACTCTTCTATATTTTCGGCTCCAAAATCTCAAAAAAAAAAAAAATAATCAAAATTATATCCATTTTCTTTGTACTGCTTATTGCTTATTTATCAAAGTAAAGTTCTAAATTAATATTCTTGTATTAAAAACGATCGGTATTTCTGCTTTCAAATGGAATATCTTTTTAAACTTAGACATAATCTAAAATTTGGATTTTCATTTGAACATTTATTAAGATGTGGGCAATTGCTCTATCTTGACTTGTGTTTATGAATTGGATAAATAAAATAATAAATAATGATGTCAAAATGTGTACAAAAAGCAGTTTTCGACTTCAATCCTGTTGCATCTTTGCATTATCATTGTAAGTTTTATGCAATAAATAATCAGATGAGCACAATGTCTCTCAACATTGAAATTATTCGCTTGACAAAAACTCAACCACGCATACACTATTTCAAACAATCATCTCAAATTCTAAACAAATCAATATTGTAATAAATGAGAAATTTGAAAAAATAATTTAAATAAAATAAAAAATAAATAAATTTTTTCCTATTGTCCATGCCAACTGTAACATCACTTGAACACAACAAAAATAGACATCAACACACTAATAAATTTCTTGAGAACATCTTGAGAGTCAATTCTTTGGGAGTGAAGTTTTTTTAGTGGACCTAAATTTTCTGTATAAATTAACCTCAATGTTTCAAAATTTGTGGAGAGAGTAGTTTTGCATTTTCACATTGATTGCTATTCTGCCTATGAATAATGTCTGAGAGTAGGACTACAGCTGTGTCTGAGGAAGCATTCCAACAATGCGAGATGGCCGCAACGCCAAAAAGTAAGTGTTGAATTGTCTGGTAAAGAGTATTTTTAATAATTATCCATGTTTAAATATGTATGGAAATAATCAAGTTAAATAAATTATAATATAAATCTGAGCATTCCTTCATTCAGAACTTCATTCAGATCCAGTTAAAAATCTAATTTACTACAACTCATGATTCAGTTGGGGGGGGGGGGGGGGAATGTCAGTAGTAAAAATATCAGATGAAAGACCAATCATTAATAATTACTTTATAACAATAAAAACTGATTGATGTACCAATTTTTATAATGATTTTTTTCAAAGATGATAATAAACAACGCTATACTGTACACACAAAATGAAGTTATTTTTGTGTTTACTTCAAATTATGTAGAGGCATTCTAGTAACGTCCCAGGTGGAAATTTGCAATCGAACATACACATCAAGTGCATAGAAATTTGTAAATTATTCCCCAATTATAATAATCATAATTGGGCAGATTTCTACATTTTAGCCTCAAATAGTTCAGTTTCCGCTACTATTCAACTAAATACAGTAGAACTTAGATGATACAAAAAACAACCAACTCAATAACATTGATCGCAACTCCTAAGTTAACTATTAGACAATATATTATGAAAGCTTAATAATCACCAAAGCTTTAATGAATGTGTTTTCTGTATCGCTTAATTCAAGGAACTCTTGAAGTGCCTACATAAAACAATACATTTCAAGAGTCCCTGAAGTTAAGAGAAACTCTGAAGGAACGTTCATAATTACGGACCTAAAACTTAAAATCCAAGACACTAGACAGTTCAGGCAAAACTACGCTAGTTTACAAAACGCTAATGCTAACCTGAACACTATGCATTATTGAAAGATGTCGGATGCTATAGAACAGCATTCAGGTTAGCATTGTCGTAATTTTGCTTTGACTTTAAAATATGTATGGTTTCTATTGATGGGAAGACAAACAGTTGTTAACAGTTGTTGAAACTTCACCAACATTTGAAAACATTGTAAAAACTGTACACTGAAATCATTGAATTAAACTAAAACCTTCAACAACCTAAAACTTTCAAAGACGTTTTAAATTGACTTCTAATAAATTTAAAAACAAATTGTATCATCAAAGTGCTACTGTAGAAGCAATGTTGATGGTTTCAGTTGATAAGATTGCAGCTCCATTTTCCATTGTAGCCTCCCTTGTATAAGCAGCACAAGCCTCATACTTGTTTGAAGTCACATCATTAGAATTGTAGTTGATTCCAGCTGGCAGTTTCCTTGACAACAAGGCTAGCTTGACAGTTGAATAATAATTTTAAAAAATCAATTTGCATTTCAAACCTTGATTGATGACAACCACCTTGTCTTGGATGAAGTTCTCATTTGGGTGACACGTCATCAGTGTGCTGTTCTTGGTGACATCATTGGTGTGCTCTTCTTGGTGATGTCATCAGTGTGCTATTCTTGGTGATGTCATCAGTGTGCTCTTCTTGGTGACATCATCAATGTGCTCTTCTTGGTGACTTCATCAGTGTACTATTCTTGGTGATGTCATTGGTGTGCTCTTATTGGTGACGTCATCTGTGTGCTATTCTTGGTGATGTCATTGGTGTGCTCCTCTTGGTGACGTCATCAGTGTGCTCTTCTTGGTGACGTTATTGGCGTCTTCCATCTCTGTCGCACTCACATACAGTTCGGCACCGTCGATTCACCACATCACTCTATACAGTTTCAATTGTGCAATGCTGTATTCTGTGGAATAAAAAAAATAATAATTTTATAGAAATAACATGGTGATAATATTATATTGCTTATGCTCATTTATTGTTTCAGTATATGAGGAGGAGGGGGGCTTGTAACACACACTTCAATGAACTTTTTGTGTAACAGGATCACATCATAAGAGCAACACTAGGAATTTTTTTGGAGGATTAAGCCCACATAGGTCTGAGACCTGTGCATGGGTAATGAATTGGATGATGGTGATTGATGAGTTGGACCTACACTTATAGGTGGGTTCTGAACCACCGGGAAGTGATTTTGCAGCAGAGAACAAAGTCTTTTTTGCTCGCCAATCCAATCGGCCACCCTTACAACGAGCGCCCAGGAGTTTCGTAGCTTATCTCTGATTGAACAGATACCTGCTACAGCACTCGGCTATCACTTCCCTATATACGTAGACCAAGAATGTACCCAAGCAGACTATTATTTAAAGAAATTAACTTACCAACATCAAGATACGTGAAAAACGCAGTTCTATTTTAAAATTAGCATTTATTTAATAATCGGTATATTCACTATCGTAAACGCGCGAATGTCTCAAATGCTGCATTCACTAGACCAACTAGCTGTGAAAACCAGTTCTCATTTTATTATCACGAATTAATAAATATGTTACCAACGTAATTCATAAATGGTATGGTTACCACAGTTTAATGTGTGAGATTAGTGATTGGGTAGGCAATAATGTTTATTTCAAGGTGTGACTCCAATATCTGTCTTCGGTTTTTGAATATATTCCATTGTAATATGCACTCATTTAAATCGATTTTGCTTTTGTTTGTTTACATTTATCTGTATTGTTAAATCCCTGTTCTGCTGTAGCGCAGTTCAAAGAGAAGTCACGAACTCCCTTCTAGATCACAAGCATTTTGCTTTTCTGGTGAGAGCCTAGGAAAGATAGTGTAACAATTTAAAATAGATATTCATAATTTTTTATGATAAAATTTTATTATACTGTATGAATTGTTATCTGTTTATAAGAGAATTTTTAGTTTTATTTTTACGAAAATGGCAATAAATTCTAAATAAAAATCTAAAATATGGAAGATATCCACAATTGATAGGAATCGTCCACACCAATTCAAAAAAATAAGGAACGAAAGACTATAGTTTTGGCTGTTACGTCATTATCAAACTGAATAATCTCCTATAGATTATATAGTATATTAGTATATAATTATATACAGTTTAGTTTATTGAGTTTATGTTAAGCTACTATGTATAATAGTTGAATTGAGATTGAAAATTATGTAACAATCGAAACTGTAGTATCTCATGTGTAATATGTGGTTCGGAACCCACCTAAAACTGTAGGTCCAACTGATCAATAACCATAATCCAACTCATTACCCACGCACAGGTCTCAGACCTATCCTCAAAAAAAAATAATAATAATTAAATTGGTTTGGACAACATCAGTCTAGTCTTATTCATTAAGAAAATAATCGTGAAGACACAAACGTATAAAACTTTATCACAACCAAATGGTAGCATTTTATCAAAATACAGTGATCGTAGTCGCGCAACCCAATTTTTAAATCCGTGTAGGAATGAAAGGTAAATTTGTAAAGTATGATTTCAATATGGGAATTTTTCGTTTATTTATACATTACGTGGCAGCACTGCTAGCTAGATCATGCCACCGGGCGACAGTGAGCCAGACAGCAGGTGGTTTGTTCATTTTGAGTCACAATGTCTTTTAAGCATGAACAGCGTATCATGCAAAAATGTCTTGTGGTTTGTGGCCTTCTCGTTCACCAGATCTGTCTGAGTCCTCCTGATTTTTATTTGTGGGGGTATTTGAAAGATAATGTGTACACAAACAACCCGCAAACACTTGATGAACTCAGAAAAAACATTGAAGACATATATCAAATTATCAGTACTGCTACATTGAAAAAGGTTGCTTGCAATATAAGAAAATATGTTGATGCAAATCATGGTGGACATTTCCAGCACTAATTATGAACTTGTAATTAAGTAAGTTGTAATTATAACTTGTGTCATAAACTTTGAAATTAAAGAAACAAAAATATTTCAGCTTTCTAAGACTGTTATCATTTTGGGTTGCGCGACTTTACGATCACTCTGTATTGTTATTATTTATGGCGTGATATTCAGTCACGACTGCTCAAGACTGCGTTTGGATGGATGACCGTGCTTCTATGACGATGTTAAAAGCATTAGTATCACTTACTTGGTGGTTCGGAACCTACCTAAAATTGTCGGTCCACAATGTTCTCTTCAATAAAAGCCTAGGCGATAAGCTGTGTTACGTTGTATAGTTGTATAGCAGAATTAAATCATGAGCTTTAAGCTGCATCTTTGAGCACTGCCCAAACAAAAAGCCGTACAACACACTGCTTTCAAATGGAACATTCCCTCACTCTCTCTCATGCTTTCTAGAAATTAGGCGTAAGGATGCTCATACAGTGGAGCATCCAATACTAGACGACAATCACAGTGGCAAAATGAAACACATGCAATGCAATGGTGGTATTCAAGCTGCTCCAATCTCACCATTCCACAGCATGTGTTTGTTTTTGCCATGGTGATTATCATCGAGTACTGGATGCTCCACTGTATAAGCACTTTAGAGAGTACAAGGAAGCAATAGGTTAAGACTCAAAAGTGCTTTTCAAAAACAATTACTGTACATCCTAATAATATTTTCACTGATTTAAAAAACTTCTTCGACACCTTAGACCTTACTATATAGAGCCACTACAGTCGCGGTCGCATGCCACAAGGCTATGACTGAGGCTGCAACTGCAGTCGCTTAATATTCAAATTGTCATACTTTTAATTTAGATTGCAACATATCCCTAAATAACTTGAAGATGGTCAAAACAACTGTAATTTATAATATGAAACTAATCACATACCGTAACAATATTAACCTGAATACAAACATAACCTACAAATGAAGTCAATACTAAAAGCGAGGTTGTAGGCTGCTATCTGTGAAAAAGAATTGATAAATAAATACTGTAAGTACTGAACTTAAAAGAAAACTCACCCAAGGATTTCAAAGGAAGAAGCGGTTTCCAAATTTCTGTTTTCATCTTCTCCATTTTTCTCAATCATCTGCCAGAGAACGATGTCTGCCATTTGATTTTTTTTTGGCGGAGTTAGAACTCTTGGTCCTCTCTCCCAATTAAATTTGTTGGCAACTGGAAAAAACATATTTTTTGTGTGAACATTGAAATGACAATGCAATAAAAATTGTAAACAATATAAAAACTTAAATATTTCAAACAATTTTTAGATTCCTCTACACAATATTCCCATGTTTATTGAACAACTAATAGTGTCAGAAACAGTAGAATGGAAATGTTTTGAGATACACAGCTCTCAAAACTTGAATACAATTCAACTTCTATATTTTTGGCTCATTAATTACCAGCAAAATTCAAAGCGATATCAGCATTCTTTTGAATGTTTTAGTGCCTTGGCTGTTTTAGACAGCCGAGACAGACAGGCTTAAAGTGTCCTCCAAACACGTTGGATGAACTGGATGAGATTTAAAATGGGGAAGTTACTTTTAAAACATCCTACACTTTTACAACAAAATACACCATCTAATACACTCATCTAAGCTGAATATTACCTGATCTTGGAATAGTTGAAGAGACCTGAAGGTAGTCTGAGGTGAACGATTTGAGTTCCATGTACCTCAATTATAACCTCAAATAAGTTCTAACAACTTCAAGTGATGAAGAAAGTGGTCACCAAAAAGTTCCGTCATGGAATAGTCCATCAAGATTGTGTTCCTTGTTTCTGTTCCCGAGTTCCGAAACTTGTAGATTCCATGTTTCCAAAAATATCTCCACTGAAATCATCAACTGAAAATCACGAGAATAAAAATTTTAAATTGGGGGAATAAAGAACAATAAAGGGTATGAATTTAACAGTTACTGGTGGGGAGACCCTAACGGGTATTTCTATTCCACAGTTTGAGAAATGTTAAGGGAAACATGACTCGAAAATTTTAGGTTGGATTCGGAACCACCTATTTCCAGTTAATTATACAGTATAATGGAAATAGGTGAATTGAATTTTTTTATTTATCCTTTCACAATACAATAAATAATCAAGTCTGTAATTTTTATGCATGAAAAAACACACGCTATGCCGAATGCATGTTATAACTTAATTTCAGGCGCTGTACTGAATACTTATACTATGGAACAGTCAAATTCAACTTCTAAAACACTGATAATTAGAGAATAAATAATATTAAATTGAGCAATCAAGGGGGATTGGTTCAACAATTGGTTCCTTCATTTTTTTAAATAGTAATTTGACGACTGTACCTGCTGTAACCTAATGGCTATGTAACTGAAATTGCATTGACGTATCATACACCGCTAGAGCTATGCTCATCATAATGCGGTTTCATGTGACAAAATAATAATAATAATATAGTCAAATTAATCATGATGCAGTTAGCGAAAGCAAGACACGACTCAGCTCGTTAGAATTCTACGGAGTAGCAAGAATGAATTACTATTACGTCGATCATGAGAATATCACTGTACGGTACATTGCAAAATTAATAAAATATAAAATTAATAAAGTAAATTCAAGTTCCTGGATTTCTTGTTCCATGACGAACTGCGTAGTTAATAAAGTATCAACTTTTGAAAGGGAATACAACGACTTTCAGTCAAATTTTCATTAAGAATCATCATCTGTAGGCCGAACGTTTTCGAATCTTTTGATTGAAAACGTTCGGCCTACAGAGTAAGTAAATTCTACTTATTCTTAATGAAAATTTGACTGCAAGTCGTTGAATTCACTGAAAAAGTAAATTCAAGCATCAGTTACCAAAACTGCGCAACACTTCATCACAAAGCCTAACATTCGAAACTCACCAGTCATCACAATTAGGCCTACTACTTCTTGAAACTTATTATTTACTATTTAGATCATATTTGATAAATATTGAACTTGATTCGACAAAACTATCTGTTACTGTTGAGCTTATAGTACAAATAAGATATTAATTACTGAAAACTGAAAAATATCCACGCAGTCATGTCTGAACAAGGAAGTTGCATGCAAAGACAAAGTAAACTTCTTTCGAAATAATCACTGCAGTAAGTTTTTACTTCTTTCAACTAATTTAAACCATAATTAATACATATTTTTCATAACTCACCCGAAATCTAGCTGTTATAGAACAATGAACAAAATAACCGAAGAATATTCTGAGAACTAAAGACTAAAAAGTAGCTTCGGTGCTTCGCAACTTCTCAAGGAAGTATTAGAAGTATTATTAGTCAGTACCACTGTACCAGTAGGCGTAGTCCTAAGCTCCTAACGCTAACCGTCCGTTGGTCCATTATCCATTATTCAAAGATTCAAACTGGTAATCAGTGTCTCCAACCCAAACAAGCTTGATGTCCCTATTTTTAAGAGAAAAATTCCCTAGATTTCTGAAAAAATTCCCTAGATCTCTAAATTGGGGAAATTCATTAAAAATTAGGCTATAAAAACCATGGACTTAGAAAGAAAGAGGAGATTAGTTAGCTGAATTAAGTGCAGACCAGTCTTAACCTTCCATTTCTAGCGCTATTATTTGAAATCAGAGAATCATCAGTTGGTGTCACCAACCCAAACAAGCTTGATTGCCAAAATGACTCTCAAATATCACTAAAAATCTGGTATTTGAGCAAAAATATTACTTTTTATGATGTTTTAAAGAAACTTGAAATTTCCCTAAAAACCTTCCGAGACTCCCTAGATCCCTTGAAATTCCCTAGATCTAGGGAGAAATTCCCTAGGTTGGAGGCACTGCTGGTAATGGAGGAATGATAGTTGACACGTTGACAGAATCCAGAATGACGCAGGAATTTACAAGCTTGACGGGAACGAACAAAAGTTTACACATACGCTGTCTAGCGGCAACTGTTAAAACTAAGATCCTACTACGCGGATCATTCGAACGATTGAAAAACGAAAGGACATAAAGGCCCGTATTATTCATGAAACTTCCTTGAGGCTTTCCCGCTCAAGGAATACTTGAAAAGCCTTTCAAGTGAATGCTTTCAAGCCTTATATGAATATTTTATCTTACAAATTAGTATTTTCACGAACATTTCAAACATTATCGATTCCAATGCTTAAAACATATTCTCGCAACGTTTTAAACTACCGTAATTTATTCATTACAAAAGAATGTCCAAATTTTGATAGGCTTTAATAATTACGAAACGCAAATACTTACATTTTTTTTTGATCATTCATATCTCATATGAGAAAAATATGATTTTTCAAAATAAATGATCAGAACTTTTCATAAATAATGTTCAGTGTGACTGCCACTAAAAGCTTAAACAATTATAATGTAGTATTAAGTATTTCGTCATGGAAAGCATCACAGAAATTATAATGTGTTGATCGATTTGTTTGAGACTGTCAGGTGCAATGGCTGCAGTTATTGTCAATTTTGTTACTTGAATATGCTTGTGAAATTTGGTTGTCTTCTCAATAATTAGAAGAGGAACACATTTTCAGCTGGATGCACATTTACACCTAACTGTTCAAGAATATTTTTGACCTAACCTAACCTAACATAACCTAACCTAACCTGACAAATAAGGTACCTATCGTTTCAATGGATTGACCAAAGACAGAGGTGCCCACAGGGGGGGGGGGCTATGACGCAGACTGCGTCATTGAAATTCTTGGGGGGGGGGGGGGGTTTCCAAAAAAAGTTTGGTGGGGGTCGGTAAAGTTGATTGCCTTTTTTGAGGTTATGTGAATTTCACGGATTCAGTGATCCACCAATGAGAAGACATCAAAATCAAAACAGAAGTGTAAAGAAAACAGCTGGGCGAGCGTAAAGTACTTAACCGCTTGTGGAGCAGTAAAGAGGTATTTTACAATTAGTTTTCAGTATGTAAAGAACTACTTTACGAGCAGTTTTAGGAAAAGTACTTTACGCTCGCCAGCTGTTTTCTTTACTCTTCTGTTTTGATTTTGATGTCTTCTCATTGGTGGATCACGGAATCCGTGAAATTCACGTAACCTCAAAAATGGTGAACGCTAACCAAATCCGCTCATGGTCTGTGATGTTACAAACTACAAGCTTTTATTGTGTTGGAATCCAGAACTGCAGTTTCAGGAAAAATATTGTATGCAATTCGCGCGTGAAGCTTCTTTTTCGCTCTCACAAAATTACTGCGCTCTGCTACGCGTCGCGCAGTAAATGTTTTGGCTCGAGCGATAAAGTCGCGCTTCACGCTCTTAATACATAAATAACTATTACAGCTTGCGGAGCAGTAGAGGTATTTTACAATTAGTTTTCAGTACGTAAAGAACTACTTTACGAGCAGTTGTAGGAAAAGTAATTTTTATGATTAATAGCTATTATTTCATAATGTCTTAAAGTAGGTTACAGGCACCTGCTGAAAAACCTAGTATGGTTTAGCGGGCCCATTGAATGATTGTAATTTTTGTAAATAAATGACTGATTGAATGTTAACTTTATTCTTATGAATCAGGCTCAACCAGATGAATAAGTGGGCCTGAGGGCTATCTATGAATCAATTGCATAAATATGATGGAGAAGCTCATTTAAAATATCATATGTTCCTATAGAAGGCTTAAGAGCCTCCTTACTTTTTCCTTTTCAATGTCCATAATCCATAAACTTACATCGCTGGACATTCCTTAAAGGAAGATTCATGCAAAGTTTCATTGAATTTGGTCCACGTGTTTAGTTGTAAATGCGTTACAGACAGGCAAATGCAGAACGGTCGACTTGAAACAGAGACCTCTCTTCATTCGGTCAATAAATTTCAGGTATTCATTGTAAG
Source organism: Conomelus anceps (assembly GCA_948455865.1). Lineage (NCBI taxonomy): Eukaryota > Metazoa > Arthropoda > Insecta > Hemiptera > Delphacidae > Conomelus > Conomelus anceps. The sequence goes on along the minus strand of OX418227.1, from coordinate 14,775,625 downwards.
CAGTAGATAAACAAACGTTTTGCAAACATTACGACAATTTATTCAAATATACAATACATGTATTTGTCATCAATTCAATACACTTAATAGACACTAAAGCAGTGGCTAACACAAAGTCAGCTGTCTCTATCTAGAAAAGATTGTCAACAAATTCCCTTGAACTTCATTCACATTTTCAATCATCAAAACATCTAAAAAATACCAAGGTAATTAGAAAACAGGTAGTGTTCTCACGGTAACACATCTCAGCTATTCTGTCGAGCCGAGTCAGCTGATGCAGTGACGTCATCCGGGTCTCTTTTCACGATTTCGCCTATCTTTTATATGTTAAATTTCATAACTTTATACTGTAGTATAATTATATTTATCTACGACCATATCATAATGTATACATTACAGTTTCACAATTGATGCCAAAACAGCTGTCTTTTCAAAATGCTTTTTGAAACCCGTTGCATAATGAGCTCATTATAGTACAGGTTCTACATTATAACACAGGTTCTGGACCAATCAGAAGCATTTTTGATGGAATCAATATCGTAATTCAATATTGTGAAACTATCAGCTGCTTTGATCAAACTGCTACATCAGCTGTTTTAACCTAACAATCTACTATAACTTCTTGTGTTTGAGATGAGAGGTTAGGTATCTCTGACAGTCACAGGTAAAATGAAATTGTTTTAATTAAATGTATACAAGTGGTCGTAGATAAAATAGTGTATGCAACGATTTTATTTGGCCATTAAAGCACTCGTGAGATATTTATAACACTCGCATTCGCTCATGTTATAACTTACATCTAACTCGTACCTTAATAAGGGTCAAAATAAAATCGTTGCATAAACTACTATCATATAACTTGGCAGCATGTAGAAGATGGGAGGACTTGCTACATCTGAACCCAACTGCTGCCAAGTTATATGAAAACTACATATGAAAAGTATTTCTCTCAAAATATAGTTGCTTTTCAAGAAACTTCACGTCTTCTATGGCTCATGGTATATTTTAACTTTCTTTGTAGTGGCGAAGGTGATAATTTCAAATCAAAATGTGGAAATGTGGAAGATATCCATAATGAATAATAATACTAGAAGTTGTCACAACCACATTTATTAAAAATAGTGAGATACTAGTTTCGGTTGTTAAACCATTATAAATCTCAAACAAATTCCTCGAGCTTGACTCCAAGGGACTCCTTGAGTTTGTTTGAGATTGATAATGGTGTAACAGCCGAAACTAGTATCTCACAATTTTTAATAAGTGTGGTTGTGACAACTTCTAGTCTTATTATTCATTAAGGATATCTTCCACAATGTCACCTTCGCCACTACAAAGAAAGTTAAAATATACCAAGAGCCATTATCAATCTCAAACAAACTCAAGGAGTTTGATAATGATGTAACAGTCGAAACTAGTATCTCACAATTTTTAATAAATGTGATTGTGACAACTTCGTCTTATTATTCATCATGGTATATTTAACTGATAATCTAAGACATTTTTGATACGATCATACAATTATTTAATTCAGAGCACTCGATAGCATGTACATCACATCTGTATTGTATTTCTCAGGTAAATGAGTTATTTTAATTGTCTTTGAACTCACTTCAAATATTTTCAAGTACTGTAAAACATTTACTATTCAATTTATAAAGGAAATTAATTGAAGAAAAATATATTTAATGCTGTCCTCCCAAATCACTACTTTCAGCTAATGCTTATATACTGCACTTATTAGAATTAAATATCTATTTATCAAATTCATTTTCTTTATAAATTGAATGATTTATCTTTTACAGTACTTGAAAATTAGTTGGTGAGTTGGAAGACTTTAAATCGGTTGAAATATATGTTATATTTGCTTGGAACATTCATATTTAAGTAGAATTTAGAGGATTAGCCTATTTGATAAATGCTTTGCTCTTGCATCGTTTATATCTTGACGTTTCCAATATACTTATTCCATTTTAGGTTCTTTTTTGGTTTTAATATGTGTAAGGATGCCTAGCAACCTCTGTTTATTATTTTGTTTTATTCATGTGTAGCCCATCATTTAGATTTCATGGCTTACATCTTTGACTTCACTTACTATTGTAAATACGTGTAATTTAATTCTTTACTGTTGTTTAATGAATAAATCACGTTTAAACGATCTTATAAATTAAATTAAACGTATTTACAATAGTAAGTGAAGTCAAAGATGTAAGCCATGCAATCTAAATGATGGGCTACACATGAATAAAACAAAATAATAAACAGAGGTTGCTAGGCAACCTTACATATGTTCTATTCAGTTTTAACTTTAGTACACCATCATCACTAACCATTTCATCCAACTTTGTAATACATCACTTCGTCTATCACCTAGGCTTAAAATACTTCAATAAGTTGCCTTTGTACATTAAATAAATAAAAACGACAAATAAAATAGCTAGCAGTAACCGAGAAGTACTTCATGTGATGTACATGCTATATATTTATCAATTTGTCTGAATTAAATAATTGTATTATTGTATCGAAAATGCCCTAGATTAACAGTTAAATATAACATGAACCATAAGAGACGAACAAGTTTCTTGAAAAGCAACTTTATTTTGAGAAAAAGACTTATAAATTTATCCAATAAATTTAACACGAAAAAGATAGGCGAAGTCTTGAAATGAGACCCAGATGACGTCACTGCATCAGCTGACTGTTCTTGCTACTGCGCATCATGCTGTTGAACACTACTTTGTCTTCCAATCACCTTGAAAAATACTAATCTCTCACTTGCACAATCATACTGAAAATAATTATATCAACAATAAAAAATAAATAAAATACGCGTAACATTATAGCTTATTATCACAAAGGCATATAAAATTAAAAAAATAATACTAAAGACACAATAATCAATATAAAACCAATCCACTAAATTTGTCAAGTTTCGGTGAGTTTTTGGGCGTTATTTGAAATGTTCAATCCTAAATGAATTATCTGCAAGTTTATTAATTAATTAGCAGGTTCCCAATGCAATTAAATCTTCTTTTTTGGAGGATGAAGCCCACATAGGTCTGAGACCTATGCGTGGGTAATGAACTGGATGATTGTGATGGATGAGTTTGACCTACAGTTTTAGGTGGGTTCCGAACCGCCGGGAAGTGATTTTACAGCAGAGAACCTAATCTTTTTTGCTGGTCAATACAATTGGTCACCCTTACAAAGAGGGCCCCGGAGTTCGTAGCTTATCTTTATGTGACTGATACCTGCTACGGCTCACGGCTATCATTTCCCTTTAAAATCAAACTTTGAACGAAAACCAATAATTACAGTAAGGAAGCCAATTTATATTCAAAACTAATTGAAAAAATACATTAAAAAATTATCAAAAACCCCCCAATCTATTCCCTAATCCGCACACTTTAGAAGCCAAACTACAATCCTTAGTAGAATAAAAAATATAAAATTAAACTTTACACAAAGTAAATTTTTAACACTATCAAACGCTAATTTACAACTCTCAGTTCCATCTAATCAACTATTATAATATAAGTTCATTTATTTTTACATTTATCAACAGCCTGTATTTTCATAACGCTCAAAGGTGATTGCTATTGTGTATGTTCTTTAATTTAATTTCAAGTATGATTTTACAAAAATTGAAATGGAAATCAATAGACTATTATTTTAGTCTACTATTCCAATAATCAAATTAAAATAAAATTAAATGATTCATTGCAGGTAAAGTATAACTTCCAATTTTGGTGAGAATTTAATATGAACCACAAATAATAACTCAATAATTGATAAGAAGGGTTTATTTTGAGGTAAAGAGCTTCAGGATAAATTAAAAAAATAACGAACTTCAGTAATGCAATTGGCTTCATTTGTAAGATCCGCCATTATACTTAAAAATATATCACACATATTGTTTGAGTTCATGGGAGCCTTACCGGTAACCGGTAAATGTTACCGGTGGCGTCTGATTGGTATATTTTTTTTTTCAACGTCTATAAATTTGAATAAACCAATCAGACAGCACCAGCAATATTTACCGGTAAATGAGAAGATTCCCATGTACTCAATCATTCCAGTCGTGGAGGAGACATAATGAAGGTAAATAATTAACTTTTTAGATGTCACGTTTTTAGGCTTACACTGAGGATGACAGCCGGAACTGTAGTATCTCGTTCGTTCATAATAAATGTGGTTGTTACAAAATCATGAGCTATTTACATAACCATAAAAAATTCGATGAAGTATCTATTATTATATCTAATGAAAGTAATAACAATAGTAATAACCTTGCTGTATGAGTTATGGGGAACATAGTGGAGCTGAACCTACAATTTTAGGTGGATTCCTAACCACCAGTTAAGTAATAATAAAGGTGAAAATGATTAATAACATTCATTTGATTTTAAATATGTACCTTTGTTTTAAGCCCGCTGTACCTTTGCTTAATTATTAATAATAATAATAATAATAATAATAATTCTAAGCGTATGGCTTTTATTGGTGGGGAGACCCTTACGGATAGTTCCACCTCGTCGTTTGAGTCATGTCATGGAGAACATGGTGGACCTACTATTTTAGGTGGGTACGAACCACCAGGTAAGTGATAAAGCTTACAACATCAAGTCATTCAAGTCATTTGCTTGATTGTATTTTTGTCATGAATAAATAAATAAATTCATGGTACATGAACGACCTGCACGCCCAAAGTATAAAAAAACGCCGACGTTTAAAACGTCCGTGGCTCCGAGCCTCATACACATTCTTGCAATCAACTTTGACGTTAGCAAAAATATAAATTTTATCACTACGCTTCATTCATTAAAATATCTTATAGTTGAAATACTATTTACAATAATTTTTTAATACAGTAATTTTCCTCTTACTATCAGCAATAACCTTATAATTATAATTATAGTCATCTCCCTTAGTGTTCAACATATAAAAATATCATCTTACATCGCTCAAAATTATACTAAGATTAATATTATTAACAATAATATTAAAAAAGTTTCGGTCTCTTTTTTGTCATTATAAACTTTTTCATCTCAATATTCTTGATCTTGCTAACAGTAAACAATACATCATAGTAATTATTATTATTCTTTTCACCAATGGCTCACAATAAAATTCCCAATTCCCATTCAACGATCAATGATTTTTTTAAACTACAAGACATTTCAAAATTTTTCCATGTTTGACATTACTTATAAAGATTTTTAGCAAAATCTCTAGTAATTTAACGCACACCAACAGACAAGGCACAATAGATTACATAGTTCACCACATATTTCAATTACATGATGTGCAATATGTATTACATAGATGAAAATTTATGTAAAAATATATAAAACAAAGCTAAACAATAACAATGTCTGAAAATCACATTCTCTAATTTTTTTCAATTTCTCATCAAAATTATTCAAAACCCAACTTCTACCATCATTTTCAGAGATTTGTTTAATTTCTTTGTAGAATCTGTTTAAAATTTAGCTACAAAGATAAATGGGAGTGTTTAAAAAATGACGCAACCCTGAGATCAAATGGCGGAAGTCATGAATGGGGTGAATTTTCTGTACCCTCATCGATAGTGAAGCAACATTTAATTTAATGTTAACTATCTTATACGATTGGAATGTACTAGTAGAGCATTAGTCTAGTCACAGCTGTATTTTAAATTATGGAAAATCTTTTTTGCAAGATGATTCTATTCTTGAGATCCTTGGAACTTATCCTGTCTGATGTTTTATTTCAACTTCTATTTTCATCTAAAACTGATATTTTTGGGGTGTTTATATATACTTATTTAATTTTATACTTTCATTAAAATACACTTTTTTTTAAATTAAATACGGTACTTGCAATTTCTCTTTAATCTTTTTGTTTGATTGGTTAAGTTTAACTTTTATAAATTGTTTTTTAATTAGAGGTTGTGTTTTTTTTAATATATAATTGGATTACATACATGGTGATAATTATATTATCTTTGCATTACGAGGTTCATAATAAAATTCTTATACAATATAATTGATTGACTTGTAACTCAAACGTTGAAAATATTATTTCAAGTAGAGTAAAAAAAAAATTTGAAGGAAAGTTACTACAAATGTGTTGAAATTAATACAAATAACAAGGTATCAAATCCAACATCTAACACTCCCTAACATTAGTACAAGATTGTATTTTAATCATTTACATATTGAAAATGTCATGGGATGCGTCATTTTTTAAACACTCTGTAGTAACAAATCATAATTGAACATTAATCACGTATAATAACATTATGGAAAATTATTGAATATTAAGAGATGTATATCATAAAGTAATAGAGATTGGAGTAAACAAGTTGGAATGTTAATTTAGGTCAAGGAATATTCAAAAATTAAAATCTAATCCTGTTAATATCATTAAAAAATATAATTTACTAAGATTATTTCAGTGAAATAATTAATAATTTGGAAAATTATTAAATATTAAAAGAAATGTTCACCATAAAGTAACAGGAATTGAAGTAAATAAGTTTGAATGAAAGTTCAAGTCAAGAAAAACGTGAAAAATCAAACCTTTTCCTGTCAATTTCGTAAAGAAACATCTTCTACCAAAAATGCTTCAAAATGAATTAGTCAAGAGAAATAATTAATAATTTGTTAATTAATACTGAGAGAGAGTTTTGCCGTAAGTAGTTTCAAGTTTGTGGTAAAAATTTGAATGGAAGTTGAAATCGAAAAACGCAAAAAATCAAATTTATTCCAATCAGTTTCTCAAAGAAAACAAAATAAAAACTACAATTCTGAAACACGTTGTAAATAATCTAAAAATTATTTAAATAATTACTAGATTGGGTAAATAATTTGTCACTTGGAGCCGTACTTATGAACGTTACATCATAATAAAATTTTTCCAAAGTCCCCAGTTACTCACTCAGCCGCCATTTTGTTTTTTCACGCATTATTTTTTTATTCGAACACCATTGAACGTGTAATTTTGAAATTTTGCATACAGCTTTATAACAATTAAAACAATCTAAAAAAAATTAATCAAAATTTTCCGACATTAAAAAACAAAATGGCTGCCATTTAAAATCTTTGAACAGGATTAAATTAATAATGGCTAATGTTATCAAAATTTTACTGGAATATCTTTTTTAAAATATTTTTATTGCAAATCTAACGATGTCACATTTTTACAGATTGGCCAACAATTAACAGAGATATGCTACTTTTTAGGGTGTGCGGTGGTTGGAAGCGGGTTGCAGTTCTTTAAACTGTCATTGCAAGGCTTTCATTCTCATGGTTATTTATTCTTTGTAATTATCTATGGTAAATAAACTTTCAGTTTATTCTTTGTTTGTAAGTTATTCCTTGTTTGTTCGTAAAACTGCTACCCGCTTCCAACCACCGCACACCCTAAAAAGTAGCATATCTCTGTTAATTGTTGGCCAATCTTGAAAAATGAGGTATCGTTAGATTTGCAATAAAAATATATAAAAAAAAGTTATTCTAGTGAAATTTTGATACCATTAGCCATTATTAATTTAATCCTGTTCAAAGATTTTAAATAGCCGCCATTTTGTTTTTTAATGTCGGAAAATTTTGATTAATTTTTTTTTATTGCTATAAAGCTGTATGCAAAATTTCAAAATCATACGTTCAATGGTGTTCGAATAAAAAATGTGTGAAAAAAAAATGGCGGCTGTGTGAGTAACTGGGGACTTTAGACAAGTTTTATTACAATATTTACTTTTGTTATTGGTCCAGAAACACTGCCTTGGAGTATTGGTAGAGAGTTCCGAAACACCCTGTATATAAATTACTTTTCGAGAGTCCTTCGAATAAATACGGCCCACAGAAACTGAGATTTACTGCAATATTTACGCAAAAAAAAAACTGAGTTTTTCATAAAAAAAAACGCATTATTCTTCATAACTTAAACCCCAGATTAGGTAAATAGATCCACCTAATAAAAATACAATTCCTCAGAAAAAATCTGAGCTCAAAATAATAGATTTTGATTCTTTAAAAATGGAATACAAACTATTCAAAGAATTTGATTCTTGCAAAATGGAATGCAAAATATTCAAAGAACTGGAATGATCCATTTCATATTCAAATACTGTAAATCACAGTCAAGTAAATCTATGTTTACATTTTACCACACTCCTTTCCTTCCCTCTTACATGGAATGTAACACAAACATGTAATACATACACACATAATGCTGTTAGACATATAGAAATACACCCACACATTAAAAATGCATTTTAAACAGCATTAGCTTCTTAACAACCACTATCGGCACAAATGACATTCAATAGGTCAGTACTCAATTTTTTTGTCATTACATCAAAATACAGCATAGAATTTTATATTTTTGTAATTATATATTATATTTTTTCTCCAAAATCTACTCTTATTACTGTCAATGACAAGAAATTCTTAACGTGAAAGTGAATGACGATAGGCTGAGGGGAGATCACTTCATCTATCACTTAGGCTTAAAATACTTCAATAAGTTGCCTTTGTGCATTAAATAAAATAAATAAATCAAATAGTTAAACTCTAGTAACAGGGACAATTCAAAGTGCACAATCAATGGTTAATAAATAATTGACTAAATCTATAAACAATAGTTTATATTAAGCTACTGTGTATTTGAGTTTTGGATTAAAAATTACGTGATAGTCTAAAACGTAGTAGCTCTCGTTTTAATAATAAAAGTGGTTTAGACAAGAGTAATCATAATAACCGGGTGATTACAAAAGAACTTTCCAATTTTGAAGGGATTTGATTACAATACTCAAATACTTTTAGACTTTTTCATATGGTTGAGATCACTTTCCTCACTGAGCTAACAGAGTTGTATCTAGAAATTATGAAGCAAGAATTAAAAAATGTTAAAAAACTGCACCCTAACACTCCGTGAGATTTTTATGCGCGGTCATTATGTATAAATTGATAAAAAAAATAAAAAATGGGGGACACCTTACGATTTAGTGAGATTTTTATGTGCGATCATTGCACGAATCAGTCATAGATGATTTCATACTACTATTTGACAGTAACAAGAGTTTTCTGACATCATTAGATAAAATTTTATTTAAATTATTGTTCCAGACAGGCCAGACGCTAAGACAAAGAGGTGACGTCCCGTTTTTCCTCAACAAACACGGGCGTTTTTCGGGGTTTGGGCTGATGGGATTCTTTTGAAACGGGCAGGGGTTGTTTGGCAATTTTTGGGGCTCCCCCAACCTCACCTGGGGGCACTACAGACCCCCCATCTAGCTCACTACCCCTTCCCACTGAGTCTCTACGGTTGTTGTTTACAGTGTTGCCAGATGTTGCGCTAAAGTACGCCGCAGTTGCCGCTTTTCTATCAGACTCGTTATCTCTCTCCGTTGTGTCACTGTTTCTTTTTCTTTCTTCCGCTTCGCCTTCTGTCACTCTTTGTTTTATGTCTTCTGGCGATTGGGATCCAAAGTCAGACACCTGAAATTAGTAAAAAAATTATGAACAAAAATTTTGAGTAGCATAACGGATACAGAAAATAGCAGAGATAAAAAATGTAGTATCAACATTCACCAATGCAGCAAAAATGTTAAATAAATCAGAAATCAGCTTTCTATCACGAGAATTACAAAAACACATAAATAACGTGGCTGGAAATAAGGTGCACCATGGGTTAAAACCTGTGCGTGATACAGAGTTCTCATAGGGTTGAGTGTAGGAGAGGCACAGGAGTCCTAACTTTGCATTTCAAATTCAAAATTCAAATACTTTTATTCACTCAAATAAAAATATTAAAAAACATATAAAACAAGAAAATTTCAAGTGCATTCCTCATTAGGCTATAGCTTGTGTGGAGGAATGGCTCGTCTCGCCAACATCAAAATTAATCATTTAACTAAGAAAAGACAATAACAATACATTATAAAACAGAACTGAAGTACTGCTGCTATCAACTATTGACAGTTATACATATTATACAAAAATATAATTATAAAGAAAAGTATTTGAAACATTAGTGAAATAATTATTCACTTAAAATACATTGAAAAAATATACATTACATTAATTTGGATTATGATAACTTGGAAGAATATACATTAAATTAAGTTGTTTTGAGGTACTGCTGTAGTCTTTTGACAAATACATAGCCAGAAGACTGCCTAGAGATGTCAAATGGCAGAGCATTAAACAGCCGGGAACAATAAAGGCAGAATGGTTGGCAGCAGCAGCTGTCAAACATCGAGACTCCTCCACATTTTCTCTGACTTGACCACGAGTTGAATGACCATGGACAGGAGCAACTGGGAAATCTAAAGGTCTTTTAAAGATGTATTTTAACATTTTTAACGTAATTTAATAAAAGTAATTAATCAGTTAAAATAGTCAATGATGAGAAGCAGAAGACGTTCTAGTACACTGGAAGTAAGTAACCTGCCCCATGTAGGCAATAAGCTTGTTTTCAATTCAAAACAGTGCTTGTTCGTATGTTATACATTATTTTTCAACAGGTCAATTTTGTAGGGAGTAATTTGCAACATAATTTCTAGAATTTCAAGTTGGAGCCTTATAATACAGAGCCACTTTAGTCGCCGTCGCGCGCGAATTTTATGGCTATATTACACTGGTCGGTTAAATTTGATTAATAAATCTGCTGTTTTTGAGCCGAGGGCTCTAAACACGTGTATGACTTTGTATATGTTGACATTGTTGAACTCGGTCAAACGCTCAGCTGATGTAATTTAGCCATAAAGGTCGCGTGCGACGGCGACTGAAGTACCTCTGTATAATAAGGCTCTAAGGCTCCTTACTTGCTGTATTTAATACTGTAGATTTTGAAAGGTTCACTGTCTCCCAACTGTACTTTGCTTGTATGTGTATGAAGCTACTTTATATGCAAAAAAGAGTGATGTGAACCAAAATCTTGATATACACGATTATAATACAAGAAGCCGAGGAGATTATCACTTGGTGAGTCACAATAATAGCTTATTCAAACAAAAACCTAGTTATATTGGTATGGAACTCTACAACAAGCTATCGCACTTTTTAAAGTCTTGAAAATATATAAATATTTAAAACCAACTGAAACAAATATTTAGTTGATAAAGTGTTTTATAGTGTTTTTTCATTGAAAAATTAATAATTTTCAAAATGAAGCCTCACCTCAACTAATTGATATAGTAATTATGATAACTAGTGTATAAGATTGCATACATAATCTGACTTGTCTTGTACTCCTTAACTGGTGTCTCCAAAACGTAATCTACAAAAAACGTACCTTTTTTATGTTTAGGAAAATTCTAAAGAATTTGGTCTTTACACTCCAAATAGATCTGACAACATGGTGGCAGACAGATGATGGCTAATTTTTTATTTTTAGAAAAATTCTAAAGAATTCAAGAAATTCACACCTCAAATATATTTGAAAACATGTCTACTAACCGTCTGTTGCAGCTCGCCGCTACTGCTGTCATTGTGACCCTGTTGTAGGGGTGATGATATAGGGGAGACACGGCCCAACTTGGCAACACGGCTCTGCACAATCTTGAGATGGCGCAGCACATAATCCTCGCCGGGCGCTAGCCGATGGGCGCGCTTCAAGCACGCCTCAGCCTGCACCAGCAGTCCTCGCTCCACAAAAACCACGCACAAGTTGTGCAGGCCTTGAATGTTATCGGGCTCTAGCTCCAGGATGCGTTTGTAGCACTGCAATAATTTTCGAAATCCGTAATTATAATTAATCAGTGATATAGTAATTATGATAACTAGTGTATACGATTGCATGCATAATCTGATTCAAATTATTTCAAATTCAAATTCAAATTTATTTATCAAAAACATTTTACAATACAATGAATGGATAATATAATATTATATATAATACAACGATAATAATTTCATGCCTCAAGTTTTTTTAAATATAAAAATGTAATTAATAAATTAATATACCCCACTATAATACTATGTGTTGGGGTTTTTCTACTTCAAATGTTTTCTATATTACTCAAGATTGGTCTTATACTCCTTATCTGGAGTCTCCCAAAACGTAATCTACAATTAATTCATTAATGAAGACATATAGGATGATTAAAAAGAGCGCCGGTTTTGATATATGAAATTTAGAACTGTATTTTTACAAAAATCACAAAAATAAATCATGAACAAGTTCATCTAATCTGTGCAAGCACCCTTATTCTTGGGCGTGATGTCTACTGTTCATGGAGCTACTAGTGTGATTATTACAATTACTCCTGTGTTAGCATCCCGGCTGCTGAAACTAAAAAACAGTCGTCAAGTCACGTCAGAGGCCCTGAGCTTTACTCAGATACAATCACTCTGCCACTAGACCTGAGCCAGCCAGGTCACATGATATTATTATTACAGATTTATTATGTCAACAATCTTAACCCAGAAACCTTATTTGTATAAGTTTTTTCTCTCTGGTGTCTCTTGCCGGCCCCGCATTTCCCATAGATAGATGATCCTCCACAAATAATTAAGTCTTTTTCTCTCTTTTTTCTCTTTTTTGGCTGTAATTTTCTTTTTCCTACAGTGACCCGAAAAAGTGCCGAAAAAGTGCCTATTTTTGCACTACATGTAGCACGCAAAATAGTCTATTCCTGCACCAGTGCGGGAAAGTAAATTCCAGTGCGACAAAGTACTTTTCCGCACTCCAGATTTGCAACCTAACAACACAAAATAGTGAGCATGTAATACGCAGGTTCCTTATTTTGCATTCAAAAATAGGTTGGCTACCTCTCTTCAGCTACGGAATATAGTCAGATGTAGTTGTTGTTGAAATCGATTTGATTCGAAGATAGGTTATGTGAGAAATAGCCAGGTTATTTATGTCCTATTTTGTTCTGTTTGAATTACTTTATATGTTACTGCAGGAAAAATGTAATGTGTAATTCAAGCTCATAGTATTGTTTCTGCACTCCAGTTTCTCTTGGTGCAGAAAAACCACATTTTGCACTCTAGTTACACCAATAGCTATTTCTCTTCAATTTTTATTTAAATTTGTCTTTTTTCTTCTATATAAAATTCTACTGATTCAGACTCTTCTTCGCACACATGCATTGTAGCCCATGTGAAGAATATTTTTTTCTCTGACTTATTGCTATTATCTATGTACTTTTTTTTAATGAGGAAATAAATAACAACTCAATTCAATTTATTATGTCCAACAATCTTAACCCAGAAACCTTATTCGTATAAGTTTTTTCTCTCTGGTGTCTCTTGCCGGCCCCGCATTTCCCATAGATAGATGATCCTCCACAAATAATTAAGCCTTTTTTCTAATTTTTTTGGCTGTAATTTCTTTTTCTAATTTTTTTAAAAATTTGTCTTTTTTCTTCTTTATAAAATTCTATCGATTCAGACTCTTCTTCACACACAGGCATTGTAGCCCATGTGAAGAATATTTTTTCTCTGACTTATTGTTATGATCTATGTACTTGTTTTTTAAAGAGGAAATAAAGAACAATATAATTCAATTCTAAATTAATTTCAATTCTAAATTCATTTCAATTCTAAATTCAATTCAAAATTCAATCTACTCACACTCTCAGCGGCATCCAAGTCCTTAATGTTGTTAATGTAGATATCGCCGAGCAGAATGAGACCCTTGACGTGGTCCGGATGATAGCGCACTAGCTGGTTGAGGAAGGGAGCGGCCTCGAGGGGACGATGGTCGTCAGCGAGCAAGAGTGCGAGGTTAAACAGGGCCGCGCGGAAGTCGTCCTTCAGCTGCACGGCGCGTCGGAACCAGTGCTCCGCCCCAGCCGTGTCACCATCGTCCATTGCCAGCATGCCCAGGTTGAAGTGCACTCGCTCGTTCGTCGAGTCCTGCTCAAAGTTTTCAATAAAATAATACATTAATATATTTTTTATTTTATTTACTATATTTATCACATATGATTGTATAAATGCAACAGAGGCTTACCAAACAGCGACATGTGAATATACATACAAGCTAATTACAAAAGAAAGTCTCAATTTTGAAGGGATTAAGGGCCGTATTCATAATAACATTGAAGAAAACATTGCATTTCTAGGAGTTTTATTGGATAGACGATTGACCTGGGCTCCGTACATTGAGAAAATATGTTGTAAAATTTCATCTGGGGTATTTGTCCTGCGACAGCTCGCTAGATTGAATTACAAAAACTCACTTTTTACAGCTTACCATGGGCTTTTACTGTCACATATTAGGTATGATATCTTAGTATGGGGTAATTCATCAAAACAATACCTTGATAGAAAGTTTAAGATCCAAAAGAAAGCGGTTAGGTGTATAGAAAGAGTAAATAGATTAGATTCATGTAGGCCGTTGTTCAAGAGACCTAACTGTACCCTGCTTATATGTGTATGAAGCTACTTTATATGTAAAAACGAATGATATTAACCAAAATCTTGACGTACACGATTATAATACAAGAAGCCGAGGCGATTATCACTTGGTGAGTCACAATAGTTAAGTAGCTTATTCAAACAGAAACCTAGTTATATTGGTAGGAAACTCTACAACAAGCTACCGCAGTTTTTAAAGAGTCTTGAAAATATAGAAACATTTAAAAAACAATTGAAAAAATATTTAGTTGATAAAGCTTTTTATAGTGTAAAAGAGTTCCTTTCACAACAAAATTAAGCCTCGCCTCAACTAATTGATATAGAAATTATGGTAACTACTGTATAAGATTGTATAATTGTTAATCTGACTTGTCTTATGCTCCAAGACGTAATATTTAAAAAATGACCCCTGGTGGCAGGCTGATGATGCTTCTCTTTAGAAGTGAAATGCATCCCTCCAGTATCTCCAGTATAAGTGAGTGAAAATCATTTATTAAATAGAAATACGGTGTCAGTTTTTTTTTATTGTAGTTTATCATTGTGTAGTTTTTCCATGTACGATTAATAAAGATGTTCAACTACTGTACAGCATTTTATGAGATTTGCACTGTGTTGAATATAAATATGATTGACTAATTCTTACCTTGTGCAGCAATTTGAGCAGCCTCTCCCTGGCTACTTTGCGCAACTCCTCCCGTCCCAGCTCTTGCAGCAAGATGGCCGAATTGAGGAGAGCCTGCTCGTGCTCGGGGTCGAATTCCAGCGCCTTGTCCAGGTAGGCCAGCGCCTGTGACGCCTTGCCCTGCTCCAGAAAAACCACGCCCAACTGGAACACACAACATAATTTATTAATACACATATAAAATAATTTATTAATTCTATAAAGCATATTTACAAGAAAATACTGTGGAATATCATCATGGATGTCAGAAAAAACACAAAATAAACAGATTTAGAATTGGATGATTTTTGTTTAGTATGACTTTTGTAAAGGCATATTGTAAAGTATTAGCAAGTATTGTAAGCATTATTGTGCCTTTGCCACAATTTTTTATCAAATTGCTTTTTAGTATAGTTCATAACAATAAATAGGTATAACAATCTAGAAAGCATAAAAAAGTCAAAGAAAAATTAGTCAAAACAGTGTAATCAAATTTCTTAACCTAGGAATAAGATATTAAAATATATCTTCTTAATATGAATCAAGCTAACTACCAATTTAAATGAACCTGATAAAATGATAATAACATAAAAAACAAAGGTAATGTAAACATTTAAAAAATTATAAATAGCTAGATATGCAAAGATATTTATCACTAGCTAGAGAGTTAAGTTACTACGATTGAACTCTGTCACACTGTAATACGCCCTTGCCACTAGAAAGTTGTACAACTCTAATTTAAACTTATTTATGTCTGTCAAAGACATCAATTGACCCGGCAATTAATAATTATTTAATAAATACATGAAAAAGCTCACAGACATAAACAGAAAGTCCATTAAGAGCCTTATTGACATTTTACTTTAGCACTATTCAAACAAAAGAAAAAGAAAAAGAAATACATCACTTCATTAGATCATAAAAACTAAAAAAAAAAAATAATAATATTAGAAAAGACGATATGAGGGAATATGGAAGATTCATCAAGTAATGTACGGTAATACGGTAATATAGAACTGAACAAGAAAAAAAACTGAAAGAAGAAAAATATGAAAAATGAGTTAGTAGACCTCATAAAAAATAATTTAATTATCAATAGAGCGGCATGATATTTCACAAGATTTTTTGAATTCAGAGTATCGATGAAAGAAAGAATCAATGATTGTACAGTCTATTGAGTTTATTATGAAGTCTCGCTCCAATGTAAGATGTCATTTTCTCAAATACTTTTAATCTATGTTGTTTTAGTGCAATTTTATTTTTACCTGGTATATTATAATCGTGCTTTAACATAGTTAAAAAATACATTGAATCTTTATCTTATTGCATTGTTCGGCGTTGTATGAGCCCATTTTTCAATTCAATTTATTCAAACAGAATTTATTAATTTCGAATTCCTTCAATTGCTACCAGTTCATACTGAAGACTTCCGCAATGGCGGATATTGACAACAGTATCTAACAGCTGATGGAAATCGATGAATGCTACTGTATAAAAATATCAGTCACCACCGGGAATCGAACCACGGACCTCCCAATTGCCGGTCGGGCGCCTTGGAGATACTTGTAACTTCGAACTAACTTGTGAGATACGAGCCGATATGGCCAAGTTAAAAATGAATGCTGCTGTGCAGAAAGGTCTCCATGGTCTAGTGGTTAAGGCGCCCGACCGGCAATTGGGAGGTCCGTGGTTCGATTCCCGGTGGTGACTGATATTTTTATACAGTACATTCATCGATTTCCATCAGCTGTTAGATACTGTTGTCAATATCCGCCATTGCGGAAGTCTTCAGTATGAACTGGTAGCAATTAAAGGAATTCGAAATTAATAAATTCTGTTTAAGTAAATTTGTCAGTAACTTCGAACTAACTTGTCAATTTATTCTTCTTTCAAAAATACAATAAATAAATAAATGCACAGCTATACGTATTTTCAACTTAAAGCATTACTATATAACATTTTACAATTAATCTGAACATGCATCAGCAAAGAAAGCTTGTGCGCTGATACAATTTTCTATCAAATTGCTTTTTAGTATATTTCATAACAATAAAGAGGTATAACATATAGACAGCATATAGACAGCATAACCATAGTTGAATAAGCGTTACAGTACATCAAAATCAAAGAAAAATAAATCAAAACAGTGTAAAGAATTTCTTAATCTGGGAGTTGAAATAGATCTTCTTAATATGAATCAAGCTAATCTACCATTTTTCAAATGATAAAGGTTATTTTCCACTCTTCTAATAAATTCCACAAATAAAGCTCCATTGATACCGCCTTTGATAAAACGAATCGGAATAATATTTCATAATCTCCTGCATATAAAGTGAGTTTGATGTCTGCAGATTTTCTATGGACATGTGGAATGTGATACAATTCTTTAAAGGTCTTATGTTGTAAGAAAATTGCCTAGATAAAAGTCTATGTTTATTCACACTAGTGTAGAACACTATTTTTGTTATTTATAACTGCCTTATAGTCATAACATCAAGTTCTTCAAATATTAATTTACATGGATAGGGTCTAGGTCTACCCAAAGTCGCTCTGGTTATGTAGTCTTATAGTCTTATAGTCATAACATCAAGTTCTTCAAATATTAATTTACATGGATAGGGTCTAGGTCTACCCAATGTCGCTCTGGTTATGTAGTCTTATAGTCATAACATAGTCTTATAGTCATAACATCAAGTTCTTCAAATATTAATTTACATGGATAGGGTCTAGGTCTACCCAAAGTCGCTCTGGTTATGTAGTCTTATAGTCATAACATCAAGTTCTTCAAATATTAATTTACATGGATAGGGTCTAGGTCTACCCAAAGTCGCTCTGGTTATGTAGTCTTATAGTCAGTCATAACATCAAGTTCTTCAAATATTAATTTACATGGATAGGGTCTAGGTCTACCCAAAGTCGCTCTGGTTATGTAGTCTTATAGTCATAACATCAAGTTCTTCAAATATTAATTTACATGGATAGGGTCTAGGTCTACCCAAAGTCGCTCTGGTTATGTAGTCTTATAGTCATAACATCAAGTTCTTCAAATATTAATTTACATGGATAGGGTCTAGGTCTACCCAAAGTCGCTCTGGTTATGTAGTCTTATAGTCTTATAGTCATAACATCAAGTTCTTCAAATATTAATTTACATGGATAGGGTCTAGGTCTACCCAAAGTCGCTCTGGTTATGTAGTCTTATAGTCATAACATCAAGTTCTTCAAATATTAATTTACATGGATAGGGTCTAGGTCTACCCAAAGTCGCTCTGGTTATGTACTTTCGAAGCGTGAATAGCTAATTAATATTTGAAGATCCATCTTGTTTCCACTAATATATAATAAAAACTTAAAAAATACTTTTAAGTGGAAATTAACTCACGTTATGGCGTGACTGCCGTTTCACTCTGTTATCAAGAGCATCGTCAGACGACCCACAGTACACTGATTTATTGCTCAAACTCATGCCTTAAATCAGTGTAATGTGGGTCGTCTGACGATGCTCTTGACAACAGAGTGAAACGGCCGTCACGCCATAACGTGAGTTAATTTCCATTTAAAAGTGTTTTTTAAGTTAATATTAAATAATATGGGTATTCATAGAACCACTCCACACTTCAATGCGTACTGAAAAAGCGATTCTGCATACGAATGATAAATATTTTTTTTTTTTTTTTTAATTTGTCTTCTTACATTTGACTTATGTACAACTGGCTGAATAAAACCTTGAAACCTTAAACCACAGTACTCACATTATAGTAAATATCGGGATTATTACTGTCGTAGAAAAGGGCCCTTTCATACACCTGTTGCGCCTCTTTGGTGCGATTCAACTTGAGCAGGACATCGCCCCTGTTGATGTAGGCCTGTGTGTAGTCGGCCCTCATACTGATCGCCTGTCTGTACAGCATGTCTGCCTCTTCAAGCCGCGTTGCGTTCTTCGCTATCAGATTGGCCAAGTTCAGAAACACGTTCAGGTGGTTGGGCGCTATACGCGCTTGATACGACTCGCCCGGCTTTGCTTTCGGCAGGAGCGATTTCGCCTGAAACACACAAATTTCAGATATATAATAATAAAATAAATTAATTAATCTAGTATAGGTGGATCACCACCAAAATGGCATTGGCCCCCATAAGAATGCATGCTAGATAATGTCATTCTGGAGGCGATCCATGTATACATATATACATATTTTTTTTGAGATTACGTATCGGAGACTCCAGTTAAGGAGTATAAGACAAGTCAGATCAACAATAATTATACAATCTTACACACTTGTTACCATAATTACTACATCAATTAGTTGAGGTGAGGCATAATTTTGATATGAAGGGAATTCTTGTACACTATAAAAAGCTTTATCAATTAATGGGTGGTATGAATATAGTTGATTACGTTGAGTGACTGGAGTCGACTGTTGATCTGCTGAGTCGACGGCTGTCCGATTAGGAAGGCATGAGAAACAGCTGTGATTGACTCAATTGTTATTCACACCAAAAAACAAGAATCCTAGGCGCCGGGTCAAAAGTATGAGATACACAGCCGACTCTAATTCATTCACCCCACCCATTGATGGAATGGTTAGTTATTACAATTAACTTTTTGTTGTAAATTTAACGACTTGCAGTCAGTTTTATATTGTGAATATATCATAAATCACGATATAAAACTGACTGCAATATGAAACGGACTGTGATGGTGTTTCGTTCAAAGTAAAATCAAAATTAATATTCGTTTTCTGAAAGACTCGTGAATTAAATTATTGTGCTTCAAGGTGAAATTTTTAGTGAAATCGACCTAACCTAAGATTTTGATTCTAATTTGAAATTTTGTGAAAAACAGTTTTGGGCAATAGCCTGTTGTATTCACATTGACTGAATGTTAGTTGAATAAACTATTAAATGCTTGACTTAATAAAGAAAGGACTTATTCGCAAAACATAAGAGTTCGAAATTTATAAACATAATGAGATACAACCTCATTATAGTATCCTAAATAGCCACAACTGCCCCATCCTATTTGATACCATAGCACAACAAATTCAATAATAGTGAACATAGTGTACAGTTATTTTAATTATTGTTGAATAAATTACATAAAATTATGGCAGAAAAACATTTTTCTAATAAGAAAAGTTTCCAAGTATTCACAACTAATTTCCTGACATGGATAGGTTCCCCCAAGCCCTAATAGATAATATTATTACTTGATGATGTTTTCATAATTTCTAATTGAACTCGAAAATTGAAAGACTCCCATTTAATTCCCAAGGGATTGACGAAATTATGGTTATTATATTTTGGTAATAATCGCCATTATATTTATTATTTTTTCAATTACTGATTGCTAGTTTTAAGTGACATGAACAACATTTAATTTTAACAATATTTGATTCGTTAATTCATCACAACCTACTAATATTTTACCGGACACCATTGAGGAATACTGGATTTTACTCACTCTCAAATAGGCGTCCTCAGCTTCCTTGAACATTTTCAGATGATTGTATGTTCTACCGACGTTTATGTGTGCTCCAATGTCGTCCTGTTGTACGCTGTAATTCAAACAGATCAATTAGTAAGAAACACCAGACAATCAATTAATCAAAAGGCTTTAAAGTCTCTCTCGAGAAAAAGGAAGCTTTACTTCCTTGAAAAAATAATTTGTAAGTCCAATGCCCGGTTTCTGAGTTGTTCATTAACTTAATGGACCATTAACTCAATGCTGGAGCAATATATTTTTTTTTATTCAGCAAGTATTATATACATTACAAACATCATCATTACATATCACAACAATATATTTACAAATAGTATATAAAACTGCCTAAGTGAGAGCCCCATAGGTAGTCCTGTTCGGGGTCCTTCCAAATTAATAATTATAAAATATATGAAAGAAAATGGGTTGATGATCCATTAAACTTAATGAACAACTCAGAAACCGGGCACAAGAATACTAGCATTAAGATGATCATTGAATCAACAGGCTTTTTAAGTTACCCTCGAGTAAAGAAAGCTTTACTTTCTTAAAATAATCATTACTATTAATGTTAGTTTGGCTTACCTGACTGCCTTGTTGAAATAGATCAATGCCTCGTTGTATCGGCCCTGCACTTCTAGGGCGTGTCCCACGTTGTTGAACAGTTTGGCGTTGCGCTGGTTGACCTTGAGACCGGCCATAAAGATGGAGTACTCGGACTCCCATTCCATGTTTCGCAGCCACGTCTTACAACTGTGCGACACCAGCACAACGGCCAGGCCCAGCCATGCCACTTTACCCAGTCTGCTGCCAACAAATATTGGAAAAAAGAATTAATATTCACATAAAACTGAACTTACAAACCTAAAATAAACGCATATATCAAAACCTAGTATTAGTTATTTAGTACAAGTATTTAGTACAGATTTCTTTTCGTTTATTTCAGATTATCTCATACCATCATGTAAAAAAGTTATCGGTTGTTTTTGAGTTGTTAACTGTTTTCTATGATGCTAATTTCTTTCTTTTCTTTTATTTATTTCAGATTTATTTTCGTTTATTTCTGATTATCACATTCCATCATGTAAAAAAAGTTATCGGTTGTTTTTGATTTGTTCTTTGAAAAAAGAGAAGTAGGGAAGGAAAAAGAAGAAAGAGCACAAAAGGAGGAAAAAATAAGTAGCTGATGGAGAACAACGGAGGAAGAGAAGGAGAAGGAGGAAAAAGACACTACCAAAGAAGATGGCAAAGAGAAGAAGGAGAAGCAGGAACGGAAAAAGAAAGAGCGAAAAAAGGAGGAGAAAAGAGATTTGAGGTGAAAAAAGAGAAGAGAAGGAGAATGAGGAGGAAAGGTGGTGAAGGAGGTGACGGTGCAGAAGAAGAAGGTGGTGGTGTTGGAGAAGAAAGTGGAGAAGGAGGAAGAGAAGGAATGAGCTAAAGAAGAAAGAGGAGATAGAGAAGAACGGAGTAAGAGAAGAAGAAAAAAACACTATTAAATGATAGCCGAGTGCCGTAGCATATCTGTTCAATCAGAGATAAGCTACGAAACTCCTGGGCCATCTTTGTGAGGGTGACCGATTGGATTGGCCAGCAAAAAAGACTCTGTTCTCTGCTGTGAAATCACTTCCCGGTGTTTGGAACCCACCTAAAACTGTAGGTCCAACTCATCAATCACCATCATCCAATTAATTACCCACACACAGGTCTCAAACCTATGTGGGCTTCATCCTCCGAAAAAAAAAAAATAAAACCGAGACATACTTCTAATAATTATAATTATATCTGAAGCCATTTCCAAATCCTTCTTCTGTGTGTGCAAGATCACCCCGCTCTTATCAAGGCATCCCATCTAATTAGTGTGCGCGCTAAATCTCAATTACCATGTTCTCGAAATAATTCGCACACTAGAAACGATGTGTCACTTGCAATGCAAGGCATAATACAAGAGGCAAAAGCAAAAGCCATATCACACATACTCACATAATACCACGAAGCCTGTTCACACATGTTCACATAATACCGCAAGGTCTTGTTCACACACGCAGTATTATATCTGGAGATCACGCTTCTTGAGCTGCACTACCAGATTTGATAAGTTAATTATTTCGTCTTTCGCCGTCCAATAAGAGCAGGGAACGCAATCGCATGTCTCTGGCACTGACATCTCTCTACTCTCTTTGTCACACTCTAACTAACTAACCTAACACTGTTTCGCTCATCATGTTCTTCTAGTTAACCTAACCTTAAGTATGGAGTGTATGTTTGACACGTTATTACCTCCTTGATTTGTTAACTTATTACTTGATTTCAAGAGTAAACACTAATTACAGTTACCATGGGCTTTTACTGTCACATATTGGTCACATATTACTGTCACATACTTGGTCTCCTAACTGTACCCTGCTTATATGTGTATGAAGTTACTTTATATGTAAAAAAGAGTGATATTATCCCAGATCTTGACGTACACGATTATAATACAAGAAGCCGAGGAGATTATGACTTGGTGAGTCACAATAGTAGCTTATTGAAACAAAAACCTAGTTATATTGGTGGGAAAATCTGCACCATGCTACCACAGTTTTTAAACTCTTGAAAATATAGAAGTTTTTAGAAAAAAATTGAAAAATATTCATTTGATAGAGCGTTTTATAGTGTACAAGAGTTCATTTTACATCAAAATTAAGCCTCACCTCAACTAATTGATATAGTAATTATGATAAATAGTGCAAAACTGGTTGAATTAATGTAGGCCGTTGTTCAAGAGACAATGAGCTGAATTTATGAACATTCCTTCAGTTTCTCTAGACTCAAGGGAATTTTGAAATGTAATGTACCTCAAGAGTCCCTCGAGTCAAGAGAAACTGAAGGATTTTTCATAAGCACGGCCCTTGGTCTCCTATCTGTACCTTGCTTGTATGTGTATGAAGCTACTTTACATGTAAAAAAGAGCGATTTAAACCAAATATTAACGTACATGATTATAATACATGAACCCGAGCAGATTATCACTTGGTGAGTCACAATAGTAGTTTATTCGAACAAAAACTTAGTAATATTGGTAGGAAATTTTATAACACGTTACCGAAGTTTCTAAAGAGTCTCGGAAATATTAAAGTACTTAAAAACAATCGAGCAAATATTTAGT
This sequence comes from Conomelus anceps, assembly GCA_948455865.1. NCBI lineage: Eukaryota > Metazoa > Arthropoda > Insecta > Hemiptera > Delphacidae > Conomelus > Conomelus anceps. The sequence continues at coordinate 14,751,983 of OX418227.1, read as the reverse complement.
TGATAAAGCTTTTTATAGTCAGGACAATTTTAATAGCTGATCGTTTGTTTCCTAGTGCTGAGGTGTTTGATATTCTCAATGTTTTCACTGTTAGACAATTATATATAAAAAGTCTATTCAGGTACATAGTCAGAAACAGGAATAGTTTTGTTTTCCAAGTCCCAAACAAGTATATAACCATAGAAATAACTCTGTGAACATATATGCAATTGAATATTACAACCTAGTTACAATATGAAAAAAAAAATACATTAGCAGCAGATTAATAAACTTGATAATATTTGAAGTTTTGCATAACAGAAAGTATTATAGAAATTGTAAACAGAGGTCTTGGATAAAAAATTAATACTTTTTTAAATTGGAAAATTTGGAAGGATAGAAATGATGGTTTGGCTTTCTTTCTTTTGTTTATTTTATTTAATTTTTTCTCTCTCCTCTCTCTTTTTGCTTGATACGAGAGGTTGGCTTGTAAGGGAAATACTTTTTTATTAGGTTTGAACTGTATTTGTACTGGTTTGAACTCTAGGTGTATAGAAAAAGTAAATAGATTAGATTCATGAAGGCCGTTGTTCAAGAGACTTGGTCTCCTAACTGTACCCTGCTTATATGTGTATGAAGCTACTTTATATGTAAAAACGAATGATATAAACCAAAATCTTGACGTACACGATTATAATACAAGAAGCCAAGGAGATTATCACTTGGTGAGTCACAGTAGTAGCTTATTCAAACAAAAACCTAGTTATATTGGTAGGAAACTCTACAATAAGCTACCGCAGTTTTTAGAGTCTTGAAAATATAGAAATATTTAAAAAACAACTGAAAAAATATTTAGTTGATACAGCTTTTTATGGTGTACAAGAGTTCCTTTCACATCAAAATTAAGCCTCACCTCAACTAATTGACATAGTAATTAATTATGGTATCTAGTGTATAATTGTTGATCTGACTTGTCTTATACTCCTTAACTAGAGTCTCCAAGACGTAGTCTACAAAAAAAAAAAATTACTCCCACCAGCGAACAACGTTTATCCTTCTGCTGGTTGGTGCCAAATCTTTTAAAGGAAACGTTTTTATTCTGTAATTACTCTAAAAAATTAGTTGTATCAATTTCTGTTTGTATTTAAAAGGAAAATTGTGGCAAAAGTGTACAAGAGCTCCTTTTAGATCAAAATTGAGCCTTGTCTCCACTAATTTAAATTGCATTTGTGGTAACTAGTGAATAAGAATAATGACGCGTTCATCAATGTCTGACCAGAGTTTACACTCTTGATTATTGGAGATATGTCTCAACTGATATGTATTTATTACATGCAAGGTCAGACAAGGTCAGTGTGCGGCAAAAACTGACAAAAAACAGAAACGTAACATGTTATTGACTGGCGCAATTACTCGCTTGTAAACGGTTGTTCGAAAACAAAATTTAAAAAAACTCAGTTTCCCACCTGCCACATACGTTAATACTTAATCACCCCGTACAGTATCAACACCTGGTCCTTCTCCATTTGTTTTCAAAATGGCCGCGTCAGCATCCAAACAAAGATGGATGACTATAGAGCTGTCTCCCTCCTCACTTCCCTACCGCTAAAACACTCACTTTCAAAATTCTAAAACATTCCCCCCCCCCTTAAAGCAAAGGGGGGGGGGGGTGCGCACATGTGAAAAATAACAACCTATCAATTATAATTGGTGTGTGTGTGTGTGTGTCATGAACAAAGTACTTCGATGAAGATGAATTATTATTGCAAATTGGTGATGGGTATAGGGCTCTAAAAATTGAAGTGAGAGGTCTAGAATGAGGAGCGAGTGTGTAAGAGTGAGTGAGAGTGATTGATTGAATGTTTTAAATATCTCCTGGAAGGGTAAGGACCATTTGGTCCCCTCTACCACCTAACCTGAGAGAGAGAGAGAGAGTGGAACAGATTCAAACTGACATTCCGCTGTCAGGGTCCAGAGGGAATGATGACGATGATGATGATCACTCACAAATAATTGATTTGATTGGTACTCGCGGGTCAATGACCTCAAATTAATACTGCATACACACGTGGAAGTATTTTGAAAATTGAAGGGAGGGTGGTTAGGAGAGAAAATAAAATATATATTGTTCCTTTAAAAAATACAATTTTTTTTTGAGGATGAAGCCCACATAAGTCTGAGACCTGTGCGTGGGTAATGAGTTGGATGATGGTGATTGATGAATTGGACCTACAGTTTTAGGTGGGTTCCGAACCACCGGAATATTATTCCTAATATATACATAAAAAGTTTACTTACACATTACGCTCGAATTACACATTACATTTTTCCTACAGTAACGTACACAGTAATTTAAACAGAACAAAACAGGACATAAATAACCTGACAATTCCTCACATAACCTATCTTCGAATCAAATCGATTTCATCAACAACCACAGCTTACTGTATTTCTTAGCTGAAGCAGACTAGCCAACCTATTTTTGAATGCAGAATAGGGAACCTACGTAATACATGCTCACTATTTTGTGTTGTGGTGTTGCAAATCTGGAGTGCGGAAAAGTACTTTCGCGCACTGGAAATTTTTTCCCGCACTGGTGGGAAACTATTTTGCTTGCTACAGTTAGTGTAAAAATAGGCACTTTTTCGGGGCCCTGTAGGAAAAACTTTTTAAAGTGAATAACATCTATTTAAAATATAATAATATTGAAATAGTTGAATAATGATCCAAATAATTCACAATGAAATGATTCTAATTCATCTTTTATCTCAACTTTAGAATCAGCTGTTGATCAATTTACAGTGCAACCAGATTGTGCCCGTTTGGTTAACGAAAATGAACTAATGGATCTTTGTGCATCAGAAATAAACTAGTTTCACTTACGACGGTTAGTTAACTGACATTAAACTCCTTATATAATTGGCTTTCGTGACACTGGCCGCAAGAGTTACTTTATAACTTTGTGAACTTGTATAACACTAAACTTTTGTTGATATTTCAATTTTTTACTACTTGTGAATAATTCAACAACTTATCAATATTTTATCAACTACGTCCACATAATTCAACAATTTTTTAGAGCTTTTCAAATTGTTCTACTGACCGTTTTTCAACCAGCACACTCCATCCGTAGCCGATAAGCATGCAGAATCCCATTGATGGCATATAAAGAACTCTTTCGGCCACGACAAATCCAACTGGGAAGAACAGATTCGAAGCAGGCAGAAACGGAAGTATCAGCAGTGCCAAACTCTAAAAAACACACACAAAAAACAATTAGTAAATGAAAAATTCATACAAAAATTATAAAAAATATTAAATTTTTGGAACCAATAGCATAAACATACATGTAATGTAGAAGAATGGCTGGAATGAACGCGAAATTCAATCAGAGTAGAAATAAATTTTATTTTTCATTTTATTTAATTTAATTTTCATTCTATTTTATTTTTTTAAATTTCTATTTATTTTTTTAAATTTTTATTTATTTTAATTTTATTTCTATTTTATTTTGTTTTTATTTTATTTTAATTTTATTTGTCAATTAATTTGTACAAAGATTTGTTTACTCAGTTCCAGTAGGGTCTGATAAAGCTACCTATAATGATGCTGTAAAAAATATAATATTTCACCAGTTTCCTGATTTCCAAGATTTAAACCCATTTCACCTGCTATTCAGTTCGAATAGGGTAGGCCTATAATACACTGGAAATGGCATTTATTTAATAATTCGTATTGATATTTATAAGAAGATGTAATAACCATTGGAACACACTCAGTTACCTCTAATAATGTTGTAAAAATATAATATTTCACCAGTTCCCGCCACATAAGATTCATGCCCATTCTACCTCTTTATTCAGGTCCAATAGGGTCTAATACAGTGGATATGCCATTTATTTAATAATTCACCTTGATATTTATAAGAAGATATAATAACCATTGGAGCACACTCAGCTACCTCTAATAATATTGTAAAAAATACAATATTTCTCATGTCCCCTCCACGTAAGATTTAAGCCCATTCCACCTGTTCACTCTATTCTAATAGTTTCCGGGCAAGACCCGGAATTGCTAGTTTGAATAAATAAATGAATTAATCCAATATGATTATAAGTAATATGATATAATTAACTAAATAAGCCAATGATAATAATTAATTAAATATAAATATTAAAGAACAAGAAAAAATAGAATTATTGTAGGCAGCTGTGGTGGTTAAATAAAAAAAACTTAAAAAATTACTTTTGATATTTTTTAAATTGTATTTCAATATTTTTGTTTTTGTATGTATATATTATTTTTTTTTTGAGGAAGATGCCCACATTTGTTTGAGACCTGTGCGTGGCTTATGAGTTGGACCTAGTTTTAGGTGGGTTCCGAAACACTGGGAAGTGATTTTACAGTAAAGAACAGTCTTTATTGTTAGCCAATACAATCGGACACCCTTACAAAGACGACCCAGGAGTTCGTAGCCTAGCTCCATCAGATTGGACAGATACTTGCTACGGCTCATGACTATTTCTTCCCACAATTATGTATGTATGGGGTGACTCCTCAAAAATAAATCTGATAGGGTGTTTAAGATCCAACAGAAAGCTGTATAGGTGTATGGCAAGACTAAATAGATTAGATTCATATAGGCCGTTTTTCAAGAGACTTTGTCTCCCAAATGTACCTTTCTTATACTGAGGGGATTCAGAAAGAATTAAAATTCCACCCAGTATGCCAAGACGAGTTGTCAAATATCATTGATAGTTTAAATAATAAAAAAACTGTAGGAATGGATGGGGTATCCAGTAAAATTCTGAAAGAATGTAAAGATCGATTGTTAGACCCTTTGATTCATCTGATCAATCATTCATTAGAACAAGGTGTTTTTCCAGATAACTTAAAAGAGGGGAAGATCTTGCCAATCTTCAAAAGTGGTGATAGAGAAAAGGTAGAAAACTATAGGCCCATTAGTATTTCAAATGTAATAAGTAGAATTTTTGAAAGAGTAGTTCTAAATAGGTTACTTCTGCACCTTCAAGAAGCTAACTTTATCTGTGATGAACAGCATGGCTTCCAGAAAGGGAGATCAACAAAAACAGCCATAGTTTCTCTAGTTGAAAAACTAATAGATATAATAGATTCAGGTGATAAAGCTACTGCAATCTTCTTAGATCTGTCAAAGGCATTTGATTGTGTTAATCATAGAACTTTATTGGAAATACTGCAAAATGTAGGTGTAAATGGGGTTGAACTGAAATGGTTTGAATCATATCTTATTGGGAGAAAACAATGTGTAGAACTAACTACAGTAGTTGGTAATAGTATAGTAAAGAATAAATCTAATAAATTAGAGGTGCAAGCTGGCCTCATGAGCTGAGATGAGGCTTAATTTTGATGTGAAAGGAACTCTTGTACACTATAAAAAGCTTTATCAACTAAATATTTTTTCTATTGTTTTTTAAATATTTCTATATTTTCAAGACTCTTTAAAAACTGCTGTAGCTTGTTGTAGAATTTCCTACCAATATAACTAGGTTTTTGTTTGAATAAGCTACTATTGTGACTCACCAAGTGATAATCACCTCGGCTTCTTGTATTATAATCATGTACATCAAGATTTTGGTAAATATCATTCGTTTTTACATATAAAGTAGCTTCATACACATATAAGCAGGGTACAGTTAGGAGACCAAGTCTCTTGAACAACGGCCTACATGAATCTAATCTATTTACTCTTTCTATACACCTAACCGCTTTCTTTGGATCTAAGCTTTCTATCAAGGTATTGTTTTAATGAATTACCCCATACTAATATAGCATACCTAATATGTGACAGTAAGAGCCCATGGTAAGCTGTAAAAAGTAACTTTTTGTCATTCAATCTAGCGAGCTGTCGCAGGACAAATACCCCAGACGAAATTTTACAACATATTTTCTCAATGTATGGAGCCCAGGTCTATCCAAAAAACTCCTAGAAATGCAATTTTTTCTTCCTGGTCTAATTGATTATCGTTTACAAACACGTTTATAGCCCTATCTTCATTTAAATTATGTTGATACTGAATTATGTATTACTGACCATAACGATGACAGTAGCCTGCTGCCTGTTATCAGTGGTGAGTGCCACATAGCAGAGCGCTGACACGAGCCCATATGCGGCTAGGGTTGCCAGGTTGCGATGGTCGACGAGCGATGCCACAAGTGGCACGGTGCCCATGGTCCAGTCGCAGCACAAGTCGCACGGAAACAGCAGCAGCCACAGGTTGACACTCGCCAAATAGTTGTAGGAGAGGTGACGTGTCGGAAAACTGGCAACACTGGCTGGGTTGTCGAACCTAGCACAAGATTGTGCAGAAATTAGTTAAAATATTATTAAAAACATTAGAAAATTGCATTGTCATTTTTGAGGTAATCAACAAAATATGCGAAAATGGCCCCAAATAGTGGTAGGAGAGGTGACTACAAAAACCGGGACTTTTGTACTACAATCCTGCGATTCTTAAAAATTATCATTGAACAGTAGATCCCTAACCTGACCTGACCTAACCTTAACTAACCGGGTCTAAGGTTAGGTTAGGTTAGTAATCTACTGTTCAATGACAATTTTTAAGAAATGAGGGTTTATAGTGCAAAAGACCCCAAAAACCTAGCTAATTTGCAAGAAAATTGAAACCACTCTGAACGAATCAATTGATAGCGATAGCCGCCATCTTTACATTCTGTAGCAAAGCGTTTCCCAAACTATGTTTACATGAACTTTTCTATTTTGATGACAGGAATGAGTGTGTGGCAGATTTAACATCTCACACTAGGGAGGGAGGGAGCTATATACCAAGTTTCACCACTCATCATTTTTTTAAAGGTTTATTTTTGTTTACAATAATAATGGAGAATTATTTTAATAAAAAGTATTTAGTTGTTAAAGAATGCCGTTATGGCTTGAGAAATGAGAGATATATTGTTCTATTTGCAAATAATAATTTATAATATATTGTTCCAAAAATATTAATGATTTACCTGAGTGCTGCACTAAGTTTGTAAATATGAAATATTGTTGAAACGAAATTTAAATGTTTCGCTTAATTATTATAAGTTAGATAATGTTTAGTTCAGTTGTTCCTAATCAATTTCATTTAATGGAGAAATAACTAATCCGGGGTTGATTGAAGTTATTATTTTATGTTGTAATTGAGGGCTGAGCCAATTATTGTAATTTTAAAACAGTACTAATTTCATCAAGTTTGTTAAATTCTAATTATTGTAAAAATAATCTTTTATTGTAAAAAAAAAATTGATTTGTTGTATTGAACCTTGTCAAGCAACCTTTCAGGTTAGCTTAAGGTTATGTAATTTTGAGTGAATAAAAGGTTTTTCCTACAACTGCTCGTAAAGTAGTTCTTTACATACTGAAAACTAATTGTAAAATTCCTCTTTACTGCTCTGCAAGCGGTAAAGTACTTTACGCTCGCCAGCTGTTTTCTTTACGCTTCTGTTTTGATTTTGATGCCTTCTCATTGGTGGATCACAGAATCCGTGAAATTCACATAACCTCATCAATTGCGAACGGTAATCAAATCCGCGCATGGTCTGTGATGTTACAAACTACAATCTTTTATTGTGTTGAAATCCAGAACTGCTGTTGTAGGAAAAATATTGTATGTAATTCGCGCGTGAATTCTTAAAGAATAAGCTTCTTTATCGCTCTCGCAAAATTACTGCGCTCCGCTACGCGTCGCGCAGTAAATGTTTTGGCTCGAGTGATAAAGTCGCGCTTCACGCTTTTAATCCATAAATAAATATTTCAATTCTATTCTAGTATTATTACTGTTACTATTATTATTATTAGACGTAAAACTCCCAAAGTGACACTGAGTAAAGATGGTTCATTTTTGGACTTGTTCTTCTTGTTTGCCCACCAGATTTTCATTTTTTGTGCGAATTCAGCTTTCTCTCTTCGCTCCATTTTGTTCCAACTCTTGGAGGTTTTGTCTCTGGTATAATAATTATTATTATTATTATATTATTTTCTCTATTTTTCACATTCTATTTGAATGGGTTCTTCTCATAAAATACAGGCATATGAGCCAGGTATTCTACAAGCTATTGTGAAAGGAATTTCTTACAATGTGGCAAGTATTAAGTATGACTGACTTTTGGATTGCCGCTATCAAACAATTCATACCCAGCTCTTTCAGACCACTTTCAAAGCCCTTTGTACAATTCCAGTTGCCGACATGACCACTGGAACAATTCTGACAAGAGTCCAGATGGAATAATGCCTTCAATTCTTTATTATTATTATTATTATAGTTATATTGATTATAACTACGTTATAAGTTATATTGCTTATATATGATTTTATTAATTGATTATTGCTGATTATAATATAATATGGATTAACTCGACTCCTCCAGTCAAACCTTCTTATGAAGGTTTCGGAGTAACATTCGTTCCTGTATAATATATTATTTTCTAGTTTAAAAAAGAAATTTGCAATTTGTATTGTCTTTTTTATAATAATTAATAAACTCCCTTCTTCAGGAAGTACCAGGACGAAGGAAAAGGAAAGGATTGATTATTGTTATTATTATTTCTAATACTACTATTATTTTTCTAACTATTGTTACTGTTCTGTTACATTACCGTTATGTTAGGAAGGCAGGATTGGGGTTACACCTGTTGCTGTCATGAGTATAAACTACAGAAATGAATAAATAGAGGCGTACCTGGTGAAGACAGGCAACTTGGATCCCATGACCTGTAGCCTGATGAGGAGGAGGGTGACGGTGGTGGCGGTGAGGACGCACAGGCGTCGGGTGGCGTCGCCAGTCCACGTGTGATGCAGCAGCGACGCCTTTCCACTCAACGCCCAGCGCACAAAGTACTGCACGTCGCTTACACGCAACTGAAAAGGAAAAGAGGAAAGAAATTAGACGAAATAGAGTGGGAAAAAGAGTAAATTAAGGAAAAGAGGAAAGAAATTAGACGAAATAGAGTGGGAAAAAGAGTAAATTAAGGAAAAGAGGAAAGAAATTAGACGAAATAGAGTGGGAAAAAGAGTAAATTAAGGAAAAGAGGAAATAAATTAGACGAAATAGAGTGGGAAAAAGAGTAAATTAAGGAAAAGAGGAAATAAATTAGACGAAATAGAGTGGGAAAAAGAGTAAATTAAGGAAAAGAGGAAATAAATTAGACGAAATAGAGTGGGAAAAAGAGTAAATTAAGGAAAAGAGGAAATAAATTAGACGAAATAGAGTGGGGAAAAGAGTAAATTAAGGAAAAGAGAAAAGAAATTAGACGAAATAGAGTGGGAAAAAGAGTAAATTAAGGAAAAGAGGAAATAAATTAGACGAAATAGAGTGGGGAAAAGAGTAAATTAAGGAAAAGAGAAAAGAAATTAAACAAAATAGAGTGGGAAAAAGAGTAAATTAACGAAAAGAGGAAATAAATTAGACGAAATAGAGTGGGAAAAAGAGTAAATTAAGGAAAAGAGGAAAGAAATTAGACGAAATAGAGTGGGAAAAAGAGTAAATTAAGGAAAAGAGGAAATAAATTAGACGAAATAGAGTGGGAAAAAGAGTAAATTAAGGAAAAGAGGAAATAAATTAGACGAAATAGAGTGGGAAAAAGAGTAAATTAAGGAAAAGAGGAAATAAATTAGACGAAATAGAGTGGGAAAAAGAGTAAATTAAGGAAAAGAGGAAATAAATTAGACGAAATAGAGTGGGGAAAAGAGTAAATTAAGGAAAAGAGAAAAGAAATTAAACAAAATAGAGTGGGAAAAAGAGTAAATTAACGAAAAGAGGAAATAAATTAGACGAAATAGAGTGGGAAAAAGAGTAAATTAAGGAAAAGAGGAAAGAAATTAGACGAAATAGAGTGGGAAAAAGAGTAAATTAAGGAAAAGAGGAAATAAATTAGACGAAATAGAGTGGGAAAAAGAGTAAATTAAGGAAAAGAGGAAATAAATTAGACGAAATACAGTGGGAAAAAGAGTAAATTAAGGAAAAGAGGAAATAAATTAGACGAAATAGAGTGGGAAAAAGAGTAAATTAAGGAAAAGAGGAAAGAAATTAGACGAAATAGAGTGGGAAAAAGAGTAAATTAAGGAAAAGAGGAAATAAATTAGACGAAATAGAGTGGGAAAAAGAGTAAATTAAGGAAAAGAGGAAATAAATTAGACGAAATAGAGTGGGAAAAAGAGTAAATTAAGGAAAAGAGGAAATAAATTAGACGAAATAGAGTGGGAAAAAGAGTAAATTAAGGAAAAGAGGAAATAAATTAGACGAAATAGAGTGGGGAAAAGAGTAAATTAAGGAAAAGAGAAAAGAAATTAAACAAAATAGAGTGGGAAAAAGAGTAAATTAAGGAAAAGAGGAAAGAAATTAGACGAAATAGAGTGGGAAAAAGAGTAAATTAAGGAAAAGAGGAAAGAAATTAGACGAAATAGAGTGGGAAAAAGAGTAAATTAAGGAAAAGAGGAAATAAATTAGACGAAATAGAGTGGGAAAAAGAGTAAATTAAGGAAAAGAGGAAATAAATTAGACGAAATAGAGTGGGAAAAAGAGTAAATTAAGGAAAAGAGGAAATAAATTAGACGAAATAGAGTGGGAAAAAGAGTAAATTAAGGAAAAGAGGAAATAAATTAGACGAAATAGAGTGGGGAAAAGAGTAAATTAAGGAAAAGAGAAAAGAAATTAAACAAAATAGAGTGGGAAAAAGAGTAAATTAACGAAAAGAGGAAATAAATTAGACGAAATAGAGTGGGAAAAAGAGTAAATTAAGGAAAAGAGGAAAGAAATTAGACGAAATAGAGTGGGAAAAAGAGTAAATTAAGGAAAAGAGGAAATAAATTAGACGAAATAGAGTGGGAAAAAGAGTAAATTAAGGAAAAGAGGAAATAAATTAGACGAAATACAGTGGGAAAAAGAGTAAATTAAGGAAAAGAGGAAATAAATTAGACGAAATAGAGTGGGAAAAAGAGTAAATTAAGGAAAAGAGGAAAGAAATTAGACGAAATAGAGTGGGAAAAAGAGTAAATTAAGGAAAAGAGGAAATAAATTAGACGAAATAGAGTGGGAAAAAGAGTAAATTAAGGAAAAGAGGAAATAAATTAGACGAAATACAGTGGGAAAAAGAGTAAATTAAGGAAAAGAGGAAATAAATTAGACGAAATACAGTGGGAAAAAGAGTAAATTAAGGAAAAGAGGAAATAAATTAGACGAAATAGAGTGGGAAAAAGAGTAAATTAAGGAAAAGAGGAAATAAATTAGACGAAATACAGTGGGAAAAAGAGTAAATTAAGGAAAAGAGGAAAGAAATTAGACGAAATAGAGTGGGAAAAAGAGTAAATTAAGGAAAAGAGGAAATAAATTAGACGAAATAGAGTGGGAAAAAGAGTAAATTAAGGAAAAGAGGAAATAAATTAGACGAAATACAGTGGGAAAAAGAGTAAATTAAGGAAAAGAGGAAAGAAATTAGACGAAATAGAGTGGGAAAAAGAGTAAATTAAGGAAAAGAGGAAATAAATTAGACGAAATAGAGTGGGAAAAAGAGTAAATTAAGGAAAAGAGGAAATAAATTAGACGAAATAGAGTGGGAAAAAGAGTAAATTAAGGAAAAGAGGAAATAAATTAGACGAAATACAGTGGGAAAAAGAGTAAATTAAGGAAAAGAGGAAATAAATTAGACGAAATAGAGTGGGAAAAAGAGTAAATTAAGGAAAAGAGGAAATAAATTAGACGAAATACAGTGGGAAAAAGAGTAAATTAAGGAAAAGAGGAAATAAATTAGACGAAATACAGTGGGAAAAAGAGTAAATTAAGGAAAAGAGGAAATAAATTAGACGAAATAGAGTGGGAAAAAGAGTAAATTAAGGAAAAGAGGAAATAAATTAGACGAAATACAGTGGGAAAAAGAGTAAATTAAGGAAAAGAGGAAATAAATTAGACGAAATACAGTGGGAAAAAGAGTAAATTAAGGAAAAGAGGAAATAAATTAGACGAAATACAGTGGGAAAAAGAGTAAACTAAGGAAAAGAGGAAAGAAATTAGACGAAATAGAGTGGGAAAAAGAGTAAATTAAGGAAAAGAGGAAAGAAATTAGACGAAATAGAGTGGGAAAAAGAGTAAATTAAGGAAAAGAGGAAATAAATTAGACGAAATAGAGTGGGAAAAAGAGTAAATTAAGGAAAAGAGGAAATAAATTAGACGAAATACAGTGGGAAAAAGAGTAAATTAAGGAAAAGAGGAAATAAATTAGACGAAATACAGTGGGAAAAAGAGTAAATTAAGGAAAAGAGGAAATAAATTAGACGAAATAGAGTGGGAAAAAGAGTAAATTAAGGAAAAGAGGAAATAAATTAGACGAAATACAGTGGGAAAAAGAGTAAATTAAGGAAAAGAGGAAAGAAATTAGACGAAATAGAGTGGGAAAAAGAGTAAATTAAGGAAAAGAGGAAATAAATTAGACGAAATAGAGTGGGAAAAAGAGTAAATTAAGGAAAAGAGGAAATAAATTAGACGAAATACAGTGGGAAAAAGAGTAAATTAAGGAAAAGAGGAAAGAAATTAGACGAAATAGAGTGGGAAAAAGAGTAAATTAAGGAAAAGAGGAAATAAATTAGACGAAATAGAGTGGGAAAAAGAGTAAATTAAGGAAAAGAGGAAATAAATTAGACGAAATAGAGTGGGAAAAAGAGTAAATTAAGGAAAAGAGGAAATAAATTAGACGAAATACAGTGGGAAAAAGAGTAAATTAAGGAAAAGAGGAAATAAATTAGACGAAATACAGTGGGAAAAAGAGTAAATTAAGGAAAAGAGGAAATAAATTAGACGAAATAGAGTGGGAAAAAGAGTAAATTAAGGAAAAGAGGAAATAAATTAGACGAAATACAGTGGGAAAAAGAGTAAATTAAGGAAAAGAGGAAAGAAATTAGACGAAATAGAGTGGGAAAAAGAGTAAATTAAGGAAAAGAGGAAATAAATTAGACGAAATAGAGTGGGAAAAAGAGTAAATTAAGGAAAAGAGGAAATAAATTAGACGAAATACAGTGGGAAAAAGAGTAAATTAAGGAAAAGAGGAAAGAAATTAGACGAAATAGAGTGGGAAAAAGAGTAAATTAAGGAAAAGAGGAAAGAAATTAGACGAAATAGAGTGGGAAAAAGAGTAAATTAAGGAAAAGAGGAAATAAATTAGACGAAATAGAGTGGGAAAAAGAGTAAATTAAGGAAAAGAGGAAATAAATTAGACGAAATACAGTGGGAAAAAGAGTAAATTAAGGAAAAGAGGAAATAAATTAGACGAAATAGAGTGGGAAAAAGAGTAAATTAAGGAAAAGAGGAAATAAATTAGACGAAATACAGTGGGAAAAAGAGTAAATTAAGGAAAAGAGGAAATAAATTAGACGAAATACAGTGGGAAAAAGAGTAAATTAAGGAAAAGAGGAAATAAATTAGACGAAATAGAGTGGGAAAAAGAGTAAATTAAGGAAAAGAGGAAATAAATTAGACGAAATACAGTGGGAAAAAGAGTAAATTAAGGAAAAGAGGAAATAAATTAGACGAAATACAGTGGGAAAAAGAGTAAATTAAGGAAAAGAGGAAATAAATTAGACGAAATACAGTGGGAAAAAGAGTAAACTAAGGAAAAGAGGAAAGAAATTATTTATTTTATTTATTTATTTGGTGAAATTATTACAATCAAGTAAAAAACTACAGGCATTTGCCCAAAACAGTTCAAATTACAAATTTGTCACATAAATAGTCCAAATTAGGTTATGTCCATAGGTTGTGTTCAAATTTCTGGTTCCATCAAATATTTCCACTAAAAAAAGTAGTCCAACAGTTGAATGGTTGATAAAACCGAAAAACACTACATAACACAAATATTTCAAGAATATTGAAATTAAATTGATAATTTTGAGCCGGAAATTCTCACAACCTCTAGGAGCTACTACAGCTGTTAGACGAAATAGAGTGGGAAAAAGAGTAAATTAAGGAAAAGAGGAAAGAAATTAGACGAAATAGAGTGGGAAAAAGAGTAAATTAAGGAAAAGAGGAAATAAATTAGATGAAATAGAGTGGGAAAAAGAGTAAATTAAGGAAAAGAGGAAAGAAATTAAACAAAATAGAGTGGGAAAAAGAGTAAATTAAGGAAAAGAGGAAATAAATTAGATGAAATAGAGTGGGAAAAAGAGTAAATGAATGAAGAATAAACAGATAAATCCATTATATAAATACTTCATCATGCTGTCATCTGTTGACAAACCTCTAGCACTGGAGAATAAGGGGATGAAGGAGAAGACAAAAAGAGAAGAGAAACAAGTAAAAGAAGAAAGAAAATAAGTAGAAGAAGGAGGAGGAGGAGGAGGAGGAGGAGGAGGAGGACGAGAAAAAGAAGATGACGGCGACAGGAGAAGGAGAAGACAGAAGACTGGTGATGAAGAAGGAGACATCCGAAGAAAACAGAAGAAGAAAGAGAAGAGTAATTGGGAATAATATTCAAAAAGTAGGAGGAGGAGGACGAGGAGGAGGACGAAAAGAAGGAGATGACGGCGACAGCAGAAGAAAAAGAAGGAGAAGGCAGAATCAGGAGAAGTGAAAAGAAGAAGAAAGGGAAGAGTAATTGGGAATAAAAATCAAGAAGAACAAGTAAGAGAGGAGGAAGGGAAGGAGAAAGAAGAGGAGGAGTTACTAGTTCTCTATTTAATATGAATTTAAAAATAAAAAAGGCCTAACATTGGAAAATATGGTACCGTACTTGAGATTTTTTCACAATTGTTGCTGAATTTTTTTGAAACTTTATTATTTTGAAGCAATAATAAACGCAAAAAAATGAGCTAGTTCAAAATTTATTTAAAATAATAATTTAAAAACAACACCGAATTCGAAATACAATAAAGTATAAACTTTTTTAGAATTGGGATTTTATTCATTTTCAAAGCCCTGTAACTTCTGTATTATTGAACGTAAAAAGAAGTTTCAATGATCATCGTGTAGATACATTAGTTCTCTACAAAAAAGGTTCATAGTAAATTTAGCTACGACGTAAATTACAGCGGCGTAAACGGAACTAAAAAATGACATTGTTCCAGTCTTTCGAAAAGTCTGACATAACGACTCATTATTTCGCAAAAATGCAAAGGATCAAAATTGTAGAGAATAAAACGAGAAAAAAATCATGTAATTACGTATTTTCATGTATTTCCACGCATTAAGCCACAATTTAAGAAAAACTAAACAGACCCTGCATTTACACTATTTACAGTGCTACCGTATAGGTTAAAATCCAACAAAACATTTCTCATGTTTTTTTTTATAATACTAACTTCATACTGGAGGAGTGATTTTTAGATAATTTTTGTTTATTCCTCTTTTTCTGAGGAGAAATGCACTAAATCAATTTAATTTAAAAAAAAAAATTAATTTATAAAAACAGTTAAATTACAAAACAAAGCAGAGTAAAAACAAAAACTAATAAGAGTTTGTTCATCTTTTTCTAAAAATACATGCATTAAACTCAATTTAATTTAGAAAATGAAAAGCAGGTTTAATTACAAACAAATAGTCAAGTGAGTAAAAAAAACATAAGAAATGCATTGCCATCTAAAATGTTAGAAAAATACACGTCAAACATAAAACAATAAATCAATCTCTATGCAATTGTAGCAGGCTTCATATTTCTTCTATTAATTTTACGCCTTCTGCTATATGGTCACGAATTTTACACAGCCATTCAGATCCTAATTGGGGGAAATTCAATATTGCAGCCTTTTCCACTGCAATGCGTGCAGAATTTCCAATTTCGCTTCGATTTTCAGAGTCTATAACAATTTACTTCACAAAACCTACTGTGCTAGTTCGATCTATTCACCAGAATAAATTGAATAGTACACTCAACTGCGAAGGCCTAACTAGCTTTCCACTGGGGAAAAAAAGAACTCCATCACAATTTCAAGCTAGTTTTTCTGGGAAATAGATGGAAAAATGGGTGCTCCATGAGATAAAATTGAAATTTCAATTTCAGATTTTATTTCAAATTTCAAATTTCAATTGCAGATTCAATTGACCACAATCATTGCAGCTGGTGGAAAAATTGGCAACTTTTTGTCAAATATTTGCAATTTTATGGTGAATAATTGGAGGCGAGTTTAGTCCAGCCAGTAATTTGAGACCTTTGTATTGAATGCTTTGCCATCGAGAATTTGAATTTTTTATGAGAACTTTTTACATTTGCTTTGATGTAGGAAATTTACATTATTATCGAAATTTATTGAGAATTTGATGCTTGAATTTTTTCAAAATATCGTCTATTGTAGTCATCAATAAATTTCAGTGTCCTCTGTTCCAATTCCATATGATAAGTTAAATCAATTTTTGCAAATTTTACTTTATTTATCCAGTATTCTTTCACCAAATTTCAATTAGTATTCTAGATAGTTTG
>OX418227.1:14674880-14735367 GCA_948455865.1 Conomelus anceps | reverse complement strand
ATGGATGGAGTAGGAGGAGGAGGAGAAGTAGAAGTAGGAGTAGAAGAAGAAGAAAAACACGAAGTGGGTGGAGGAGAAGAAGAAGTAGGAAAAGAAGAAGATTGTGTACGACAAGTGTGCAAAGTGGGTAACGTCAAGGGTGATAAAAGAGCGATAAAGAGAGAGAGTGGGAAAGCAAGTAAGAAAACTGATTGAGCGAACGAGTTGGGAGCGAAATGGCGAGCGGGAGTGAGAGAGTGTGATAGAGTGAGGGAGATAGAGAGAGGTAATAGAAGAAAACATATCTAATGTCAAGTGGTGCTGCAGGAAGCCAGTCGGTTATTAAAACGTCTGCCTTGTTTATGGGGCTAACTTGAGTGCATCGACAGAACTAACTCACTCCCCCAACCCCCCTTTTACACACCCCTTTTATAACCAACCCCCCCACAAGTGTAAAGGGGGGGAAGGGCAATAAGTAACAGCCACCACCCTCCAGAGTCTCAGCTCCATTTCATGTCAGGTTGTTTTACGTGAGTGAAGTACTTATGCTTTCCCTGTAGAACGGAAAATGCAACGCAACTGACTTTTCTCATTCATTTCAACCTTTTCATGTAAAGCTATCTGTTCAGTTTTTGTCAATATTACAGCGTAGTTATTAAAAATGGAGGAAAATATTTGAAACATTCATTTCTTCCAAACTGCAAGAGTAAAAACAGCTTTTTCCTATAGTGAACCAAAAAAGTGCCTATTTTTGCACTAACTGTAGCACGCAAAATAGTCTATTCCTGCACCAGAGTGGGAAAGTAAATTCCAGTGTGTGAATAGCTATTTGTGTAACTAGAGTGCAAAGCACCGTTTTTCTGCATCGAGAGAAACAGTTTTTTTCACGAGCCGAGGGCGAGTGAAAAAAGTTTCTCGAGTGCAGAAACAATACTTTGCGCTCGAATTACACATTAAATTTTTCCTACAGTAATGTATAAAGTAATTCAAACATAACAAAACAGGGCATACATAACCTGAAAATTCCTCACATAACCTATCTTCGAATCAAATCGATTTCATCAACAACAACTACAACAACTATTCACAGCTGAAGCACAGTAGCCAACCTATTTTTGAGTGCAGAATAGGGAACATGCGTATTACATGCTCACTATTTTGTGTTGTTAGGTTGCAAATTTGGAGTGCGGAAAAGTACTTTCCCGCACTGTAATATACTTTCTCGGACTGGTGCAAGAATAGACTATTTTGCGTGCTACAGTTAGTGCAAAAATAGGCACTTTTTCGGGTCACTGTAGGAGAAGTACTTTCCCTATTCTGCATTCAAAAATAGGTTGGCTACTGTGCTTCAGCTGTGAATAGTTGTTGTAGTTGTTGTATCTGAAATCGATTTTATTCGAAGATAGGTTATGTGAGGAATTGTAAGGTTATGTATGTCCTGTTTTGTTATGTTTAAATTACTTTATACATTACTGCAGGAAAAGTTTAATGGTTAATACAAGTGCAAAGTATTGTTTCTGCACTCGAGAAACGTTTTTCACTCGCCTTAGGCTCGTGAAAATAGCTATTTGTGTAACTAGTGTGCAAAATGGGGTTTTTGTGCACCGATAGAAACAGTCGAAGGCCGAAGGCGTTTCTCGAGTGCAGAAACAATACTTTGCACTCGAATTACACATTAAATCTTTCCTACAGTAATGTATAAATTAATTTAAACAGAACAAAACAGGACATACATAACCTGACAATTCCTCATATAACCTATCTTCGAATCAAATCGATTTCAACAACTACAGCTGACTGTATTTCGTAGCTGAAGCCGAGTAGCCAACCTATTTTTGAATGCAGAATAGGGAAGCTGCTTATTATAAGCTCATGAGAAGAAGAAAAGGAAGAAGAAGAGGAAGACGTAGTAGAAGTAGAAGAAGAAGAATAGGAAGAAGAAGAAGAAGAGGAGGAGGAGGAGGAGGAGGAGGAGAAAGAGGAAGAGGAAGAATAAGAAAGAAGAAGTTAAATAAGAAAATAGTAGACTAATCCAGTTCTGATTGTTGAATTGAGTACTGTACATAAGATGGAACACAGCGGCATATTGCAAACAGCACTACACCGTCTCAAAGCTTACAACTGCTTAGTTTTTTTATTTTTATCTCTTCTCCAAGCTTTTCACGCTTACTCAGCCTTCTTCTTTTTCTCTTTCTTTCCACCACTTATCCCGTCATCTCCTCTTCCTCTTTCAAGCATAAAACCGACGCCGACAAAGAAAAGAAATTAGTGTAACAAAAGCGAGCTAGAGCGCCCGTGTCAGACGCAAACAACCTGCAACAATAACCCTTGAAATCTTTTCTCTTTTTTCTGTTTCTCTCCCTTCCACTTCTGTTATACCCCTACTATTACTTTTCTTTTTTACCCACTATTTCAATAGTTGAGTGTTTCCTCGAGGGATGTTTGTATTTTGCTCCTAATTCGTAATCCGACATCTCAGTTTTCTTGGTTTGTTGAATGCTCAGAAAATGAGGTCGATATCATTCTATTATTGTTTGTTCAGAGGATATAATCGGCGACCGCCGTGGCGTAGTTGTTAGGGTACTTGATTGCTAATGCTAAGAGGCTTATTATACAGAGTTATGCACAGTTATGCCACTTCTTAACGTCCCAATTTAAGGCCAAATTACACAATCCGCGTAAATTTGATAAAAAATCAGCCAATGATGGTTCTCAACGTGTGTATCCCTTCGTGTACTACATTGGTATAGTGATGAGCGTTGATTCAACAAACTAGTTGAATTAACTGTTTATTAACGTTATGTTAATAACGTTAATAGTTGTTATTAACGTTATCAACATTTATAGTTATAACAGTTATTAATACCGTAAATAACTGTTTATTAACTGGTTATTAACGATTCAACTGTTTTGTCGCCTCAACTAAATCAGTTGATGCTTCAACTACATTCCATATCAATGGTCAACGCATTCTTTTCTAGCGCAACTGAAATGGAAGTCTGTTAAATCCAAGTAGTGTAATTAATCTGTAATTATTAGTCATGTAAATCAATCTTAAAAGTAAGTGTGTATGGCTTTTACTGGTGGTGAGACCCTTACGGGTAAGGGTCTTAAATAGCAAACATTGATCAGCACAAATCAGTTTTTTAATGGAATAATGATACGAAACCTTCAGATTGAGACAATTGTCTGGAGCCGGCAGTACAGTGTTGCATCTGGTTACAAAAAACGAACGCCATATGTCAACTAAATTGCGTAAAAATATAGATAGAGACATTCTGATTTCGAATTCGGATTTAGGGCCTTCGAATTCGGATTTAGGGCTCTCAAATTAATACCATTATCCTCGCGAGTATGCAAAAATAATAAAATAAAGGAAGTTGATTTTTATTGTATAAAAAGTTTAAATACATCTACTTCATAGATAATAAAAAACTTCGTCAATTTTGAATATTTTTGAGTCATTGTGCAGCAGTTTATTAATTTCAGGGCCGAATATAAAATCATAATTACTCCATTGTTAATTGATTTAGGTTTTGGTGGTAAGTATGGGAGTAGGGAGTTGAGTGGTGAGTATGAGCCATACATGAAAGTATGAGGTTTCGGTGGTGAGTATGAGATACCTGAGAGTATGAGGTTTCAGTGGTGAGTATGGGAGTTGGGAAAGTATGAGGTTTTGGTGGTGAGTATGGGAGTTGGGAGAGTATGAGGTTTTGGTGGCGAGTATGGGAGTTGGGAGAGTATGAGGTTTTGGTGGTGAGTATGGGAGTTGGGAGAGTATGAGGTTTTGGTGGTGAGTATGGGAGTTGGGAGAGTATGAGGTTTCGGTGGTGAGTATGGGAGTTGGGAGAGTATGAGGTTTCGGTGGTGAGTATGGGAGTTATGAGAGTATGAGTCATACCTGAGAGTAGGAGGTTTTGGTGGTGAGTATGGGAGTTGTTAGAGTATGAGTCATACCTGCCACTGCAGATGGATTCAAGAATGCCATATACTACTTTCTGTATTCTGTATTCAATGCAGTAATTCTTTGTTTGCACATTCCTCATAAAACGTTATTGGCAGACAATAGACAGCTCGATATTCTTCAATGAAAATGCAAATGCATATTGTTCATTACATTCAACATTCAACTAGTTTATCAATGCTTATTCAAAACTAGTAGCGTTTCGTTTATGAGAAAACTCAATGATCAAAGATTGATTGGTAAGCTTGGTCACTCGCTCGGCTAGTGAATTCAGTCTTAAATTGTGTCATGCGTTCGCCACTGAAGTGATTCTGTATAAGGCTCCTAGACAGTTAGTGCACGGAGCGTTTGCCAATCGTGGAGTCGACTCCACGCTTCAAATAAATGTTTGTTATTCTCAGAGCCAATGATTTTTTTGAAGCGTGTAGTCGACTCAACGCCTGGCAAACGTTCCTTGTGCGGACTAAAATCAGGATACTGAAATTAGCAGCTACTTTATATATTCGTGAATCTGTTTATTGTAGAGATTATTATGTTATCATAAAATCAATGAACTTTAACATCTACAAAGCATAAGTTAGGACTTCAATGTAGCCAACCATATTAATTTGTAATGTCAAAGTAATGATATATTCTAACACAGACCGGTTTACTACAGTCAACTCAATCGTAGGTGAACTACTAGAACCTTTAAACAAAACTTCTCTCACTTCTCTCTCTCTCTTCCCCTTTTCCTTCCTCCATTCCTTCATCACCAATCACCTGCCTATTTCACACAACAGAACCAAAAGAGATTCTTCATGTCTGTATCAATTATATTTTGTAACAAAAAGCAACTCAAAATAAACAAAAACAAAACAATCTAACCAACTTGCTACCGACTATCACACCCTTCTCTTGCTTGCTAATTCTCTTCTTTCTCTTCTCTCTCACTCTTTCTCATTTTCTCCCCTCATTCAACCTCACTCATACCTCATTCTCTATCATTCTCTCTCACAAACAAATCACTATCACCTACTTGCACACCGACTGTCACACCCTCATGCACGCTGATTCTTTCACTCATACTCCGTCTTCTTTCTCACTCATTCCCTCATTCTCACACGACTCCCTCACTCACACTCACACTCTCTTTCACTCTCTCCTTGTTATCTAGCAATGCAACTTGTTTCAGAGACCACAATCGGGTGAAGTGAGCACCCATCTTTGCCAGAGTTCTCGTTAATCTGTAGCAGACGACTTTTACTTCCCAAACACAACATAACCTCTCATTTAGAATTGTCTCTCTCATTGCCTCTCTTTCTCAAACACTCATTCATTCACTCCTTCTCACTTACACTATCAACCATCCAACCTAACTTCCTCATGCCTTTGCCACACACAACCAAGAAGTACTAAAAGTCGTAACAGGACTAATGCTGATGACATCCAACAGTCACCATACTCCTTTTTGTCTTACGTCTTCTTCTTCTTCTTCTTCGTGTTCTTCTTATTTTTGTTGTAGTTCTTCTCCTCCTCCTTCGTTTCTTCCTTCTTCTTCTAGCTCCTTCTTATTCTTGTTCCTCTTCGACATTCTACAGTTACCAAAAACAAGCTCCTTCTCCTTTCTACTCCTTTGCCTAACCTTTTGTTCTCTTCCTCTTCTTCTCCTCCTCCACCTTTTCCTTCTTCATCTTCTTCTTCTTCTTCTTCTTCTTTATCTTCTTCTTCTATTCTTACTGCTCCTCATTCATCCAGCATTCTACTTCACAATTACTACAAACAAGCAGCTTCTCCATTCTACTCTTTCACCTAACCTACAAGTTCTCTTCTTCTTCTTCTCCTCCTCCACCACCTTTTCCTTCTTCTTCTTTTTCTTCTTCTACTTTAGTTTGTCCCCAGAGCTCCTCTTCTACTCAAACTATCTCGCTGCAAACCAGTGGAGCGTTTAATTGCAACGCGAACTCCATCTGGCGACAAATGCTTCAATTATACACAAACAACAAACCAACTGACTTTTGTCAACCATGTTAGCTCAGTAAAACCACTACGTTTTGGTTGATTCACGTAGTAGAAAAATAAGAATTTAAACATAAAATTCAAATTAACAGTTTTCTGTCAGCCACATTAGTTGATTAAATCCACTACATCTTTGCAGATATGCTGAACGGAGAATTAAAATTGAAATCATTAACAAGATTTGAATTTTGAACGATTCCATCACTTAATTTCAGGTTTTCAAAACCGTCTTAGAAAGAACCATTTAATATTCTACAAAATACTTGTTGGTAATTGACAAATACAAATAAAACGATACAAATACGTAGGAGACAGCCAACCAAGCACATCTCAACATTATATGATAAACTAAAAAAATATAAATATTGAGTCATTAATTCAAACAATTTCAAGAAACATATAAAAAGAACAAATAAGTAATATACATGAGACCCTCAAACACAGAGAGATACTTTTTTTGGAGGATGAAGCCCACATAGGTCTGAGACTTGTGCGTGGGTAATGAGTTGGATGGTGGTGATTGATGAGTTGGACTTAACAGTTTTAGGTGGGTTCCGAACCACCGGGAAGTAATTTTACAGCAGAGAACAGTGTATTTTTTGCTGGCCAATTAAATCGGTCACCGTTACGAACAGGACCTACGAGAACGCAGCTGATCTCTATCTGATTGAACAGAACCTGCTACGGCTCGCGGCTATCACTTCCCTAAATAGATGATTCATGTAAATAAGAATATATAAGTGATATATTTATTTATTTATTGTAACAAAATTACAATGAATGTGAAGTCCAAATCTTCAAACATTTTGAATGTGTTATACATGAGGCCCTTTCAATTCAAGATATTGGAATAGACATTTTATGTAAGAAATTCAATCTTCAGCATCTACTGAATCAAATTTGAAAAAAGACATGATAGAAACCCTTTTAGGAAAATCCCAAGTTTCAAATCAGGAGAGAAAAGTCTATTAATAATTCAGTATCAATCACAACGGACAACAAACGAGTGTACTGATCCAATATGGCCGACACTAATCGTGTGATAAAAACCTTAGAAAGAAGATGTAAATGTTGAAGAGGTAAACAGAGAAAAAGAGATGGAAGAAAATAATAAAAGAGAATAAAGGGTGAATTAATAATTTAACATAAATCACAACGGATAACACACGTGCGTACTGACGCAATACTGATCCAATATGGCCGACACCGATCGTACGATGAAAGCCCTAGAAAGAGAAATAAAATAAAAATGGTGGCAAGGTGAAAGCGAGAAGAAAAATAATGGAAGACAATAAAGAGTAACTGGGAAAAGAGATGACCGATAGAACCCTTGTACATCGTATAAACGTTATAAAACCTTTTAAAGCCTTTTAGGTCCAAATCTGTTGTGGTGGGGGGCATTCGAACCAGGGGGGGGGGGGCTTCATGGTGAGGAGGGGTTTAGGGGAGGTGAAAATACATGAAAATACTTTTAGGCTCAATAATAGACCGACTACACATGAATGATGGTACAAGGAACGTTGATTGTTTGATTTTATATATCTGTGCTGTGTAATACGAAAAACGGACATGGCTGCCATTAGGTCGTAGACAGCTACGCAGGCTTGGTGACGTGACGTGAATTTATGTGTGACAGAGGAATGAATTAGATTGTTTAAATACAATGGTGGTACAAGGGCGTTGATTGTTTTTATATCTGCGCTGTGTAACACGAAAAACGATCCAAGCTGACATCAGACTGTAAACAGCAACGCAGGATGGTGACGTGAGGCGGGTGACTTTATGTGCAACACAGCAATGAATTGGAATGTTCAAACACAACTAGATTTGCTTTTATAAATATGGTTTCGAGAAAAATCTCCCAAAAGACTCCAACTGACTTTTTACATGAAATAGACGTTCGGTCTTAAATAGCTTCGCAGGCTTGTTGACGTGACGCATGTGACTTTATGTGCAACACAGGAATGAATTGGACTGTTCAAATTCAACGAGTTTCTTCATTCTACAGTGTTTTTCGTGAGGAATCTATCATTTTGCTCCAACTGACTTCTCACATCAAAATAGACATTAAACCGAAAATAACTAAGCAGGCTTGGTGACCTAAGGCAGGTGACTTTGTGTGTAACACAGAAATGAATTGGACTGTTCAAGCAAAAAATCCTTTGCTTTTATACAGAGGAATATGCCAATCAGCTCCAACTGAATTCTCTCATAAAAATAAAGAAAAAAGGTAATATGAGGATCAAGAACGCTTTATTACAAAAATAAAGATGGTTGAAGTTTTCATGTTAACTTTTTTACAGCAAACCTGTTCATCTAGAGATTTTTAATGAGTAAAATTCAGTAAGATTATTGTAAACTTCATTTCTGGACCCATGTTTTTTTCGGACATGAAATCCACATAGGTCTGAGACCTGTGCGTGGGTAATAAGTTGGATGATGGTGATTTCCTACCAATACAACTAGGTTTTTGTTGGAATAAACTACTATTGTGACTAACCAAGTGATAATCTTCTCAACTTCGAGAATTATAATCATTTACTTCAAGATTTTGGTTCATATCACTCTTTTTTACGTATAATTTAACTTAATACACATACAAGCAAGCTACAGTAGAAGACAAAGTTTCTTGTGCAGTGGCCTACATGAATCTAACGCTTCGCTTTTTCTATACACCTAACAGCTTTCGTTTGGAACTTAAACACCTTATCAAGGTTTTGTTTTGATGAGTTACCCCATATTAAGATAGCGTAACTAATATGTGACATTGAAAGACAGTGGTAAGCTGTAACTTGTCGTTTAATCTAGCAAGCTGTCGCAGGACAAATGAGGTGAAAGAGGATATAAAAAGTTTGACTAGAACAGGAATCAAACCTGTAACCGTTTATGCGAGAATAATCAAGATTTCACTATAAATTCATGAAGGTAAATCCTAAATATAAGGATTTTCAACTTAAAGTTGAAAAGATAAGCAAATAGGTAAAACTTCTGCTCATGACACAAATAAATTCCAAAATGCACACTACTGTTTGTTTTCAATCTAGTTGAAATGCTGCCAACTTTAGTGTTCATTTACAGAGATTAGAGGATAGGTGATTGCATTCAGCTATCGTTTTCAAAAGTTGGCAAGCCTTGTTTTGTTTCAATTTAGGTGCAACAACAATTATTTCCAGCCAGAGTTTGATTTCACACAATAAGGGCCAAAGGGCGTCTCTTTGTGTGAATGCTCCCATTGCTTTGTGCAGGTCTGATTTGAGGTAATTTTAATCACAGGTAACTGTACACAGGTATTTTTTTATATTCTGATGAAACGTGAATGTACAGAGTTATTTGTTATTTTTCTTTGTAGTGAAAGTGATATTGTGGAAGATATCCATAATGAATAATAAGACGAAGTTGTCACAACCACATTTATTAAAAATGGTGAGATACTAGTTTCGGTTGTTATACGATTATCAATCTCAAACAAACTAAAACTATAAAGTACAGAGTAGCTTAATATAATTATACTAAATACGGAATGTTACTATTGGCCAAGGGGTGGGCTGACCTTCATTGCCGGTTGTGATTGGCTGAAGGCCATAACAAGTCACGCCCTCTGGTGGGAGGAGCAACAAGAAAAATAAGAATCAATTCAAGAACTGAAAACCGTGATATCTAGAAAGTAACAAATAAGAACAATAAACAAGTAGGCTAGAATTGAATTTTTTTAAATTATGAAAAATTGAAGTTCACTGAAATGCAGTCAAGGTCAAACGAGAAAGAAACGAAAGTGCTGTTATTAAAATTTAGGTCAGAATTATGATGAAATCAAGTTAGTTGTATTGAATTGGTTAAAATAAATTTGATCGTTTTAACTAGTATTGAAATCGTTTTTTATCAACCTAGCTTCTGAAATGTTTAATTGTCTGCCTTTGCCAGTCAAATTCAGAAATGCAACATTTTCTTCAACCTTAAAACTTGTTTCCATTATTAAGATGCTCTGCAAAATTTGAGTCGCCTTTTAGGGTTTTACGATCCCTAATGTGTTCGTTTATTATACATTTGAAACTTCTACCGGTCAAATGTAGAATAAACGAACTCATTAAGGATTGGGATTCAGGCTTTGTAGCCTCTGCATGCACTATTTGATTTTAATTTTATTTCTCTAAAAGCATTTTATTTACTCCTGTAAATATTTTTTTCTTTATAACGTTTTTTCTCGATTACGTTTTTATTCAATTTTCTCAATTTTGTATTATTGTATGCGTTTAATGGAAGCAAATAATGGGACTATCCTGTATACTTCCGTATTTGTTTTTTTTTTTCAAATATATAAATAAATTGCTGTGTGTATGTGCGAACCCCCTCACACCCAAAACTACCAATGCTTTTCACAAGCTATATTTCACACTTTATGTGACTCGTTTTTTTCGGAGGATGAAGCCCACATAGGTCTGAGACCTGTGCGAGGGTAATGAGTTGGATGATGGTGATTGATGAGTTGGACCTACAGTTTTAGGTGGTTTCCGAAACAATGGGAAGTGTTTTTCCAGCACAGAACAATGTCTTTTTGCTGGCCAATCCAATCGGTCACACTTACAAAGAGCGCCCAGGAGTTTCGTAGCTTATCTCTGATTGAACAGTACCTGCTACGGCCCTCGGCTATCACTTTCCCCTTCTTTAAGCGTGATTGTATGCAGTGGACTATATTTTCATGGTCTTCTTCTTCTTCTTTCTCGAAACCCTTCTGCCTCACAGCGTATATATATTTTCATGGTCTATATGTGTTAATAGTGTTTGTAATACTGTCTGTATAAGGTTGATATAGCTCACCACTTCTTTGTGTGTGTATATCTCCATAGAAACCAATGCTATTCATAATGTAGCTCACCATTTCGATGTGTGTACAGCCATAGAAACCAATGCTCTTCATAATGTAGCTCACCATTTCTGTGTGTTTGCTTCCATAGGTACCAATGCTCTTCATAATGTCGCCCACCATCTCTTTGTGTGCGCACCTCCATACGAACCAATGCTCTTCATAAAGGTGCACTTCACACGTTATTTGATGCAGGAAGGCTTGATAGTGTGCAGTGGACTTTATAGTGATCGTTTTGCTATTGTCCATAGTTGATATCGATAGAAGACTTGCTTTGCGATTGTCGATTGCTGATTTATCGATAGAAGGGTTGTTGATAAACAGACGAGACACTAGCAGTGTTGATTTGCCGCGCTGCTTGATATTGCCTATTTCAAAGCTGTCACAGTTTTGATGTACTATCTATCATAGTAGAGTAATTGAGATTGTCTGTTAAAATAGCTTTGTCTCTTTTTATGTCCAATGTCTATTACTCTTAATCATCTTCTTCTTCTCCTCCTCCTCCTCCTCCTCCTCCTCCTTCTCCTCCTCGTTCTATTCCTCTAGTCATAAATTTTTAATGGATTTAATTCAGTTTTGATAGAGTGACAATAGTTGAGATTGTGTTGTTGGCACTCTGGTCTGTCAAAATACTTTTGTCTCCTCTCATCTAAAATGATTATTTTTCTCCTTCTTCTTCATATTCTTCTCCTTCTCCTCATCTTCCTCCTCCTCCTTCTCAGCATTATCATCCTCCTCCTCCTCCTCCTCCTCCCTGAAATCTATATGGTAATCGAATTCTTCCCATACTCATAACATGTCCGATGTCACGGTTATAGTGACTGCAGCTATATTCTTCCTTATAGGTAAAAAAGTAAACACGTATGGCTTTTATTGGTGGGGAGACCCTTACGGGTAGTTCCACCTCCCCGCTTGAGCCATGTATTGAAAACATTATGAACCTACAATTTTAGGTGGGATACGAACCACCGGGAAGTGATTTCACAGCAGAGAACAAAGTCTTTTTTTCTGGCCAATCCAATCGGTCACCTTTAGAGAGAGGGCCAAGGAGAGCGTTGCTTATCTAATCTGATTGAACAGATACCTGCTACGGCTCACGGCTATCACTTACCCGGCTTATAGGTTATCAGTATGGAATGATCAGTTCATTTTCAACGTACACCCATAAGAGAAAAATTACAGAAAGCTGAATCTGGCCTTCATTGGAAATCAGTAAAGAAAATCCTCTTTGCCAATTCCTCTATATTGAAACGATACCTAATTTGTCATCCAAGAATTCTTAGAAGTAGTTGCGAATGATGTGATGCTTCATCCAGCTGGAAAATGTGTTCCTCTTCTTCTAATTGAAAATACATTAACTCAGAGCATATCCAAGTAACACATGACGTATGTCACTTATATACTACAAAATATACTACAAATATACTACTACTCTCAAAATATCCTATATACATGTTGGATAGTCGATTATATGGTAATATCAGTCCTCAAATATAACCTGCACCCTAGTATTGAATCCTTGTGAAACTCCATGTATAATATAAAAAAGCACCTATAATCTCATGACGTATGTAGCTTATTGACCGAAAGAAGAGAGGTCTCTGCTTCAAGTGGACCGTTTTGCATTTGTTTGTCTGTCTGTCTGTTTGTAACATATTTACGGCTGCGTGGACCAAATTGTATGAAATGTTGCATGGATCTTCCTTTAAGGAATGCCCAGCTATTTATGTTCAACGATTTCAAAATTTGCTTGTATTTAAAGGATAATTAAAAGGAATTTAAGGAAAGGCCTTCTTCTATAGGAAACATGATTTTTAAAATGAGCTTCTTCATCGCAATTGGAATCAGATTCCGAATTAGCCGTCGGGCCCTTGTTTAAGAGAAACAAATCATTTCTAATATTCCAATTGCTTACAATAACAAGTGATTACCTTGTAAATGATAATTATACCATAGCTATTTGTGTAACTAGAGTGCAAAGTGGCTTTTTTCTGCACTGAGAGAAACAGTTTTTTTAGTGCAGTTTTTTTAGTGAAAAGTTTCTCTAGTGCAGAAACAATACTTTGCGCTCGAATTACACATTAAATGTATTAAGTAATTTAAACAGAACAAAACAGGACATAAATAACCTGACAATTCCTCACGTACCTATCTTCAAATCAAATTGATTTCAACAACAACTACAACTAACTGTTTTTGTAGCTGAAGCAGAGTAGCCAATCTATTTTTGAATGCAGAATAGGGAAACCTACGTATTACAAGCTCACTATTTTGTGTTGTTAGGTTACAAATCTGGAGTGTGGAATAGTATATTACGTTACAAGTGCGGGAAATGGTGTTTAACATACATACGAGTATGATAAGTTAACGCACGAGACGAAGTCGAGTGCGGTATTATCATACGAGTATGGTAAACATCTTCCCGGACGAGTTACGTACGATATTTTTCGTCATACAAGTCTAAAATAGCAGATAAGTTGAAATAAGAAACTATAAATCATTGTTATACAAACATAACCTCAACACACCAAATCACAGCAACTCAAGGTGAAATGGGCAATAATGGTTCTAGATCAGCTGATCTAGCTTTCTACCAAATGGTTTTTCAGTGAAGTGGTAGCCAGTAGCCACCCATAAGAGTGCGGTAATAAATCATTTGATGATTTTTACCACACAGTGTACGGTAATAATCATCAAATGACATCAGCTGTTTTTGATTTCTGTAAACAGCTGTTTACCACATTGATTCCTTGACTGGTAAACTGTCCATAACCTACAAGTATGACGAAAAAGTACTTTCCCGCACTGGTGCTGGACTATTTTGCGTGCTACAGTTAGTGCAAAAATAGCGACTTTTTCGTGTCACTGTACGAAAACTTAATTAATGTTTTATGAACTCATTTATCAGACATGTGAAATCTGATCAGATTTGAGCAATCAGCTGTCTGAAAAATAGAAACACAGCCTTGTTGATGTGATACAGTGTGACCTTTTGTGGAAAAACTGACATCAAATAGACTACACAAATCAAATCAAGGGTGAGGTCAGATGACTGTGTTTAATTTTGCGATTGTAATTATCATTGAGTACATCGAGTATGTTTCTCTGTGCAAGCATCCTTATTTTGGGTGTGAGATCTAGTGTTCACTAGTACACTACAAACAGCAATAGCACTCTCAAAATATCCTATATACATGTTGGATAAGATGTATATAGCAATAGAGGTCCTCAAATAACCTGCACACTGCAACTGCCGGAAACTCTGTCGCTCAGAAGCCAGTTCACGATTGGATGAGCCCTGTCACAATTTGAGCATCTATCCCAGAGGTTGGCGTGTGGTGTGACACGAGCCTTTCGCACCTACGAACTGCCATAAAAGCAGCTAGCTGTCCGATATAGCATACAAACAAACCAATCAAATAGTGTTGGTCGCACTCAACGCACCACTACTTTTGATCTAAAATTTCTGCTTCACTGACCACTGATTCCGAAACTTCCCATCACGAAACTACGAGCTATTCGTGACAAATGCAGTGTGGAAGCAGGGTTTTGATGCAGTGCCCTAGTTTGGTATTGCAGCTATTTACACTAAACTTCTGTTGCACAAACGTCCTATCACAATGATGGTTCCACTTTTATACCAGGCTACTATCCGACAAATCATTCAGTATAAAAGTGAGCCATTATTTGGTATTAAAGTGTTCTTTTTTTTCGAGTAATTCACGTTTTTTCTTTATATTTGTATTTAGTACTTTTTTTGAGGATGAAGCCCACATAGGTCTGAGACCTGTGCGTGGGTGATAAGTTGGATGATGGTGATTTATGAGTTGGACCTACAGTTTTAGGTGGGTTCCGAACCACCGGGAAGTGATTTTCAGCAGTTTCTCAATTTCTTCAAGTTTGCTTGTGGTTTACTCTACTATTTAGAACGTTGTATTTATGTTAAGGAGGCAGATTTGGGTATATTTCCTGTTGCCACCAAAGAATATTTGTATCAAATAAATAAATAATTATAGCGAGATTACAATGCAGCCAACAGAGTCAACTAAAAATGTCGAATTCCGAGATCAGCTAAGCATAAAATATAGTGTGAAAATTAGTTGAATAATTCGTCATAAATTGAATAATTTGAACAAATAATATTATTTATTATATGGTTTGGAGAGTAAATTAGCTTTTAGAATAATTATAAAATACATGCAACAGTGACTAGTATAGATCAATAATATAAGGCTTGATTTGGGTAAAGTTGAGTTACAACAAGATGGCGCATGAGCGTAAATGATGGTACCACTTTTATAATTTTAAGTATGTGCTCCACCATTCAAGATATATATAGATCATAAGAATGCTAGCATGTATAAAGGTGTACTCATATGCTTTCACATACAAGCTTGCTTGGTATAAAAGTGAATCATCATATAGTGATAGTTGATGGTTTGTACAACCAAGGGTAACTGTTTGAAATGACCATCAAACGCATTCAGTAGCCTAATTGTTGATATTCACCTCGAAAGTATATTTTTTTTAGGATGAAGCCCACATAGGTCTGAGACCTGTGCGTGGGTAATGAGTTGGATGATGGTGATTGATGAGTTGGACTTACAGTTTTAGGTGGGTTCCGAACCATCGGGAAGTGATTTTACAGCAGAGAATTTTCCGTCATACTCGCTCATATTCATCACTTTAACGACCATTGAATCGAGCCGGTGAACGTCTGTTTACAGAAAGAACAGCTGATTTTCATTACCGCATCCTTTTTCAGTGAGGTAATAGATATTACCGCATTCCAGCTGATTCAGAATTTGGAAAAACAGCTGATCTCAGAAGAATTTTAGTATTTTTAGTATTTTAATTTTAGAAGATTTTTAGTATTTTACTGCTGTGATGGATTTTGAGGTTATTTTTGATGATGCTTGTTGTACTTGCTCAAAGTTGATCTTTTTTTATATTTTAGACTAGTATGACAAAAAAATATCGAACGTAACTCGTCCAGGAAGATGTTTACCGTACTCGTATGATAATACCGCACTCGACTTCGTCTCGTGCATTAAGTTATCATACTCGTACGGTAAACACCATTTCCCGCACTTGAAACGTCTATAGTTTCAATTGATGTAGAAAAGAATCTCTACTTCGGACGTGGAACAAATTGTTTCCGGACCTTATTACAAGCTATATATTTTTACCTGAATATGCGGACCTGTATAAACGAGTATATTCTCATGTAGAATTTGTTCTTTATTGAAATAAGTTTATTAATCTCAGATACAAAAAAGACTACATCAACTTGGTTGCTTTTCAAACGTCTGTGTGGAATAATGGTTTGGACCATTCAGCATTCTTTACAAATTTACGTATAACCCTCATTTACTTGTAACTTTAAATTGAATTGAGCACAATGGGAATCGACAGAAATAACTAGTTGCGCGATCACTTACGCCGTTAGATTTCTAACAATTACCCACTTCCATAATTTTCCTCGATCCTGGTGGTCTTTCACCACCACATCGGATCAAAGTCACTAGTGTAAAGGGTGGTCGAAATACCTAAGAGAAGATCATATCTAGAAAATTAATGACATGTAACGAAAATTTAGAACATTTTTTTTAACAAGAACTAAAATTTTTTTTCTTTTTTCGGAGGATGAAGACTACATAGGTTTGAGACCTGTGCGTGGGTAATGAATTAGATGATGGTGATTGATGAGTTTGACCTACAGTTTTAGGTGGGCTCCGAACCACCGGGAAGTTATTTTACAACAGAGAGCAGAGTCTTTGTTGCTGGTCAATCCAATCGGTCAGCCTTACAAAGAGCGTCCAGGAATTTCGTAGCTTATCTCTGATTGAACAGATACCTGCTACGGCACTCGGCTATCACTTCCCTAGCGAGATTCAATCTAATAGCGCGAGCGATTGCGGGCTAAACATAAATTTGTATGCAAGGTTGAAATTATATAGATAAATAAAGAGGAAGAGAATGACAGAGAAAAAAAAGACAGAGATGTTATACTGTTTCAAACTTAAATTTCGTTGAGAAAAGTAAAGAGTAATGGATAAAGAAGGAATCAGAAAATGACAGAGAACGAGAGGATGAGAACAAATTGAAGTTATTCTGTTTTAAACTGAAATTTCGTAAAGAATGATGAAGAGAAATAGATAAAGAAAGAGAAAGAGAATGACAAAAAAACGCAAGGATGCAAAGAAATTGATGCTATTCTGTTTTAAACTTGAATTTCCTTGAGAAAAAAGAGAAATAGATCATGAAGAAGCAAGAGAATGAAAGGATGGAGAGAAAGGATGAAGAGCAAGGGAGTGACAGAAAACGTAACAGAGCGTAAGTATACAAGACGTATATAGTAGTAGAAGATACAGCAGCAAAGACGTAATGTACGTCATTTTAGGGAAGGGGGAGGGGTTTAAGGAGGCGTACTAAGTGACAGTGCAACCCCCTCAAACCCCTTTCCACATCTAATAGGTTATTCACGCGTATGGAGCTAACATTCGGGAGGGTAGAGAGGGTTCGGGGGAAGTTTTTAGGATAAAACGGGGTGGAAAAGGAAGGGTGTGATAAAAGAGATGGGATTGGAGGAGAGGAGGAAGAAAGGGGTTGACGCGAAACGCGCTAATTGGATTAGACAAGGCAGAAAATTATGACGACGATGATGATGAGCATAATGCAGAAGCAGCATAAGCATCAGCTACATGACGTGTAACCCAATTTCACGCTGAATTATCTTGACGCAGTGACGGGTGAAGAGGTGGGGGCGGGGGGAGGAGGAGGAGGAGGAGAAGAAGGAGTAGGAGGAGGAGGAGGAGGAAGAGGAAGAGAAGGAAGAGGAATAGGAGGAGGAAGAGAAAGAGAAGGAAGAGGAAGAGAAGAAAGAGGAACAGGAGTAAAAGGAAAAGGAGGAAGAGGAAGAGGAAAAAGAGGGAGAGGAGGGAGAGGAAGAGGAGGAAGAAAAAGAGGAGGAAGAGAGGGAGGAAGAGGAAGAGAAGGAAGAGGAAGAGAAAGAGGAGGAAGAGGAAAAGGAACAGGAAGAGGAGGAGGAAAAGGAAGGAAATGAAGAGGAGGAAGAGGAAGAGGAAAAGGAAGAAGAGGAAAATGAAGAAGAAGAGGATAAGGAAGAGTATGAGGAAGAGGAGAAAGAAAAAGAGGAGGAAGAGAAGGAAGAGGAATAGGAAGAAGAGAACGAGGAATACGAAGAGGAAGAGAAAGATGAAGAAGAGGAAGAGGATGAAGAGGAGGCGGAAGAGGAAAAGGAATAGGAAGAGGAAGATGAAGAAGAGGAGGAGGAAGAGGAAAAGGGAGAGGAGGAGGAAGAAGAGGAAGAGGAGGAAGAAAAAGAGGAGTAAAAGGAAGAGGAAGAGAAGGAAGAGGATGAGGAAGAGAAAGAGGAGGAAGAGGAGAATGAAAAGGAAGAAAATGAAGAGGAGGAAGAGGAAGAGGAAAAGGAAGAAGAGGAGAATGAAGAAGAAGAGGATAAGGAAGAGTATGAGGAAGAGGAGAAAGAAAAAAAGGAGGAAGAGAAGGAAGAGGAATAGGAAGAAGAGAACGAGGAATAGGAAGAGGAAGATAAAGATGAAGAAGAGGAGGAAGAGGAAAAGGAATAGGAGGAGGAAGAGGAGAAGTGGAAGAAGAAGACGACGAAGAAACACAAGAAAAAGAAGAAGGAAAAGGAGATGTAGTAGTAGAAGAAGATGCAGAAAGAACAAGAAGAATAAGATAAAGGAGGAGGAGGAGAGGACAAAGAAGTGAAGGAAGAAAAGGAAAAATAGAAGACGAAAGTCGGGAGCAGGAAAGAGATAGAGTGAGCAACGAAATTAACAAAAAAAAAAGGAACAACTGAATGTAGGCCAAATCAGAGTTAATTCATGTAGTAGGAACAAAATCAGAAATCTTACTTTTGAATGTAAGCAGTCCTGAAGTAGATGGTGTGGCATTGATTCTTACCTGTAATAAAAAAGAACAAACAATTAGTCATTTATAATAAATGTATAATAACAATTAAGAGGAGATGCAACAAAGTAATTTACAGGCTTTTATTATAATAAAGTAAGAATAGATAACAAAATCATCCAACTCATTATCCAAGCACAGGTCTCAGACCTATTAGGACTTCATCCCCCCCCCCCCCCCACGAAGAAATTCAAATTAACTGAATCAATTAGATTATCAAATACTGTACTGTATTTAGTAATTGATAATTGTGTAATATAATTTTATCTACGACCATGTCATAATGTATACATTACAGTTTCACAATTGATGCCAAAACAGCTGTCTTTTCGAAATGCTTTTTGAGACCCGTTGCATAAAGAGCTCATTATAGTACAGGTTCTACATTATAACACGGGTTCTGGACCAATCAGAAGCATTTTTTATGGAATCAATATCGTAATTCAATATTGTGAAACTATCAGCTGATTTCATCAAACTGCTACACCAGCTACTTTAACCTAACAATCTACTATAACTTCTCATATTTGAGACGAGAGGTTAGGTATCTCTGACCGTCACAGGTAAAATGAAATTGTTTTAATTAAATGTATACTAGTGGTCGTAGATAAAATAGTGTATGCAACGATTTTATTTGGCTATTAAGGCACTCGTGAGATATTTATAACACTCGCATTCGCTCGTGTTATAACTTACATCTAACTCGTGCCTTAATAAGGGTCAAAATAAAATCGTTGCATAAACTACTATAATTGAATAAATTAATTTAATGAATAATATAATATAATTGTGATATAATTTGTGTAATATCAATGTAATTCTCGAATGTAGGCCTCACATAATAATGAATAATAAGACTCGAAGTTATCTAAACTACATTTATTTAAATCGTGAGATAGTAGTTTCGGTTGTTACACCGTTATAAATCTCAAACAAACTAAAACTGAAGTACAGAGTAGCTTAATATATATTGAAAACAAAATGACAGTATTGGCTGAGGGAGAAAGTGGCTCTGATAGGCTGAGCTTCATTGCAGGTCTGTGATTGGTTGAAGGCCATAAGTCACGCCCACTAATGGGAGGAGAACAAGCAAAACTAAGTATCAAAATCATGAACCAAAAACCGTGAACACATAGAAAGCAACAAACAAGATAATACACAAGTAGGCTAAAGTTACGAAATTTTAAAAGTATAAAATTGAAGCTAACTGAAATGTAGTCAAGGTCAACCGAGAAAAACACGAAAGTACTGTAAACTTGTTTTTTCTCGGTTGACCTTGAGCGATCATGACAACTTGCTTTTTTCCTCGGTTCATGCGATCGTGATATTCAGTCACGAGCGTTCAAAACTGTGTTTGGATGGGTGACCGTAATTCTATGACGATGTTATAGAACCCGGTGGTTCGGAACCCACCTAAAATTGTAGGTCTACCAAAACAAAACAGTATTTCCACCATGTTCTCCATGACATGACTCAAACGGCGAGGTGGAACTACCCTTATGGGTCTCCCCACCAATAAAAGCCATATTCTATGATTATTATTAATACCCGTAACGGTTGATTGGTCAATTCAAATTCATAGACGTTAAGAAATTTGAATAGACCAATCAGACGACACCGGTAACATTTACCGGTAAATGAGAAGGCTCCCATAAACTCAACCATTGGGTCCCAAACTTAATCACCCAAAAACGAGGGACCAATCAGCGGTGATTACGAACAAAAGAGTTCGATTTTCGACCAATTAAAACTCTTTAGAAAACTTGAAGAAGGAATCAAAGATGGAGACGGTCGACCTCATCACCCAATCAGAAATTGGAATAATTATTTCAAGAAATTGGATTTAACGGTTGTTAGCTTGTTCCTTCAAAGGTACGACTAATTTCAGTTGGAAAGCAATAATACAGGCGATGAAAAATTATTATAGAGTAGTAAAAAGACCCATCAATGTTCAAAGAATACGAAAAAGTTTCAAATTCATATTTTCCCTTCAAACATCAGCTCACGAAAACTCCCTTTGATCTTGCTCATCATTTTCAAACTACGCTCCCTCCCCCCCACCCAAAAAAAAGAAATCCGAAGTTCATACTTCGTTCCTGAATTGCCCTGGTCAGCCCCTTTTTTTTACATCGAGGAGGGGAAGAGGGAACTCAATAAAGTAAAAAAGAAACGAGATGAACTGGAGAGAAAGCGAAGACTCACAAAGAGATAGCAGCTAAGAAATATGCGTAAAGTTATTCGGACTTGGTGCAGCAAGAAGTGAGTAAAAGAGTAAAAAAAGAAAAGAGAGGCGAAAAATAATAATAATAATAAGAAGAATGAAGAAGAAAATTAAGAAAAAGATGGGCAAGTGTCAGACGGTATAGTACAGAGTTTTAACAAAGAGGAAAAAGAAGAAGTAGAAGGAGAAGAAGTAGGAGGAGAAGAAGAAGAAGAAGAAGAAGAAGAAGAAGAAGAAGAAGAAAGATGAGAAGAAGATGAAGCAGTAAAAGAAGAAGAAAAAGTAGAACGCCAGATGAAAGAAATTCTCTACTCTTATTTTTTGTACTTTTTTCTACAAAGCAGGAAATTTTAAAGACGAAGGAAAAGTTTCAGTCTTTCTAAAGTTTAGAAGGTGAAGGAGAAGAAGAAGAAAAAGAAGCAGAACAAGAAGAAGGAGAAGAAGAGGACGAAGTTACTTATGAAAGGGGAAGTGTTGCTCCTTCCACCTCCTCCTCCTCCTCCTCCTCCTCCTCCTCGTCATGCTCCTGGTTGTTGTGAACGGATAGACTTACAAGAAAGAGGAAGATGGAAGAAGGAGAAATATGGGAGCGAGAGTAGAAGAAGGAGGAGGAGGAGGAGAAGAACGAGAAGGAGAAGACGAAGAAGGAGGAGGAGGAGGAGACGAAGAAGAAGGAGAAGGAGAAGAAGAAGATAAAGGAAGAAGAGAAGGAGGACGAGGAGGAGAAGGAGAAGAAGGAGAAGGAGAAAAACGAGAAATAGAAAGAATAGGAGAAGTTGATAACAGGAGAAACAGAAGGAAAAGGAGGAGGAGGAGGAGGAAGGGGAGGAGGAGAAGAAGGAGAAGGAGAAGAAGAAGAAAAAGGGAGAGGAGGAGAAGGAGAAGTAGAAAAAGGAGGAGAAGGAGAAGTAGAAAAAGGAGGAGAAGGAGAAGTAGAAAAAGGAGGAGAAGCAGAAAGAAAAGGAGGAGGAGAAGGAGGAGTAGAGGGAAAAGTTGAAGGGGAAGAAGGAGGAGGAGGAGAAGAAGGAGAAGGAGAAGAAGAATGAGGAGGAGAAGGGGAAGAAGGCGGAGGAAAAGAAGAAGAAGTGTTGCTCGTTCCTCATCCTACTATTGCTTGTTGTAAACAGAGATAGATTTACAAGAAAGAGGAAGATGAAAGAAGGAGAAATATGGGAGCGAAAGAAGATCAAAAAGGAGAAGAAGATGATGAAGAGGAAGGAGGAGGAGGAGGAAGAGGAGGAGGAGGAGAAGAAGAAGTGTTGCTCGTTCCTCCTCCTACTACTGCTTGTTGTAAACAGAGTTAGATTTACAAGAAAGAGAAAGATGGAAGAAGGAGAAATATGAGAGAGAAAGAAGAAGAAAACGAAGAAAAAGAAGAAGAAGAGAAAGACGTTGCTTATGGAAGAGGTAGTGCTGCTCGTTCCTCCTATTACTGGTTGTTGTGAAAAGAGATAGATTTTCGAGAAAGAGAAAGATTTAAGAAGGAGAAATATGGCAGCGAAAGAAGAAGAAAAAAAGGGAAAGGACATCAACGATAAGAATTTAAGCTCAACAACAATTGGCAAAGTAATCTACATTCTTAACTACTTTTTTCCGCCTTCACTGGTACTGTGTACAAGAAATGAAAAGAAAAATGCTCACTGCTCTTTTACTGGCCTCACCACTCTTGTCCTAACTTCGCCTTCCCTCTAAACAACCCCTTCTACCAAACAAGACCAAGTTCCGTTTATTCGGCACAACAACAACTACAATAAGAATTAATAGCGCCTTTTTTCCAGTTCCCGCCTTTTAAAGAGTACCTCTAAAACATTAACTTCACATCAGTCTTACTGAGATGCTTTGTTTATTAAAGAGCTAGATTTAAACTATTACACTATTTTTGTTAATACAAGAATTTTTTGTTCTCACTATATTTTTGTTCTATACTATTATCTTTATATATTTGTATATATATATATATATATATTTGTTCTATACTCATGTAATTTCAATAATTGAAAGCAGCTTTTAAACTATTGGAATTAATTAATAGTGTAGCAAATATGAAATTGGAGAGAATAGAAAGAAAGAAGAAACAGTGGTTCTCGGTGTTATCTGCTATGTAAATGTTTACTTTTAAGCAATTAATTACTCTGCTTTTGACACGTTTATAGTGTTTACTTTGTAATTTGTAGAATGTTCTAGTTGTCTGATTAGACATTAATGGAATCTTTTCGAATATTGTAGAAAGAGCGAGTTCCTTTATTTATTTATTTAGAAGATGATAGAAAAATCCAGAGATATCTCAATTATGGAAAATCATATAAATAGAGGGACATTTTTGTAAATCAGTCAGTCTTGTTTGAGATTCGTCGTGATAAACAAGTTGTGACAGTTCTATCTATTGTGATAATTCTTTCTTAGTGACAGTTCCCGTTAATGCAGACAATGCATATCAATGTTGAACTAAACTTTGTTAAAATATGTTGTACTCTATATTTGAAAAAGGGGAATAAAACCAATTATTTAATTACTCGAAACATTTTGTGAAATTTGCGATTTTTTCGGAGGATGAAACCCACAAGACCTGTGCGTGGGTAGTGAATAGGATGATTGATGAGCTCGAACTACAGGTTTAGGTGGGTTCCGAACCAACGGTAGTGATTTTACAGCAGTCTTTACTTATTCGCGCACAATTTACAATTTAGATAAATGAAGTAATCTAATTTTTCATCCTCCATTTATTGTCCCATATTAAATTCTTCTCCACAAATTTCATCTCATTTAATCATTTCTTTATTCATTTCATACACAATTTTGTATATTGAATAGTGTCAAATATATTTTATTAAATATATAAATAAAATTTTTCAAGAGTTTAACTAGGGTACTATTTATAATACAACCAACAACTAATAAATTGAAAAAAAAAAACAGAGTACATTACATATCAATGAAAACACAATTTTTGGACATAATAAAACCTTTGGATACCGTCATTGATATGAAACGTTATAATACAAGAATAGAAAACAAAGAAAAAAGAAAACAAATGACAGCCCCGAGAAAATCTGTGTGGGACATTAGAAAAAAATAAATAATTACCTTAAACAGAACTGATACACAATAAGATGGCCAAAAATAACTAAAGATGTTTTTTCCGCTGTAATAATATTATAACTATTACAGTTACTAAATCTAATAAATACAATATTTTCTGCAGCTCATCAAATTTTCTTCCTCTCCCCTCCCCACACACACACACACACTGCCTCTCTCTCCCTTTAATTTCCTCTCTGATTTACTTTGCAGCTCTGTCATGCATTCTTAAATTTCCTCTGCCAGTGTTTTAGATAAGATAAGCAAATGCGAGAATACAGGATAACAGAAAAGTTGGCAGAGGCCGATGTGGGTGAGAAGAAAGAGAAAGAGATACAAAAAGTGAAGAGAATAGAGTGGGTGTGATAGAGAAAAAGAGAGAGAGGGGTGAGAGAGAGAAGTGTGATGGAAGAGGCTTAATCACATTCACAGCTTTTAATGGAAAACTTTCACGAGAGCCTTTCAACGGATGAACCAAAGTACTGCAGGCATGCAAGGGTAGAGAAAGAGAAGGAAGGTGAGAGTGAGAGAGTAAGAGAGAGAGAGTGAAAAGGAAGAGCACAAAAAAGAAACACAGGGTGTGTCGTGCAGAATTTAGTAACGCACAGTGTTTCACCTTGGCGGAAAAGGAAGTGAAGGGCGCTCAGCTTTTCAGGCCCTACTTGGTGGCGAAGAATAAAAGGATGAGAATGGAGAAGAAGAAAACAGGGAAAGTGAAAAAGAAGAAGAAAAAGAAGAAGAACAAGGAGGAGGAGAAGGAGGAGGAAGAGGAGGAGGAAGAGGAAAAGCAGGAGGAGGAGGAAGAGGAGGAGGAGGAGGAGGAAGAGGAGGAGGAGGATGAGAAAAAGAAGAAATATTAATATTTGTATATATTATTTGTAAATTTTATTTGTGAATGAAAGTTGCGAGTTATTGTGAGTCATAAATATTTTACTGAGAAGATAAAGAAGAAGAGGAGGAATAAGAAGGTAGGAGATGAAAATGAAAGGAAAGAGGAGGAGGAGGAGGAGTAGGAGGAGGAGGAGGAAGAGGAGGAGGAGGAGGAGGAAGAGGAGGAGGAGGATGAGAAAAAGAAGAAATATTAATATTTGTATATATTATTTGTAAATTTTATTTGTGAATGAAAGTTGCGAGTTATTGTGAGTCATAAATATTTTACTGAGAAGATAAAGAAGAAGAGGAGGAATAAGAAGGTAGGAGATGAAAATGAAAGGAAAGAGGAGGAGGAGGAGGAGTAGGAGGAGGAGGAGGAAGAGTAGGAGGAGGAGGAGGAGGAAGAGGAGGAGGAGGAAGAGAAAAAGAAGAAGTATTAATATTTGTATATATTATTCGTAAATTTTATTTGTGAATGAAAGTTGCGAGTTATTGTGAGTCATAAATATTTTACTGAGAAGATAAAGAAGAAGAGGAGGAATA
The DNA here is from genome assembly GCA_948455865.1 of Conomelus anceps. NCBI lineage: Eukaryota > Metazoa > Arthropoda > Insecta > Hemiptera > Delphacidae > Conomelus > Conomelus anceps. Next base: position 14,709,891 of record OX418227.1, on the reverse strand, counting down.
AGAAGGTAGGAGATGAAAATGAAAGGAAAGAGGAGGAGGAGGAGTAGGAGGAGGAGGAGGAAGAGTAGGAGGAGGAGGAGGAAGAGGAGGAGGAGGAAGAGAAAAAGAAGAAATATTAATATTTGTATATATTATTTGTAAATTTTATTTGTGAATGAAAGTTGCGAGTTATTGTGAGTCATAAATATTTTACTGAGAAGATAAAGAAGAAGAGGAGGAATAAGAAGGTAGGAGATGAAAATGAAAGGAAAGAGGAGGTGGAGATGATGTTTCATTATCTGTATATTACAGTGATTGAAGTTTTTGATGTGAATTCTAGATATTTTACAAAGAATAAGAAAGATAGTGATGAGAATGAAGACAAAGAGGAGGAGGAGGAGGAGAAGGAGGTGGAGGAGGAGGAGGAGGAGGAGGAGGAGGAGGAGGAGGAGGAGGAGGAGGACGAGGAGGAAGAAAAGGTGGAGCAGAATATGTCTCATTTGTTTACTACTGTAAATGAAAATTGCGATGTCTCGAGAATCTTAGATATTTTACGTAAAAGAAGAAGTAGTAGAAAAAGAATGAAGAAATAAAAGTAAAATAAAAAGAAGAAGAAGAAGAAGGAGGAAGAAGAAACAGCAGGAATAAGAAGAAGGAGGAGGAGGAGGAGGAGGAGGAGGAGAAGGAAGAGGAGAAGGAGAAGTCTTATTTTCAGGTAATACTGTAAATTAAGGTTTCGATTTATTGTGAATCCTAGATATTTACAGAGAAAAAAAAGGAGAGGACGCGAAATAGAAGAGGGAAAAGACGAAGTAGTAGAAGAAGAAGAAGAAAAAGACGATGTAGGAGGAGGGGGAGGAGAAGGGGGGGAGGAGGAGAAGGAGGAGGAGGAGAAGGACGGTGAGGAGGGGGAGGGGGGAGGAGGAGAAGGAGGAGGAGGGAGGATGATGAGGAAGAGGAGAAGAAGAAGAATAAGATGAACACGAAGAAGGAGTAGTAGAAAAAGGAAATATCTAATTTTTGTCTTCCTTGAATTGAAGTTTGTTGATTTTGTATTGTGCATTCTAGATATTTTACGAAGAAGAAAAAGAAGAAATAGGTGAAGAAGAAAAAGAAGAAAGAAAAGAAATAGTATCAGTGCTAATTTCACAGCTGGATAAGCACCTGATCGGAGTGACAGCAACCACCGATATAATACGTGGCCTGAGTAGGCATCGAACCAGGGACCCTCACACACAAAACCCACTGTCATGTGCGAGCATGTTGAGTTTGGGATTACACACACACATACGCGCGCACACACACACACACACACACACACACACACACACACACACACACACACACACACAGGAACCCACCCTCACAACCCTTTCGCTAGCACAGGATAAGAAATAAGCGCTACTTATTCATGGTTTACTAGACCGTCTCTAAATAATACTCATTGCAGGTTTTGGCTGGCTAAAATAAGAAAAGAAGAAGAAGGAGAATGTGGAGGAGAAGGAGGGGGAAAAGAGGAGGAGGAGGAGGATAGGAAGAAGAAGGAGGAGGGGTGGAGGATGGAGGATGAGAAGAAGAAGTAGGAGAAGGAGAAGTAGAAGAGGAGAGGTCTACTTTGAATTTCTCTGTAAATGAAGTCAACAATTTATTATGAGAATACAGCACTAATAACTATTACTTTATAGTTAATAATAGTTTATAAATTAATAATACTACTAATAGTATTAAGTTGAAAATAGACATACATTTTTTCGCATTTAAGGAGGATGAGGAGGAGGAAGAGTAGGTGGAGGAGAGAGAAAGGTTCAGGTTGAATTTTTCTGAATGAAGGTTGATATGTATTGTAATAATACTAATAATTATTATCAAGTTGAAAATAGACATACATTGTTTCGTATTTGGGTTGGAAAAAGAAAAGTAGAAGGGAGAGAAGGAGGAGGAGGAGGAAGAGGTGTAGTAAGGAAACAAAGAGGAAGAGGACAATGAGAAGTCCTATTTGAATTTCTCTGTTGATGGTTGCAATGAATTGTGACAATACTAATAATATTATTATCAAATTGAAAACATTGCTTCGTATTTGAACAGGATAAGGAAAAGGATGAAGAGGACGAGAAAGAGCAGAGTGATGAGGTGGATGAGGAGGAGGAGGAGGAGTAGGAGGAGAAGTAGGAGAATGAAGTCAAATTTGATTTTTCCCGTAAATGAAGCTTGCAGTGAATTATAAGAATACTAATAAATAATAAGTTCAAAACAAAAATTAAATTGTTTAATTCAGTATACTTCAATATTAATCTCGAACAAACTAAAACTAAAGTACAGAGCAGCTTAGTATAATAATACTAAACACAGAATGATCCTATTGCCTAAAGGAATAGGCTGACCTTCATTGACGGTTTGTGATTGGCTGAAGGCCATAACACATCACGCCCTCTGGTGGGAGGAGCAACAAGCAAAAATAAGAATCAAATCAAGAACTAAAAACCGTGAACATCTAGATCTAGAAAGTAACAAAGAAAAACAATACACAAGTAAAGTAGGCTAGAATTGAATCATTTTTAAATTAGAAAAAGTGAAGCTCACTGAAATGCAGTCAAGGTCAACCGAGAAAGCCTCGAAAGTTTCGTTATTAAAAGGTAGACCAGAATTATGATGAAACCAAGTTAGTTGTATTGAATTGGTTAAAATAAATTTGATCATTTAAATTAATTAGTAATCAACCAGTCAATCAATTAGTAATCAATTAAAAGTAATTAGTATCAACCTAGTTATCTCCAACATTTAAGAAGCTTTCTCCTTTATTTTCTTATCTTCCTTTCGATTTATCAATTTCTTGAAAACAAGTGGCGGGAATTATTCATTATAATCTAATTCAATTATTTTTCGTTGTCTGTCTCGTTCTCTCTTCTTTCTCTTCTCCTCCTCCTCACCATTTTTCTTCACCTTTCCCCTTCCACTGGTATATTTATCAATTTCTTGAGAACAAATAGCGGGAATCCTTCATTATTATCTTATTCAATTCTGTTCTGCGCTGTGCTTCTCCATCCTCCTCCACCTCTTCCTCCTCCTTTTTTTCTTCCCCTTCTTCTTCCTATCCTATTTTTCTGGCAAAATTAATCTGTCATCTTGTATGGTGGCATACACGCTCATGCTCCTACATATCGTGTGTTCTGTTCACGTTTGCGTCATAACTCTCGGTGTGTACAGCTGTCTAATTCTCTTCTTTTTTCTTCCCACCTTCTCCTCTACTTATCTCACTCTCTTCTGTTCTATTTCAAACGTGCGAAAGAGATAGAGAGTCGTTTTTGGTGCACGTACGCACAAATTCACTCATGCAATCGATTGTAGCTCCCTATCTCCTAATGAGCCAGAAGAGGTTCGCGTGGAGTTTACATCACTCATAATTTTTCAGAATAGAGAGAAAATATTGTTCTATTCTTCCATAAAATGTGAAAAATGTTTCCAGAAATATTCCACCAATAATTCCAGTAGTACACTAGTCTATTGCTATGTTAAATTCGCTTATATATTTATTTATAGATAGAATAACAATGAAAAGAAGATGCAACAAAGTCAAAAAATACTCTGTTCATAAATATTGACTATGATATAAATATATTATAGCCTTGTCAAAATTTGTGAACAGAGTAGTTTTTGACTTTGTTGCATCTTCTTTTCATTGTTATTCTGCCTCTAAACAAATAAATAAACGAATGTAACATAACAATAGACTAGTGTACTGCTGGGATTATTGGTGAAATATTGGACAATATTATTGTCCAAAACATTGATGTTAATTTTCACTTCAAATAATTTTATATTCACTTAAAAACTTCACTTAAAAAAAAATTTCGGAGACCTGTGCAAGAATTGAATGATGGTGATTGATGAGTTGGACCTACAGTTTTAGGTGGGTTTCGAACCACCGGACAGTGATTTTACAGCAGAGAACAGAGTCTTTTTTGCTGGCCATCCAATCGGTCACCCTTACAAAGAGCGCCCAGAAGTTTCGTAGCTAATCTCTGATTGAACAGATACCTGCTACGGCACTCTGCTATCACTTCAATGTACTACAGTGAACTTCCAAATTAATATATTCAATAGATTGAAAAGAATCTGTAATTATTGTGCTGCTGAGTAAAATTTTTAGGTAAACAGACCTAACCTAAGATTAGGATTTTTCAGTTACGTTTTTTTGTAAAGAAAGTAGTTGTGGGTAATAGCCTGTTGTATTTCAAATTTATGTATTCTAATTATAATAAATAAGTTGGATTTTTTTTTAAAAAACAGTTTTATGTGGGTAATAACTTGTATTTCCAAATTGATGTATTAGTAATTGATAAGTTGGAATTTTATGAAGAAAGACGTTGTTGGTAACAGTTCTTGTATTTTCAAATTTATTGTATTTTAGTTAAAATTAATTAATACGTTCTAATTATTTAAAGAACGAAGTTTTATGTGGGTAATAGCTTGTTGTATTTTTAAATTTATTTATTTTAGTTGCAATTAATAGTTAGAATTTTTGAAGAAAGCAGTTTTGGACAATAGCCTGTTGTATCTTCAAACTGATTGTATTTTATTTGTAATAAATAAGTTAGAATTATTTGAAGAAAACACTTGTAGGTAACAGCATTTTCAAATTGACTGTATTTTAGTTATAATTGACAAGTTGGAATTTTTGAAGAAATAAGTTGTTGGTAACAGCCTATTGTATTTTAAAGTTGATTGTATTTAAGTTATAAAAAATTAGTTATAATTATTTGACAAAAGCAGTTTTGGGCGAAAGCTTGTTTTATTTTTAAACTGTTTGTATTTTAATTATAATAAATAAGTTAGAATTATTTGAAGAAAGCACTTGTAGATAACAGAATTTTAAAATTGACTGTATTTTAGTTATAACTGACAAGTTAGTATTTTTTGCAGAACTAAGTTGTTGGTAACAGCCTGTTGTTTTTTAAAGTTGATTGTATTTTAGTTATAAAAAATAAGTTATAATTATTTGACCAAAGCAGTTTTGTGTAAGTTGTATTTTTAAACTGATTGTATTTTAATTGTAATAAATAAGTTAGAATTACTTGAAGAAAGCAGTGTTGTGGAGCAATAGCCTGTTATATTTTCAAACTAATTGTATTCTGGTTGTAATAAATAAATAGATAAACTCTAATTCTGGGCTTCAAACGGACTACAAGAAAATAACTTCAAAACTTTGACAATTTTGAAACAAAATTATCAAATATTGATGAATGGAGTCAAAATTCAAGGTCAGTGAAGTGAACTTTACAGCAAAGGTCATTTGAAACCATTTCCACAATTCTAACTTAGCAAAAATGGCGTCTATAAACACTAGAATACGAAACGAACATTGGTTTCCCCCAATATTAAAACGCCTGTTAACAGGGTGAAGCCTCAATGTTACCTCTAATATTCATTTCTATGTTTTAAAAAAAATCACCGAGTCATTACACCAAGCATGTGCCTTCCCTTATAAGTGCCATTAGTAGCCGGTGGTTCGGAACCCACCTAAAACTGTAGGTCCAACTCATCAATCACCATCATCCAACTCATTACCCACGCACAGGTCTCAGACCTATGTGGGCTTCATCCTCAGAGAAAAAAAAGTTACTGCTAGAGATTGCTTGCACAGTGGAGCATCCAATACTCGATGATAATCACCATCGCAAAATCAAACACATACTGTGGAATGGTGGTGTACGACAGAAGCTTGAATTCTACCATTTACAGCATGTTTGATTATGCAATGGTGATTATCATAGAGTATAGAGTAATGGTGATTATCATAGAGAGATGATGCTGCCAACAACAAAATCAATAATTCATTATTATCACTTACCCGGTGGTTCGGAATCCATCCAAAACTGTTGGTCTAAAATGTTCCCCATAACAGGCAAGGTGGAACTCCCCACCAATAAAAGTTATACGCTTATTATTTTATGCTGACTACAAGTCGTTAAATTTACAATAAAAAGTTAATATTAATTTATTTATATCACATAATCTACGCTGCAGGGACCAAATACTTATACCCAACACTTAATACATAATCACATTCATCGAATTAAGGGGTCTCCAATCTTTTCAGCATTCGGGCCAAAATAATTACCCCCTTAGGTACCGAGGGCCAAAACCAGTTTCATTTTCTATCTATAGAGTGTTTTAAGAGGAGTCCTTCCCTCCTCCTCTTCCTCATCTCCTCCTACCTTCCCTCCAACACCTCCTCATCATCCACCACCTCCTCCACCTATGAGCACGGACTTGTTCCTTATTAGAAGAGTAATTTTTACAGAAATTTGTACCGTACTTTTTGGAAAATAAATATATTGAATTGAAAAATTATCCCTTTATCAAAAATGGGAGAGATTGCAAGAATAAAGATGACTAGAATTGGTAGCTATCCCTATCAATTTACTCAATCATTTATCTCCTGGGCCTTTTTTAAATTTGTAAATTGAATAGGATTTATGTAAAAAGAACTGAAATATTGGATAACACATGCTACAAGTCTGTTATTGCGGTAAAAGAGCAGAGTTGCTTTCAAGTTATTAGTGAATTAACTTGGTTATTTGCACACTAAACGATATTGTTTTTCAACTAAACTTGTAGGTAATCCTATTTTAAAAATAACATTTGATGAATTAACCAATAGTCGAGAAACCCCAAAATTCATAAATTCGAATTTTATTGTTAAAGTACACTAAATTTGCATGGCCGCTTTCAACTTGTTATACTTGTGTGTTTAGATATAAAATATAATAAACCCTGATTTATGTACTCTGGGGTGATTTCTCACTATTAGATGATTGCACCTGCTGAATTGTTAGTAAAATGATGTATTGAAAAAGTAGTCGAATTTGTTGTAGAAAATAATATCAAGTGGGAAGTGATAGCCGCGAGCCGTAGCAGGTATCTGATCAATCAGAGAGATAAGCTGCGTTCTCGTAGGTCCTGTTCGTAACGGTGACCGATTAGATTGGCCAGCAAAAAAGACACTGTTCTCTACTGTAAAATCACTTCCCGGTGGTTCGGAACCCACCTAAGAGCCTGTTCACACGGGGCGTTTTTTTGTGGAGCGTCTGTCGCGCAGCTGGTGTCGAAGCATTGTCTTATATGGGATTTTCGTGTTCTGTTCACACGGCACTTCGCGACGAATTTAGCTGCTCATCGGCTGCTGGCTTCGCCGCAGAAACTTGCCACAAAAAGTGGCGCGTCTGATGCCGAAAGGCTCAGTGCCATTAGAACTAAATGGCAGCTGCCGGTTGCTGTTCACACGCTTGCTACTTTTTCAGCTGCAAAACAGACGCGCGTAGCCGCGCGTCAGCTGCGCGTAGACGCGCGGCTACGCGCCACTGATGCTTATCTCAACCAAAATTTAAATTTGGTGAAATTTCGGAAATTTGAATTTTTCAAATTGCCATCGTGTTCTATATGTTCAACACTGTTCATATCTTTTTGAATTTTTTTCTATCAGCAAAATTACCCTTTTTATCAAGTATAAAAATGTCCTTTAAAGACATTCAGAAAACAACAATTCAGTTAAGAAATTATAGTTTTGGGTGGGTTCACAATGTGAACAACTTCAAAAATTGTGAATGATATGGATAATGAATGAATAAACAAATATTTATTAGTATCAACATACTTCAAATGTTATTACTATCTAAAAAGAAGAGATGTATGAGAACGTTTATTTTTTTCAGTCCCCACAGAATTATTTTTGTAAGTCTGGTACCTTTCAACTTTAATGAGCCCTACTAACTTATATTAATGGAGTCAAAGTAGCAGACAATGAACAAATTTCACAAATTAATAATACAGTAGCTTCCATTCTCGAGTGACCTTCATTCTATTCTAGACTATCCTAGTTCTAATTAAAAACTCAAGAAGTTGTCGAATTCCACTTTATTTGTTACACAAATTACAGTACCATGGTTTCAGGGTACCTACCCCATCCTCAGCAAGACTGATTAGAAACTAAAGTACTCCTTTAGTTTCTAATCAGTCTTGCTGAGGATGGGGTAGGTACCCTGAAACCATGGTACTGTAATTTGTGTAACAAATAAAGTGGAATTCGACAACTTCTTGAGTTTTTAATTATGGATAAGTTCCACAACATCAATATTCACTCTACTAATTATATCCTAGTTCTAGTTATTTTATTGTTTCTTGAGAGAGTATGTATGTGTGTGGACTATATTGACACTTGTTCTCTAGAATTCCTGGAGTTGAATCAGGTGATAATGGCATGTTTGCGTCGTATAAAATTACAACATCAACAAACTAGTCAATTATAATCATATAAATCGTTATGATTCAAGAAGAAATATATAATAAACTGATAAAATATCAGTCTTGCCGACTGCCGAGTATTTTTTTTTTTAAATATAACTTACGGATATTATCACTCCCCCATATTTTTGACCTGATCTTAGCCATAGCCAAGAAAAATTCTCTTTATCGAGATACAAAACTTCTTTAACAAACAATTGAACAAAATAAAAACAGAAAAAAAGCAGAAATGAAAAAATAGTTATTAAATAATAGCTATTAATCAGTAGAAGAGTGCAATGAAAGCAAAATTGTCTCTTAATTTTGAGGGTAACCCAAGATTTATCACATTTTTAAACCACTATAGTGTTTTTTATTCATTTGCGTTACGATAGGCCTATTTGTTTTTTTTTCTTAATGAAGTAATACTACTCATGTCAATACAATTTATTTTGTGACAATGTACTTCTGATGTATTGTATTTTATTTTTAATTTGATGTTTGTGATGTATTTTTAATTTCAATTTGAGTTTGCTACGTTTGTAATTTACAATTATTCCTGCTGTAGAACAGACTTGCATTAAACCTAAAAATGGAATGAGCAAAAAAAATCGATAATAAAAATCCCTCTCTCTCTTACGATCCAGAGGGTGCAACCCCTGTCCAAACGGATGAGGCGAGCGAGGCGAGCTTGCCGGCTAGTAATCATAAAACTACCATAAAAATGGTTTTGGTTGCAAGCTGACGCGCGTTAGTCGCGCGTAGTGGAGCAACAGACGTGCGGCTGCTGCGCTACCGTCGCGCCACAGCTGCTCCACTAACGCGCGTTAGTGGAGCAGCTGTAGCGCCGCAAAAAGTTGCTCGTGTGAACAGGGCCTAAAACTGTAGGTCCAACTCATCAATCACCATCATCCAACTCATTACCCACGCACAGGTCTCAGACCTATGTGGGCTTCATCCTCAAAAAAAAAAAAAAAAAAGTAACAAAACCCTATGAGTTGTCGTGGGCCGGATCGATTGCACTGGCGGGCCGGATTTGGCCCGCGGTCCGTAGTTTGGATAAGCCCTGTCTAATCAATATTATAATAATACATATCAAAATTCTCTAATACTTTGATACCCTCTTTACCAACTAATACTTTATTCCGGTTTTTACTTTGGCCCTTTGTTCAATTTCCAATCAAGTCTTCCCCATACTTTTAACCCCTTCCCTACCACCCCACCACCTTTCATCCCTGATCAAAATGAATTTCAGCCCCTTTGTTGCCCCTTCCCTCTCTTACACCTACTATCCATAAAATGGAGTAAATTTAATTATTTCAACAGCTCTCTGCACCCTATTCAAGAGTTCATGATAGCAAATATACATGTATTAGTTCGGCCAAGGCCTAACTATATATTGTACATAGTGAGGCCTTAATTCAGCTAATAATAGGCGACCAGAAGGCCTCCATACACACACACACACACACACACACCCACACAGAAAATGTACTCTGCAATTTTGTCACTGGCTAAATTATTATAGCGCTACCTGATTTAATGATGAGTAAGTGAGAGATGATAGGTTTCATCTACTGTCCTTGTTGCATCATAAAAGAGGCACAAATATGAGATATTGATAATTACAGTGATAGAATTTAATAATATTAATTGAAAATTTGAAAAGCGCCCATTCACACTCTTTTGGCTCCCGCGCACTTTATCAATAGGCCCCCTGCTACCCCACGAAATCTATCAATAACCGAATGACATCAATAACTGGGAAATGAAAGTCATAATAAATAATTATAAACTGATTGAAATTGGATATTTTGTTCTTTTTCCTTCTCACAACAAAACCAACATGGTCTCCTCTTTTTGTTGAAAACAAATGTAATTATATTGTCGCTGTCAGAGATTGGCTTTATTGTCGGACAGCCTTCTATGGAATAGAAATGCATCGATTGTGATTTTAATTGAATTCCCGCTGAGTTGTGTGTGACTGTGTCTTTGTGATACATTTCATTTGTGAAAATACATTGCTGTAGGTCTATATTATTTTTTCACTAAATATTTAAACATAAATAATTATCCGCAAACATAACACCTCACCTACAATCCCAGTTTAAAAACCTGATTCAATGGTCTTCCAGCCGTGTCTGAGGAAGCATTACAACAACGCGAAGTGGCCATCACACGAAAAAGTAAGTGTTGAATTCACTAGTAAAGTTTATTTATGTTGAAATAAATTATAACGATTGTGATAGCAACATTTGTTATTTTAATGGTTATTGATCTCTGAATTTTTGTTCCATGACGAACTACGTTGTTAATATTCACTTTTTAGGTTAATTTAACGACTTGCAGTAATTTTGACTGCGAATTCACCTAAAAAGTAGTTCAGATTATTGATAATTTAGAAATATTAATTTTAATCCTTAATACCCACTTCAAGGATTAAAATATTTCAAAACGCCTACCCAACAACTAAAAAATAAAAATTAATTGCAAACCTGCTCTAGAACATGGCATGCCATAGTAGATAGATACATAGATATATTTATTGCTTTTAAGATACAGTAATCTATAGCAATGATTGTACAATGAGCAGCACTAATAAATAATAATTACAGTGTATATTCACAGAAATATAGCATTAGAATAATATTGTTATATATAAATTAATTGTTCTTATTCATTCAGACAAAAAGAACGGATCCTCAGGCACTGATCCATAAATGTATAAAAAAACTTGATGTCCCTCACTGCTAGTAAGGAGTAGTCATGGATCACATGCATCACATCGTTTCCTTCAAGCAATGGTACATTCCTAAATAGCCATGATCGTGGAGCACTGTACTGCGGTCACTCAAATAACATGTGCTGGACCGATTCCGGCCGCTGCAGGTTGCAGATGACACACAGCTGTTCTTCTTTGAGCATGTGAATATTCCTGTTGATTGTTATATAAACCTGTCTTTTTGTGGCAAGCCGCAGCTGCGCCATTAGTCTGATACAGCGAAAAGGCCACTTTGAGCCAAAGTACACGGCCTCCACATCAGTGATTCTCCTTGGAACTCTGAAGAGAAGTGAGGGAGACTCATTGTACTTCTGAAGATCTTGACTTCTCAACTTCATCCTAAAGTTATGCAAAATAGCGTCCTTATTACTCCGCCATTCATTGTGGTCTCTACTAAAAATCAGATTCCCTCTGTTGACAGCATCAAGAAGAGACCTCAGCTGCACTGCTCAGTTGTATCTTCGGTCCTCCTCACCTCGTCTTATCAACTCAGTTTGTCTGATAAAGCATATTTTTGGCAGGCAGCTGTCCTCCATTTTCAGAACTCTTATTACCCAGTTGATAGCTGCAGCAAAGACTCTGTGGGAAAGGCAGACCTCTCCTATTTCCAGACGTAAGGCTGCATTTGGGGTGCAGCGTGGCAAATGAAGAACTCTTCGATAGAAGTCTGTTTGGACAGTCTCAAGCTCATCTAAATATCTCAATCCCCATATATGTGCACCATAAAGCAGTACTGATTGAACCAGTGCTGTGAACAACTTTTTAATGCAATCAATGGAGTTTGTCTTGGATTTTGCTAATGTAGCAATAGTCTGACTGGCAGCAAGCTTTGCCTTGCGCAGAGACTCTCTGAGGGCCAGATTCCCTAAAGAAGAGCTAGAGACAGTAGATCCAAGGTACACACATGACCTGACAATTTCCAACTTGTTACCACTCAAAACAGAGAATTCACTCAAAGCACTTGGTATTCGCCCACCTCTGCTGAATGGTAAAATCTTCGTCTTACTTGCATTAATTTCGAGCCTTGATACCCACTTCAAGGATTAAAATATTTCAAAACGCCTACCCATCAACTAAAAAAAAATTTTTGCAAACCTGCTCTAGAACATGGCATGCCATAGTAGAGTAGGTTAATTTCCACGCAAAAAAATGTTTATAAAAATGTAATCTTTGGTAGTTTAAGTCATGTAATATGTATATGTATTTATTTAGATTTATTAAATGGAAATGGAAATATTTATTTATTTAACTGAGCAGGATCGGTACAAAAAATGTACTACTTGTGCTTTTCTACCGTACAAAGATTGTTTGTTTTGTTTTTGAGGATGAAGCCCACATAGGTCTGAGACTTGTGCGTGGGTAATGAGTTGGATGATTGTGATTTCTGAGTTGGACCTATAGTTTTAGGTGGGTTCCGAACCACCGGGAAGTGATTTTCAGCAGAGAGCAGTGTCTTTTTTGCTGGCCAATCTAATCGGTCACCGTTACAAACAGGACCTACGAGAACGCAGCTTATCTATCTGATTGAACAGATACCTGCTACGGCTCGCGGCTATCACTATGTACTTCTTGTGCCTTTCTACGGTACAAAAAAATTTTTCTGGATTAGTTCATAGAATGACCCTTTCAAGAAATTGTCAAATTTCAAATTCTGCCAAAAAATGTCCGCTATTATTCTGTTAATAAAATAATAAGCCTATGACTTTTATAGTACCCTTACGGGTAATTACACCTCGCGGTTTGAGCCATGTTATGGAGAACATGGCTCCACCATTTTAGGAGGCTTCCGAACCACCGGAAGTAACAAATAACTGCAGCCATTAAACCAAACATTTTGCTATAAGTGGGGGGAAAACTGTATTAAATTTTTAGGGCTTCTGGTGGCGGTCAAAATGAACATTTATCACATCTTTTAAAACACGTGGAATGTACTTTTTTATGACAATTCCCATCAAATCTTGATGTATCTACGTATAAAAAACACCCTCAAAAACTACAAATTTCTCCCACTATAATCACCCCGCATCTAACCTTATTTGCTGTGTTCCATCACGTTTAACACGAAAACTTTTAAATTATACCGTTAGACATTAACGAGAAAAAACTACTGTTGATTTCTAGAAAACAAATTCCCCCCATTCACACACCTCTTACTGACAGGCCATCAGACAAGATGGCTGCTCACTCACAGAGCTACTAACTTTCAAAAAAATAAAAATAAAAAAATAAATACAGAACGATTTCATGTCAGTTTAACTTTTCCACTTCCACTCAACCTATATTTATTTTTTCCCCCTTCATCCCTCTAAATTTCCCCTGAACACCACCCCTTCATCATTTATCTGAACCTAACTCCCCCCCTCATAAAACTACTCCCCCTATAGGTAAAGAATTAAGGGGGGGTGAAGCTATAACGCATAGCTTGTAGCTATGTATTGGATCGATGTTGGTGTTTAGTTAGCTGCAAGCAGGGAGGGGGAAGGGTTAAAAGGGAGGGGGTCAGGGGGGCCGTTCTTAATTAGGCACCCTGCCTGCACTAACCCCCCCCCCCCCCACGGACGCCAACAGTTACCCTTCATTTCGCTGCTACAGAGGTCATTAAAACGTTATTGCATGAATCCACTAGCTCACTTTTGCTATAGCTTCTTCTACTTATTTTTCATCTTCTTCTGCTTGTTATAATTCTTCTTCCTTTTCTTCTAGTTGTTGTTATTCTTCTTCTACTTGTTCTTCTTATTTTCCTACTTTTTCATCTTCTCCTCATCCTTCTTGTTTCTTACACTGAGCACACTAGTGTTCAGTTTCACAACCTTCTAATTTTCCTTCTACACTTTCATTTTCTTCTTCATCTCCTTCTTGTTGTACTCAAATCTTGAAAAAAATTACTTATTTTCATCTTTGTTTCATTAGAATAAATCATTGTTATTCTCACTGACTCATACCTGCGCTCAGGGAAACTGATTATAATTTTCCTCTGTAGTAGTTTTTCCCCATTTTCTTCATGTAAATGTTGCTATTAAATTTGTAATTGTGATTTTGTTAAAAGTGAATTTGTATTATTATGAGGATAATAAATTGATTGATTGCTACTTTTTCATCTTTTTCATCATCATTTTCTTCTCATCATCTAGCTCTTGAACTCCTATTATACTATTCTTCTTACTATCTTCCAACCCATAATCCTATTTTCCTCATTGTAATCCTCTTCTTATTTCTTATTCACCTGCTTCTTCTATCTCTTGTCTCTTCTATCTCTTGTCTCTTCTATCTCTTGTCTCTTCTATCATCTCATAATTTTTAGTTTTATTTTCTTCTTCTTTTCCCTATTCAACATCATATTCTTCTTTATCAAATGCTTTTGTATTTTTCTTTCAATCTTAATATCCTCTCAATTCTCATAAGAATAGTCAGTTGCACGAAATTAAATAAAATTTAACCACCGTTAGATGACGTAATTTGACGGAGCCAGTGCAACGACTTCCCTATTGAGCTCCGTAAGATGACGTCATCTTACGGTGGTTGGATTCAATTTTCTTTTGTGCAATTGGACGTTAATCTTCTGTTCCACTCTACCATTTGCTTCTCTTTTTTCTTTTTAATTCGCTACTATTTCTTCTTCTCCTTCTCAATCTCTCGTTTTTCTTTTTCACCATAATCATTATCTACTTCTCTATCTTCCTACTCTTTCTAAATTCTTCATCTCCTCCTGTTACTGTTATTTTGTTAATGTGTTAAAATTTTTATATTTTATTGTATTTTCTTAAATGTATATTGTCAGTTGTAATGACTTTGGTGAGAAATAAAGAATTGAATTGAAAAAAAAAATATTCTATAATAAGGAACGTTTATTGGTGGGGAGACCCCCACAGATAGTAGCACCTCGCCGTTCAAGGGAACCATGATAGACCCACAATTTTAGGTGAGATCCGAGCCACCGGTTAAATCTGTGGTATTAATTTAAATAAATTATAATTAATAATATTAAGAAGAAGAAACGTATAACTTTTATTGACAACACTTATGGCTAGATCCACCTCGCCATGTTATGAGAAACATAGTAGCCCTACAAATTTAGATGGGATCCGAACCACCGGTTAAATCTGTGATATTAATGTAAACAAATTATAATTAATAATATTAAGAAGAAGAAAAGTATATCTTTTATTGACAACACTTATGGCTAGTTTCGCCTCGCAGTGTTATAAGAAACATAGTGGCCCTACAAATTTAGGTGGGATCCGAACCACCGGTTAAATCTGTGGTATTAATGAAAATAAAATTAATATTTATTTATTCTTCTATTGCAAGACCACAATCAAGTAAAGATACAACAGGCACATCCCACTACTGCTTTCTTTACAAATTTTTATCTAAATAATCCAAATTTTAGGTTAGGCTATATCCAAGGTAACTAGAAATTTTACATTTAAGTAATTATTACTGATTTTTTTCAAAACAAGAATTTTAATTTATAATTAATAATATCAAGAAGTAGAAACATATAACTTTTATTGATAACACTTATAGCTAGTTCCACCTCGCCATGTTATGAGAAAAATAGTGGCCCCAAAAATTTATGTGGGTT
This sequence comes from Conomelus anceps, assembly GCA_948455865.1. Classification (NCBI taxonomy): domain Eukaryota; kingdom Metazoa; phylum Arthropoda; class Insecta; order Hemiptera; family Delphacidae; genus Conomelus; species Conomelus anceps. The sequence goes on along the minus strand of OX418227.1, from coordinate 14,694,265 downwards.
CCGAACCACCGAATAATAAGGCTAAAATGGTCAATCAAGTTTTTTTTTCTTAGTAATGGCGAAGGTGATATTGTGGAAGGTATCCATAATGAAAAATAAGACGAAATTGTCACAACCACATTTATTAAAACTTCGAGAAACTAGTTTCGGTTGTTACACCATTATCAATCTCAATCAAGCTCTGTCGGTTACCCATCTAAGCGCAGTCTTGAGCGCTCGTGACTGAGCATTAGAATCCGGTGGTTATAGTATATGTTGTAGCATGTAGCATGCTTTTAATGAAGCACTAGTTCATGGTTACAAATCAGCTGTTCAGTGAGGTAGTAATGATCCTCCAATAGGAGAATGGCTCAAACGGCGAGGTGGAACTACCCGTAAGGGTCTCCCCACCATTAAAAGCCATACGCTTATTATTATTAGGAGAATGGATCTAAGATGCACCAGCCAATTACAGTGCTCGATTACTAATCAGCTGTTTAGTGAAGTGATGATTCACCAATTGAAGGATGGATCTAAGAAAACGGTTTCTGTCTGTCTTGCCTGGTGTGTGTTTTCAGCTCACTGAACTTCGTTTCACCCTGTAGATATTCGCCAGCAGCTATGAGTGGAGGCTGTCGAGTGTTTGAAAGGCATTAGGATAAGGTTGACTGAACAGACCCATCATGAGGAACAGAAAGAGAGGATAAAGATAGGTGGAGAGGAGTGAGAGAGAATTGGTGAGAAGTTGTGGAGAGTATGGTGTAAGAAGAAGAAGGAGAAGAAGAAGGAGATGGAGGAGAAGAAGGAGAAGGAGAAGGAGAAGGAGGAGGAGAAGGAGAAGAGGAGAAGGAGGACGAGGAGGAGGAGAAGAAGGAGAAGAAGAAGAAAAAGAAGAAAAAGAAGAAAAGAAGAAAAAGAAAAAGAAGAAAAAGAAGAAAAAGAAGAAGAAGAAAAAGAAAAAGAAGAAAAAGAAAAAGAAAAAAAAGAAGAAAAAGAAAAAAAAGAAGAAAAAGAAGAAGAAGAAAAAGAAAAAGAAAAATAAAAATAAAAAGAAAAAGAAAAAGAAAAAGAAAAAGAAAAAGAAAAAGGAAAAGAAAAAGAAGAAAAAGAAAAAGAAAAAGAAAAAGGAAAAGAAAAAGAAAAAGAAGAAGAAAAAGAAAAAGAAAAGAAAAAGAAAAAGGAAAAGGAAAAGAAAAAGAAAAAGAAAAAGAAGAAAAAGAAGAAGAAAAAGAAGAAGAAAAAGAAAAAGAAGAAGAAGAATTTAGGGGAAATGAGGAGTCAGGACAAGAAGAAGAATGGACGAGGAGGAAGAGGAAGAGGAAGAATAAGAGAAAGAGGAGGAGGAAGAGGAAGAGGAAGAAGAAGAGGAGTAGGAGGAGGATGGAGAAGGAGGAGGAGGAATAGGACCGGGAGCGGGAAGAGGATAACAAGAAAGAGAAGAGGAGGAGAAGAAGGAAGAGGAGGAGGAGGAGAAGAAGAAGAGGAGGAGGAGGAGGAGGAGGAGGAGGAGGTGAAGCCAAAGTAGAATAGATGGGTAACCACAAGGAATGAGAATGGAAAATAATGAGTTAAATTGGAAAATTGTTAAAAGAATGGAGCTGGAGGGAGGAGAATAGTATGAAGGAAATAATGGTTACGAAAAAAGGAGATAAAGCAGAGATAGGTGAAGAATAGAGACAAAGACAAAACTGCCCGAAGTGAAAGAATAAACGAGAAGGACAGAAGTAAAGAATGAATGTGTAAGAAGAAGAAGAAGAAGAAGAAAAAGGAGAGAAAGAAAAAGAAGAAGGAGAAAAAACATAGGAAGATGAAGAAGAACAGATGAAAAGAGAAAAGATTATTAGTGAGTGGGAGGAAATCAATAAACGTGAAGGTTTATAAATAAAAGGAGAAGTGATTATAGAAGAAGAGAAGGAGGAAGAAGAAGAAGAAGAAGAAGAAGAAGAAGAAGAAGAAGAAGAAGAAGAAGAAGAAGAAGAAGAAGGAGAATGACGGAGAAGTAGAAGAACCGACAATGAGAATGTGAAGGAAAAGGTGGAAAAAATCAAAATGAACAAAAAAATAGGAAACTGGAGTTGGTGGAGCCGAAATAGAAGTATAAAAAAATAAAAAAAGACGGATTGAAGAAGTGGCAGTAGAAGGAAGAAAAGAAGAAAAATTAAAATGAGAAGAATAAGAAGAAGGGAAAGCAGTAGAAGAACAAAAAGAATGAATAAAAAGAAGAAGTTTGAGGCTAAAGGAGAAAAGTCATGATTCGGAAGACGGTGGTTGCTCGCTACAGTTGGCAAGAACAATGAACAAAGAAGAATGGAATGGAATGAGAGAACAAAATAATAAAGAGAAAAGAAAGAACGACAATGCCCAATGGGTGGCCGGATATTCGAGTAATTTTGTGTGGAATGATTGTGTTTAATACAGGAGAGAGAGATAGAGAGAGACCCCGGCATCCTCATTGATATCAAATCTGCTCGAAATTGTTTTATCAATATCGACGCTGGACTTCCAAGTGAACAATAAGGCCCGTTTCACACACATCGATTTCATCCGTTCGGTAGAATATCGAACGGTCCACATTCCAACAGTGGTGTGAAGAAATAAATGAGGCTCTTCACACACATCGATATTATGCCGAACGGTAATGACAACCGTCCGTTGCCGTGAAGCTGCCGTCCAATGGGCGTTTTCACACACACCGACACGGCGCCGGCACGACACCGGCACCGGGCGCCGATATCGTCACGACATCGTTGAAGCATTTCACACTTACCGACACGGCATCTGGCTGTCGGTGAAGAACTAACCTTATTTTGCAGTGGGCGGCACAGTTCAAAACGGTACGATGGCTGATTACAACAGGAGGTTGCATTTGTTATATTTATTATATCTACGACGTAAAAGGCGCAGTCGTAATAGACAACTTTGGATTGACCCAATAATAAAAGTTCGCTATTTGGATAACTTGTATTACTACACCTTATTTGATAAGCTAGTGACAAACCCAACAAATTTTTTTAAATTTTTATCGTATGAGTACTGTAAGGAAACTTTCGACTATATATTAGTGAATTTAAGTGATGAAATCAAAAAACAAGACACTTGGATGAGATTGGCTCCTGTCTCTAAAGATTTTGTTCTTATTTTCTTCTATAGTTTTGTCCCATAAACAGGGCTCGGATTCAACTAATTCAATTAGGGTGACAACATCATACCTATCAGCCATCGTACTGTACCAGACGTTTTTTTTTTCAGTACCTAACCTCAAACTGTTGACAAAATGACCAAATTCTGTTCAAAACTATGGACGACACACAAGTGTCGGCGCCGGCACCGGCGGGAGCGATGCTGCCAACGACATGCCGGCGCCGGCAGCCGGCTGCCGGTGCCGTGTCGGTGAATGTGAAAGCTGTTCCATTTGGCAGCATTGTATCTCAACCCCCACGACACCGGGACGACATCTTGCCGGTGTCGTGCCGGCGCCGTGTCGGTGTGTGTGAAAACGGCCAATGTCTCGACCAGGACGGCAGCCGTTCGGTAAGACACTGGTCGAATTATAGTAAACGAGGTCTTGAAAATGCGAGCCTTGGAAATGCAGCCTTGAAACGTGTCTGGCTCTCTGTCCTTCTCTCTGGCTCTCTGGCTCACAAATAAAGCATTTTTATCTTTATCTATCCCCATAAAACCGTTCGGAGTTCAAAATTTGTCAACTTTTGTCCATTCCATTCGAGATCAACCGAACGGTTAAAATCGTACGGTCGATATCGATGTGTGTGTAACAGCCCTAAGGGGAACATTTACTTCTATAGAAATTCTCACAAAATTCTATAGAAATTTACGGAACAAACAACAGAATAAGATGAAAAAGTTGCTACAAGTGTATTAGTTAGATTTAAGGTATGTATTGAATATTGAATTGTTCATTTTATTTAATCAGGCCATATGTAAATGTACGAATTCTAGAAGCATTTATTATATTAAATTACGTTCAAAAAAGCTAAAATCTAACAGTATTAGATCACCACAAAATTTAAAAAAAAACTACAACCTGACTCATTCCTAAATGCAGTAGTGTAACTATGATAACTAGTGTAGAATTTTGGCTCAAAAATTTCAAAATCAAAATTATATCGATCTTTTTTGGACTGTGATGGTGTTTTGTTAAATGTAAAATCGAAATTAATATTATTTTTCTGAAAAAGACTTGTGAATTATTGTGCTTCAAGGTGGATTTTTTAGTGAAACAGACCTATCCTATGATTTTGATTCTAATCTGAATTTTATGAGAAGTAGTTTTGGACAATAAAGCAAAAATACAACAGGGTTTTGCCCTCAACTGTTTTCTTTGCAAATTTTCAACACTAAAAAACCTATTTCGATTTTTTTAAACTATTGAATTATGTTTCCATTCCCTGTCCAGAGAAACAGTCACACATGAATACATGCAAAATAAAAAATATAAACAAATGTTATTGAAAATTAATAGAACCAATTCAAGTAAATACATATACTGTTTAATAAAAATAATAAAACGAATAATTTAAAATGATTTGGGTACCTTTTGAGCGACGAACAGCTCGTAAACAGTGCAGACTCCTGTGATGGTGATTCCCTGCTCCTTGCACAACATCGCTGTCGCCACTGACAACATTGACAACACCAGATACCGCCAGCCTGCAACACCACACAAGATTGTTGTCACTACATCTGTTCAAAAGTAAAAATAATTTTGGAAGGAATAGAAAGAACATTAAATGGTTCACCCGTGAGGTTAACAACATGGCTGTCGCCACTGACAACATTGACAACACCAGATACCGCCAGCCTGCAACACCACACAAGATTGTTGTCACTACATTGTTCAAAAGTAAAAATAATTTTGGAAGGAATAGAAAGAACATTAAATGGTTCACCCGTGAAGTTAACAACATGGCTGTCGCCACTGACAACATTGGCAACACCAGATAACTCCACATTCTGTAACAACATACAACATTGTTTGCAATAGCACAAGCTTTGTTTAAAGAGGGATGTAATAATTATTTCATTTATGATGTTTTATGTAGATATTCATTATTATAAGAAGTGATGTAATTTTTGTTTGAATATATGAATGTTTTATTATGTATTGTTGACAATAAATAAATTGAATTGAATTGAATTGTCATTACACCTGTTGAAAAAAACTAAGAAGTATAGAATGCTATAGAAACATTAAAATTCCTGTGATTTCCACATGAAGTTATTGGCGAAATGTTGAAGAACGGAGGAACTTTGTCGTTTTATGTAACTGCATCACCTAAATTCTCATAACTCAATATAGAGTTCCAGCAAATAGCCGCTATTTTCCCCTGACAAACTCTAATGGCCGGTTGCACGGAAGCCAATTAAATTTAATCCCCGTAGAATGACGTCATTCTACTGAAATTAAACTTAATGGAGAGAATTTAGTTGCACAAAGGATAATTGCAAACGATAACGCCGATTCGGTTAACCGGCGTAAAAAATATTTAACCACCCGATCACCGATGATTAATCTCACTAAGGCCCATTAAAATACATTTTATAGGTTATGTTTATTGTACCAGAACACGGAACTACAAATTAGGTCGTAGGTGTTGAAAACCTTTCAAAATGAATAAAATCTATTAAGAATATAATAATATTGTGATAGTTGAATAATGATTCAATTAATTCACAATGAAATGATTCTAATTCATCTTTTTTCTCAACTTCAAAATCAGCTGTTGATCAAGTTACAGTGTAGCCACATTGTGCCCGTTCGGTTAACGAAAATTAATTAATGGATTTTTGTGCAACAGAAATAAACCCGTTACTCTTACAACGGTTAGTTAACTGACATTAAGCTCCTTATTTAATTGGCTTTCGTGCAATCGGCCGTAAGCCATCTTAACTTCACTAGCAAAATACAACATGGGTGGTTGACAGTATCGAATTGATTGGAAAACATCATTAAGAATCAATTATCAAATTGTATTTATCATATCATAGCCAGTAGTTAATTTAAAAAAACAAAAATGATGATTCATCCACTCAAATTCTCAAATTCCCGTACAGTATATTATAGAACTACCCTTCTTGCTTACGCTGTGGCCATGAACAATATTATTAGGTCCTGCCATAAATAAATTAATTTGAAGCATAATCTTGAGATTTCTATTTACACTGTCACCTATTACTATTTCATGTATCGCTGTCCAATTATTTTGGTTCTTCAATAATTTTCTTAGTAATGGCGAAGGTGATATTGTGGAAGGTATTCATAATGAATAATAAGACGAAATTGTCACAACCACATTTATTGAAACTTAGAGAAACTAGTTTCGGTTGTTACATCATTATCAATCTCTATCAAACTCTATCAAACGGTGTAACAACCGAAACTAGTTTCTTCAAGTTTTAATAAATGTGGTTGTGACAATTTCGTCTTATTATTCATTATTTATTCAATGAAATTTGAAGCACCAAACCTGAATACTAATTGCTCTTTCCCCCTCCCCACGATCGGGGTCCTTAATTGAGGGAGAGAGGATGGTAGTGAGAAAGAGGAGTAGATAGTAAAGAAAGGAAGAAACAGTTAGAGAGGGAAGACTGTATGGAAGGGGTTCTTAATTAAGGGGGGGGGGGAAGAAAGGAAGTAAAGGAGTAACAATCCTCCACCATTTTACTTTGCAGTCTGTTGATGGGCAAAACATCAACTTTTTTCTCAAATCACCTATAGAGTGTGAAGAGTATCACTTCATTTACAGAGTATCACTTTTAGTGCAGTTTTACTTAAACCCACTAATTTAACATTGTTCAATGTTCATATTATTTCCAGCACTAAGCTAAAAATAGCATCTTCTAGGTCTACCATGTACGTGACGTTAAAAATATTGTTTTTAATGGAAAATTCACTTGCTAAATTTGTAAATTTACATGAATGAAGTAATATGATCTTATCTAATAGATCTGGGACTCTAAAAAGAGAAAAAAATTCGATTATAGCAATTGCGCTTCTCGTGGTGGTCACATTGAACATTTTTGGAGACGTTTGATCATTTATAATCTAATGAGGCTTGACTTTTGGTAATGAGATGAATAGTGATCCCAGTTCCAGTCCTTGATAAGGAATCGAGCCCGTGAGACGACTAGAGACGAAAACTTGCTACATAATTCCAACAATTAAGTAACTTTCTTTGTATTGGCGAAGGTGATATTGTGGAGAGTATCCATAATGAATAATAAGACAAAATTGTCACAACCACATTTATTAAAAAATATTGAGAAACTAGTTTCGGTTGTTGTACCATTATCAATCTCAATCAAACTCATTTTGATTAAGATTGATAATAATAATAAGCGTATGGCTTTTAATGGTGGGGAGACCCTTACGGGTAGTTCCACCTCGCCGTTTGTGCCATGTTACGGGGAACATGGTGGACCTACTATTTTAGGTGGGTTCCGAACCACCGGGTAAGTGATAATAAAGCTTGTAACATCAAGTCATTGAAGCACGGTCACCCATCCAAGCGCAGTCTTGAGCGGTCGTGACTGAACATCACGACCACTTGAACACCACGCTCACCGCATGACCAATCACCACCCATACCATTAAGATTGATAATGGTAAAACAACTGAAACTGGTTTCTCAATATTTTTTAATAAATGTGGTTGTGACAATTTCGTCTTATTATTAATTAAGTAACTTTTATTACAACTTTTACAAGTTTAGCCTCAAAAACAACAAGGATTATTTCTACATAACATGACAAAAGATTAAGAAAAACAAAGTTTTTGTGGCTAAATACTGGGGGTAACAAACCACACGTGCTGTTACCAAAACAACTTGGGGGGAAAAAGTTGTTTCCAAAAAAGACGTAAACCTGAATACTAATTGCTCTTTCCCCCTCCCCACGATCGGGGTCCTTAATTGAGGGAGACAGGATGGTAGTGAGAAAGAGGAGTAGATAGTAAAGAAAGGAAGAAAAAATTAGAGTGGGAAGACTGTGTGGGAGGGGTCCTTAATTAAGGGGGGGGGGGGGGAAAGAAGGAAGTGAAGAAGATAGCAAAGACCGAAAGAAAAAGAAAAAGAGTGGAAAAGAAGAAGATAACCACTTAGATGTGACGTCGCACTTTTAGTACACGAATTTCCCCTTTTTTAATTTTATTCTTTCATGAATTTTCAACCTCCCTCCCCTACTTACTTTCCAGGAAGGACAACATTAGAAAAAAGGGAGGCTACTTTCAAAAGTGGGGGGCCGGAAGGGTAGGGGGGATCCAAAACGTGTATGGAGTGGATAACGAGTAGATTTGTGGACAGAAAAGTTTTTTCCATCTCGTGAATATTTTCTTTTTCCATTACTGTGAGTCCACGTAGTCCATAATTGGGCATGTACTTAGCAGTAGTTGTGGAAAGTGCTTTCGAAGATTTTTTTTGGGAAAGGGATAAAGGAGGGGGAGGTAGGTACTGAACGGAGGGGGGGAAGGTACTGGATGACCTGTGTTGGATGTGGAAGGAGAAGAGGAAGGTACTGGTTGAATTTCTTGCAGAGACAACATAGAGGTTTCTTCAGAAGGTATCTCATTTCGTATTTTAGTCTGCATACCACAAGAAATCGTCTTTTTTGTCCCAAAAACTTTGATACCATACTTAGTAAAAATATCTACTCAAGAAAACAGAAATCAACATAAAAAAGTTATCTGCTTTACTATCACTTAGTGGTTCGGAACTCTCCAAAAACTGTAGTCCCAACATTCATAACATCATTGTATCATTAACCTCATTACCCACGCACAAGTCTGAGGGCCGTATTTATGAACGTTTTTTATCATAGCCTCGAGCCGTAGCAGGTATCTGTTCAATCAGATAGAGATAAGCTGCGTTCTCGTAGGACCTGTTTGTAACGGTGACCGATTAGATTGGCCAGCAAAAAAGACACTGTTCTCTGCTGTAAAATCATTTCCCGATGGTTCGGAACCCACCTAAAACTGTAGGTCCAACTCATCAATCACCATCATCCAACTCATTACCCACGCACAGGTCTAAGACCTATGTGGGCTTCATGCTCAAATAAAAAGAAAGACTTGGATAAGTCATACTTAGCGACAAGTTCACAAAGTGTCTAGCCAGCGACTAGTTGTAACACTAAAAGCCAAACCAGCTCCCCCAACAAAGGCCTGTCTCCTGTTATTCAATATTCAACCGTTTTTTCAATGAAGTTCACAATGTATACAAAGTGCATAAGACATAACAAAAATTTACTGGATTAGATGAAAGATATAGCTAAGAACAGTCATTGAATGTGCACTGCTTGCTGAAAGAGAAATCTTTGTCTGCAAACAGGAGCATAAGCGTATCCAGAAATTTTTCAAGGGGGGGGGTCCGGGGTCCACTTACCAGAGTTGTCCTCTCACCTACATACAACACTCCTTGACTAACCCCCCCCCCCCCCCCCCCGCCACCGACAACCAAATCCTAAAACTTTTATTCACTTTGTAACTACAGCAAGTATCACAGCAGCCGTAGTTCACCAATTTTAACCAAATTACATTTATTAATTAAGTTTTATACTGTACTACTTATTACAAAATACATATACTAATGTTTTTTTAAGATGTTAAAACCCATTTTGCAATTTCCAAACTCCATGTTTTTAAAAATAAAACATATTTCTTGACATCCATCTTGTGTGAGATGAAAGGTGAAGGGAATAGGTGAAGACAACAATACATTAAAAGGGTGCATTCTATGAGTATGAAATGAAGAAGTCAAGTACCCTGATGTGTATCTTATTGAGAGGGTACTAGAGAAGAAAGGTAACAAATTGTTTGTGAAATGGTTGGGCTTTGATTCGAAATACAATTTTGAAATTTGAAATTTGTTTATTGGCAGAAACAAAACTTTTACAAACAATCTTAGAAAATACGAAATGAGCAATATAATAATTATAAATATGACAAGATAAAACATAATATTACAAAATAAAATGAATTGCTAATTGAGTATTTGCATCTCGAGGTACTAGACCTGTGTGAGATGGTGACTTAATAATAAAAAAAATAAATAGATAAAAATAACTAAATCATAACATATTCATGGATTGATAATAATAGTGTTGTCTGAAAAAATAATTATATTGTCTCTGTATTGAAAAATGAAGTTGAAACAGCACTGATCAAAACTACCATGATCAACTTTGATAAGTATCTAAATGAGAAGAACAGAAAGCAACAAATGAGACACAGTGTACTTTTGAATTGTGTGAGGACCATCCAATGTTGGAAAAACCAATACCGTTTTTAATTTATTATTTGCAGAAAATGGTGTTAAATCCTTACATTTATATGTACTTACCAAATCTCACCAGCAAGACTAGTATGAACTTCTCAAAGAAATTATGAGTCAAGTCCCTGAGATTGGATTCAATTTGTTTCAACATAATGAAGAAATCCCACGCCTGATTGATTTCTGAACTATAACAACTACTGTTTGAGGATGAAGTCGATGTTTCTTTAATTATTATTAATGTTTTAGCTGTTTTTGCATGAAAGTAATGGATTATACGCGAATATTTTCTTTTTTCAGCCAAAACAAACTTGAAACGAGAAATCAGAAATCCAATTGTAAAATTAAAAACTAATATTAAATGGCAGAATTTATTTTATTCACTATTAAAACTTGTGGAAATGCACGATTGTATGGCATTGTACCAGGACCGAGAACGAAATTATTAATTTTACTTCAACACCGACCGTGATCCACTCAGAAACTGAGCTTCTGGAGAGTTGAAAAGCTCAAACGGAAGTCTATAAAATCATTTTGTTATTCTATCATGGAAAAAGAATTCACAATGTCAACATTTGCGAGCTATGCTACTACAATAGGTTTTTTTTCTAGACTAATGACTTCTCCCAGTTTTGTTATGAAATTCTAACACACTCTTTCTCTATAATGTACCATACATTAAAGTTCTCTCCTCTTTCGTATAAAGATAGACTAAACATGCTACAATAACAGCCGCCATGCTCAGTTCTCAACACTCCAATATTGTAATATTAATTCCATCTAGATTAAATTTTGATAAATTATTATCACTGCTATAGAATTATTCTCAATAACCTTTCCTACAGGAAAAAGCATTCTATCTAGTGCTTAGTCATCTCAAATGGGGGGGGGGGGGGGGTCCGGACCCGGGGACCCACCCCTTGAATACGCCCCTGAACAGGAGTATAATACTAATAAAACTAACTGAAACAACCTTATTCATCAAAAAATAAATTTTTACAGCAACACACAAATAATTGTGTGTTATTGATGTTGACAATAATAATGATCAAATAATTCAACACTAATAATTTACTCTAAACATCGCTAATTTTCACTAGTATAAGAGTTTACACTATACATAAATAAGGTAGGGAAAGTCGGCTTCTAACCTGACTTGTGTCCCCAGTGGGTGGGGGTAGTAGAATTGCACCCACAGTATCCCTGCTTGTCGTAAGAGGCGACTAAAAGGGCAACTGTCCGTTGACCTCATTATCCTGGAAACCTATCCTTTATCCTGCTCTTCATCCCAGCCCCTTCCTCCACCCTTTCCTCTTTCTCTGTTATAGGCCAACCCAAGGTGTGATGTGAACCGTGCTGATGGGTGGATGACACTGGGCCTTTTGTACAGTGTCTCAAACGGTGCCTGCAGGACACCAGGCGCCCTCCTGCAGTATGTAGCCTTGCCCGGGCATGCGGGGCTCTGTCTGGGTTGACTCCACTTCCCTAGCTGCTCGTGGGAACCACATGAATCTCCAAAATTCAAAACAACCAGAACCAAACCCCAAGGTAACTCCAGAAGTTGCCTTGCCCTCAAACCCATCAGGATCCACCCCATCAGGGCAGGTTCCTCAATCTGAAATGGGTGCATCAGGAACACAGGAGGTTCCGTTGCATTCTCATGTAGAGGCTATCAACATTGAGAAGGCTTCTATGGATATCAACATGGACGACATGAGCTCAATCGCATCAGCCCCACTGGAGGGGGAGGATGAGCTTCTCAGAAGTCCAGAAACACCAAAATCCGCCGGTATGCTTGAAGATGCCATAGAGCAACTGAGCAGCTTGCGGGTAAAGAAACCAAACCTCACCACTGCCCAAAGAAGGGCGGCCATTCAGGCAAAACTTCTTGAGAGAGGTGAAGCTTTTGACCCAGCAAAGTTTCGGAGGGGTAAAAAGAAAAAACCTAAGAGACCAGAGATGGGTGAAACTCCAGGCACAAATGTGGGTCTAGAGGCTGGGTCAAGGGTGGCCAAGCGCCCTAGAGGCAACATGGCCACCCCTCCCTCAGTGGAAGGACCTACAAAAAAGGCCAGGAGTGGAACTCATAGAGGTCATGATGTCCAACCCCTTAATCTAGGGACTTCTAGTAAAGGAGTCTCTTACAGGGACATTTCTGCCACCAAAATGGCCATTGTCTTGGAAAGCTATCCTGAGGCTAAGCTTTCAGCAGAGCAAGGAGAAGTCATTGAAGATGCCATTATGGATGAGCTCCTGGAGGACGGCTGCACTCCATCATTTGCAGGCACCTACATGGAAAAAGGTGTCTTGATTATATCCTGCATTAACGATGCTACTAAGCATTGGCTGGAGGTACTCATCCCCAGACTCAAACCACTTGGGGAGAAGAAACTCATTGTTGGTCTGAGAAAAGACATTATGAAGTCAATGAGGGTATTCTTTAGAGCTCATCCAAAGCTTCTGAAAAAGACTCCAGAAAAGGTCCTTGAGATGCTTGACAAGCAAAACCCCACCTTGAAGGTGAAGGAGTGGAAGGTCCTGCCAGCCAAGCCAGACCCAAAAGGTTATGGATTTGTCTGTTTCCTGGATGAGGCCTGCTTCAATGCTGTTAGGTCGGCCAACTCTAGAGCCAACCTAGGACTCTGGCAAGTCTCAATTGTCTCAACAACAGTCAAGGACAATGCCCAGGGTCCTCCAGATCAATCTACATCACAGTAAAGCAGCCTCAGCTGCTTTCTGCCAGTTCTTCCTCAGAGAGGGATTTGACCTGGCACTGATCCAGGAACCATGGCTTCACCAAGGAAGGGTTGCAGGCCTGGGTGATACCAAGGGTAGGTTAATTTACTGTACCTCTCTCAAAAATGTCAGAACCTGCATACTTGTGAAGAGAGGTATGGACTGCCTAACACTCACTGAATTCTGTTCTAGAGATCTCACTGCGGTGTCTATAACCTGGAGCAATGAAGGCAAGGAATGGAGCACAATTGCAGGCTGGGTTTACTTGCCTTACGACTCCGGGGACCTTCCTCCATCAAGAGAACTCGAACTTCTGGTGGAGTCATCTTGCGCTGGCGGACAACAACTCCTTTTAGGTTGTGACGCCAATGCTCATCACACAATTGGATGGGGAAGCTCTGACACTAATCCAAGAGGTGAGGCTCTCCTTCAGTTTCTCATATCTAATAATCTTTATGTCTGTAATGCTGGAAACCGTCCGACGTTCGTTACACGAAATCGAAGTGAGGTTATTGACATTACACTTTGCTCAGAAGGACTCCTTAGTGCCATCGACAATTGGCACGTAAGTCATGAGGCCTCTTTGTCTGACCACAGGTTCATCTGTTTTAACCTGCAAAGTGAAGGCAGCTCATCCTGCTATCGAGATCCAAGGAGAACAGAATGGTCACTCTATAAGTCTGACCTCCTGTCTCAACTTGGATCATTAGGCAAGAGGGTCACCTGCTTTGCAGGCATTGATCAGATTGCTTCCGATCTTCAGAATGCAATCATAAGCTGCTTTCAGGACAATTGTGCATTGCGGCGGGGAAAGAGTCGTACTAATACTAAATGGTGGACTGCTGACCTTGACCGCAGAAGGGCGGTTGTCAGGAAGCTTCATAACCATTGCAAACGGAGCCGTAACTGGGAACCATACCACAGGGCACTCACAGAATACAGCCTTGCAATCAAGAAAGCCAAAGAGAACTCTTGGAGACTGTTTACACAGGAGGTAAATAGTCTTAGGGCAGCAGCAAGACTGCAGCGTGTCTTAGCTTCAAGCCCAATTGGCCTCCTGGGAACTCTGAGGTTACCAGGGGGACAATATACCACTGGAACTGGTGGAAGTCTCAAACTTCTCCTTGAGACTCACTTTCCAGACTGTGTTTTTGAGGGTGCTTGCTCAGGCATGTCCGGCAACAGCAAAATGGGCTCACGGCCAAGAGCTGATCGTGGAAGCTGGACTTTAGCCAGACGTATTGTCACACTTTCCAAAGTTAAATGGGCCATCTCCAAGTTTGGCCCATTCAAATCTCCTGGGGGGGACGGTATCATACCGGCTATGTTGCAGCAAGGACCAGAAGCTCTCTTGGTCCTCCTGTGCGAACTCTTCAGAGCAAGTCTGGCTTATGGGTACATCCCTCAAGCTTGGCGCCTCAGTAGGGTGGTCTTCATTCCCAAGAGAGGAAGAGCAGACTACTCAACTGAAAAATCATTTCGCCCCATCAATCTTACATCGTTTCTCTTGAAGACACTGGAGAGACTGGTGGAGAGACATCTAAGAAAGGGAGTGCTTTCAGGTACTCCTCTTCATCGGAATCAGCATGCCTATCAGCCTGGTAAGTCCTGTGAAACAGCCCTGCATCAACTTGTGAGCAGGGTGGAGGACAGCCTTGCTGCCAAGGAGATTGCTCTATGCACCTTCATGGACATTGAGGGTGCTTTTGACAATGTTACTTACACGGCCATGGTCCGGGCAGTGCATGGGCGTGGTCTTGAGTCTGCTATATGTAGGTGGATTGAGGCCATGCTCCACTCCAGGCGGATCAGGGCTGATCTTCAAGACAAATCGATGGTGATCATACCTGCAAAAGGTTGTCCGCAGGGAGGTGTGCTTTCTCCTCTTCTGTGGAACCTTGTGGTGGATGGTCTCCTCTGTGAACTCACTAGTAGAGGTGTCTTTGTCCAGGGCTATGCAGATGACATAGTCCTCATGGTACAGGGAAGGTTCACAAATATTGTTGCTGATGTCATGAACGTCAACCTTCAATTTGTTAATGACTGGTGTCTTGGAGAGGGACTAAGTATAAATCCCTCAAAGACTGTAGTTGTTCCATTTACAAGGAAAAAGAACCTGGAGTCTCTCTCCCGGTTGAAACTTGGACCAACACAGCTCAAAGTATCAGGTATAGTCAAATACCTAGGGCTGACTATCGACTCCAAGCTGACTTGGAACAATCATTTGAATAATATACTGCACAAAGCAAAATGGGCGCTTATGACGTCCAGGAGATTTGCAGGCTCCATGTGGGGGATCAAGCCTCACATAGCGCTGTGGCTGTACAAGGCAGTAATAAGGCCTCAAGTCACATATGGATCACTAGTCTGGTGGACAAAGGTGAACCAGATTACAGCTACAGCCAAACTCACAAGTTTACAAAGGATGGGCACACTCCTAGTCACTGGAGCTTTCAGGAGCAGCCCATCAGCAACTCTTGAAGTTGCTCTTGGCTTGCTGCCCTTGGATATTTTTATCAAGGCAGAAGCACGAAAATCAGCCTATCGATTGAAAGTCACAGGCCAATGGAGGGAAGGCCTGTCTGGAACAGGCCATTGCACAATCACCAAAGCTGTTGCTCATAGCCCTGTGCTTGAAATGACTTCAGATGTCATGAGTATGGAGATGGTTTTCACTAAACCTTTTTCTGTTAAATTCTGCTCTAGAGAGGAGTGGAGGTCTGAGGAAGGGCCCTATATCAGGAGAGGTAGCCTTGTCTGGTACACAGACGGCTCTCTTATTGAAGGGAAATCTGGCTATGGGGTGTACAGTGAATCACCCAGAACAGAAATCTGTGCAAGTCTGGGACAATACTGTACTATCTTTCAAGCAGAAATTTGGGGCATCATGGCTTGTGCCAATATAGGCATTGCCAGACGCTATTGCGACAAGCATATAGTAATCTTGTCAGATTGTCAGGCAGCCCTCAAGGCTCTTGACTCTAATGAAATCAAGTCAAAATTGGTGTGGGAGTGTCACAAAACACTCAGCAAGCTCGCAACACACAACTCTGTGCATCTTGGTTGGGTACCTGGCCATGTAGGCATAGGTGGCAACGAGTGTGCAGATGGGCTTGCTAAGCAAGGTTCTAGTAGGTCATTCTTTGGCCCAGAGCCAAGCTGTGGCATAAGCAAAACTACTGCCTTCCACACAATAAACAAATGGTCCAGGGACTTACATCACCAGCAATGGCAAGGTCACTCAGGCCAAGCACTTGGCAAAAGGCTGCTAGCAGACACAAGCTCCTACTTCACCAACTGGCTGGTGAGGCTGGGTAGAGGTCAGGTTAAGCAGCTAATTGCTCTGATAACTGGACATGGCCACTTCAGGAAACATCTCCACACAATCGGACTCAGAAATGAAAATCAGATGTGTAGGCTTTGCAATCAGTCTGAAGAGACTGCCAAGCATATCATACTGGATTGCGAGAGACTCGGGGCAAGGAGAATGGCTCTGTTTGGCTTTAAGCAACCAGGTGATGAATGGGACGTTAGCATAGGGAAGAAACTCCTGGATCTTGTAAAGGGCACAGGTATTGGTTTGCCTAACTAACGTACTAGGGACACACAATAAGCTTCGGTTGACGTGTGAGGATCTTTGAATCTTCTGGATCTTTGAATCCGTCCCTTCAAACATAACATAACATAACATAACCTGACTTGTCAGCTAGTAAACTAGCTGAGCTTTAGTAAACTCACCCAGAATGCTTCAACTTAAGTTCGTATTTAAGAACCTCACTTGAAGTTATTCTTAACTTAAAAGTTGTCTTTCTAAAGATCTGTATCTAAAATCCGTTCTTAGCCAAGATAGGTAGAGGGCTATCTTGAAGCCGTTCTTAAGATTATGTTCTGTCATATTTTGGCTTCATTTTTTAGTATAGCATTGGCTCATCAATATAAAATAAAATCATTATATTCGTTGCAATGTATATTTGACCTATTGAAACTATTTATACTTTCTTTAAATAGATCGAATTCTAACCTATACATTTTTCTTCTCACCTCAAACGGTTGGGATGTACATAACTGGAGTACTCTATAGTAAACGCGAAGTTCTTTGGTCTGCTATCAGATAGCGCTCACTACAGATAGCGCTCACTTCATCAAAATTCAATTATTTTTTCAAATCAGATGATACAAATAATACAAATGATTATAATGTGTTAATAATGTGGCAGATGTGGTAATAATTATGTAACAGGAAATGTAAATATAAATACAGTGCAGTATCTTTATCTTTTCGGCCATGTTATTTTTGTTTGTTAGAGTCTGATATTACGTCTGAAGTTTAGGCTAGCTTGTGACCACGTTCAATGTAATAGAGCCTTTCCAAGTCGTTCTTAGATAAGAAAGATTCAAGTTACGTTCATAAATACGGCCCTCAGTCTTATGTGGGCTTCATCAGCAAGGAAAATAAATCTTTAGATAAAGAAACGCATAATTAACCAATCCTCCTTTTTCTTCTTTTTTCTTCTCCTCCTCTTTGTTCTCTTCCTACTCCCATTTTTTCTCCTCCTTCTCCAGGAAAATAATCATATTACATACAGTACTATATTCACGAACAAATCAAATCAAATTTTTTTCTTCAAATGCACAAATAAAATTACAACAAATTATATAATAGAAGAACAAAATATATATAATAAAATGTAAGTAATATTTCCTTCCTATAATATTTCAAATTAGGCCTAAATTCGGTAACACTGCAAGGCAAGTATACCTGGCATACCTGAAAGCCAGCAGTAGGTCCTAATAAACAATAAAATTCAAATAGAATATAGTGCACACTATAAAAATAACAAATAAATCAAACTAGATTTATTTACTTTAAAAAAACTTTCAACTTTTATAGACTTTAAAAAAAAGATAAAAAAGAGCAAAAGGAAATTAGTTAGAACATGCAAAGTTAAAATATTGGCAACAACTAAACTACAAATAATTCAAACTAGATATAAAAAAAACATAAGAAAATTAGTTAGTGAATAATAAGACGAAATTGTCACAACCACATTTATTAAAAATATAGAAATACTAGTTTCGGATGTTACTCTATTATTAATCTCAGACAAACTAAAACTAAAGTACAGAGTAGCTTAATAAATTAATTATTCTCGTCACATGAATTAATTATTAAGCTACTCTGTACTTTAGTTCTAGTTTGTCTGAGATTGATAATAGAGTAACATCCGAAACTAGTGTCTCTTTATTTTTAATAAATGTGGTTGTGACAATTTCGTCTTATTATTCATTATGGATAACTTCCACAATATCACTTTCACCACTACAAAGAAAGTTAAAATTAGTTGGAAAATGCAAAGTCAAAATATTGGTAAGCTATTGTTTGATCTAATCTATTCATTGAATAAACTTCTTTATTTCATTGTCATTGGTGCATATCTTTAAAATACAGTATATAGGTATTAAATTTACTAATTTATATGAAATGAACATGAATTGTTCTGTAAATGGTTTATTGCTATTTATAACCTCGAAACCTGGATGACGGATGTTATGAACCTTTTCTCGAGGAATGAATATACTTTTAAAACATTGATGAACATGCTCCTCTCATGTACCTAGTTCATTTTCTCGCCAAACGGAGCGCTAGAGGTTCGTTACAGAGGCTTCTTTCAACGCGTTTATGTATTAGATTTTGAAAAAAAAACACCAAGAATAACTTTTAAATTTCTATTTCACCTCGAACATATCCCCTGCCAAAAGTTATTTATCAATTTTTTAATCTGTTTCAACCTAAATTAAAATCAGAGCCACCACATAAATTTATAATTTTTCTCCATCAAACCCCCTCACCCCTCCCCATCCTTTCAATCTTAATCTCTGTGGATCTAAATTAAAACGGAGTCTGTAAACTAGCAACACTTTTAAAATACATCTCAATCTTTCGGAGCCAAAATTAAAATTGAGTCTGTAAGCCACCCAAACGCTAAATCTTAATACATCACCACGTTGTTTATGTTATTAAACTGTGGCTGCTTAGTTTTATGGCACGCCCCTCTGTTGTTACCATTAGTTTGTACCATAAAAAAGAAGCAAAAACTGCCAAAAGGTCATAAGTTAAAAGTTGGATGATGCATGACATATTACTCACACTAAGGCAGGTGCCCTACAAGCCAGAGGTTAATGTGTGCAATTTTATATCATCATCATCATCATCATCATCATCATTGGGTCTTGAAAGTCATAACCGCAAGCCGTTGTACCAATTTCTTGTTCTCTTTTCCCCCTCCACCCCTCTCATCTATCATCTCTTTCACTTTCTGTATGAAAAAAGAAATTAAGACGCCATTTTAAATTGAATTAGTGCGGTATGCTCTTCTTTATTGCAAC
>OX418227.1:14648034-14674680 GCA_948455865.1 Conomelus anceps | reverse complement strand
AAGAAAATATAGAGACAGAAAAAAGAGAGAGAAAACATAAAGAAAGAGCGGAAGAAGGTGTATAAGAGAGGAAAAAGATGACTAATGACGAACTATAGGGTGAGTGGGGCGCACCTTAGCGTGTAATGCATAATTGAAAAAAGGATATTAATAATCTTGCATGAATAGTAGGGGTGGTTTTGCGCGCCCCCTCCAACTATTACCAAGGGGGAGGGGAGAGTGCTACCCTCTTTTTAAAACTATTTCTTTTCTTCCTCTTCTTATAACATGAAAATTAAAATTGGGTGTGTTATCTCTTTCGAGTGAAATATTAGAATTGAGCGATTTTTGACATGTTGAAAAAATATATTAATAATCTTGCAAGAATGGTAGGGGTGGACTTGCGTAACTCCCCCCCCCCCTGACTTGAGAATGCTACTCCCTTTTTCAAATTATTTCTTTTCTTCCCATTCTTATAACATGCAAATTAAAATTGGCTGTGTTATCTCTATCGGGTGAAATATTGGAATTGAGCGATTTTCAATTTTTTTTTTTTTTGAGGATGAAGCCCACATAGGTGAGTGACCTGTGCGTAGGTAATGAGTTGGATGATGATGATGATGATGATTGATGAGCTGGACCTACAGTTTTAGGTGGGTTCCGAACTACAATTGTCTTTGTAGTGATGAAGGTGATATCTGGAATAAAGGTAGAGTTTACAAATTGAATTGCAGTTATTGTAATGCCTATTATGTGAGTCAGGCTTGTAAAAGTTTCAAACATAGAATAAATGAACATATTAGGGATTGCAAAACCCAAAAAGAAGACTCAAATTTTGCAGAGCATCTCAAATGGGCACAAGTTCAAGGCTGAAGAAAATGTTGAATTTCTGCATTTGATTAGTACAGGCAGACAATTAAAAATTTTAGAAGCTTTGGAGATAACTAGGTTGGTATAAAACGATTCCAATACTAGCTTAAATGACCAAATCTATTTTACCAATTCAATACAACTTACTTGGTTCCATCATAATTCTGGCCGACATTTTACTAACGGCACTTTCGTGTCTTTCTCGGTTGACCTTGACTGCATTTCAGTGAGCTTTTTAATTCAAAAATGATATAATTTTAGCCTACTTGTGTATTGTTGTTTTTTGTTACTTTCTAGATGTTTACGGTTTTTGGTTCTTCATTTTTGCACTTTATTTTTTCTTGTTGCTCCTCCCACCAGTAGGCGTGTCTTGTTTTGGTCTTCAGCCAATCACAGACCTTCAATGAAGCTTAGTCTATGTGAGGTATTTTCTCCCTCAGCCAATACAAAATTCCATGTGTAGTACATATTAGGCTACTCTGGACTTTAGTTTTAGTTTGCTTGATTCTTATTTTTGCTTGTTGCTCCTCCCACCAGTAGGCGTGTCTTGTTTTGGTCTTCAGCCAATCACAGACCTTCAATGTGAGCGTCATGTGAGGTATTTTCTCCCTCAGCCAATACAAAATTTCATTCTAGTATATATTAGGCTACTCTGTACTTTAGTTTTAGTTTGCTTGATTCTTATTTTTGCTTGTTACTCCTCCCACCAGTGGGCGTGACTTGTTATGGCCTTCAGCCAATCACAAAACGGTAATGAAGGTCAGCCCACCCCTTGGCCAATATTATTGCAGGCAAGAGACAATGAAGAAACGTTCATAAATACGGCTGTAAGTGAATACATTTCAAGTAGCCCTTGAGTGGAGAAAGTCTCAAGGTAAGTTTATAAATAATACAGGCCTGCGTCTGTTTCTCCAAATAATGTGAAATTATTGTTCCCAAAATCGGTATTTTTCATTTAATCGTTCATGGAAGCTATAATTTTGAAGAGGAGAAATAGAAGGAAGAAGATGTTGTAAGAGAGAACAAAAAGAAAATAAAGAAGAAGAGAAAGTAGAAGAAAAAGGAGAAGAAAAATAAGAAGGAATAGAAGAAGAAGAAAAAGAAAAGAAGAAGAAAAGAAAAAGAAAAAAAGGAGAAGAAAAGAAGAAAAAGAAGAAAAGGAAGAAAAGAAAGAAGGAAAAGAAGAAGAAAAAGGAGAGGAAAAGAAGAAGAGAAAGAAAAAATAGAAAAATAAGAAGAAAAGGAAGAAGAAAAAGAAAAGAAGAAGAAGAAGAAGAAGAAAAGAAAAAGAAGAAAAGGAAATAGAAGAAGAAGATAAAAATAAAGAAAAAGAAAAAAAGAAAAAGAAGAAAAAAAGTTGAATGAAAAAGAAAAAGAATAAGAAGAAAAAAGAAAAAGAAGAGAAAAAGAAAAAGAAGAAGAGTAAAAGAAGAAGAAAAAGAAAAGAAAAATAAGAAAAAGAAAAAGGAAAAATAAGAAAAAGAATAGAAGAAGAAAAGAAAAAGAAGAAAAAAAGAAAAAGAAGAAAAAAAGAAGAAGAAGAGAAAGAGGAAGACAAAGAAAAGAAAAAGAAGAAGAAAAGGAAGAAGAAAAAAGGAGAAGAGAAAGAAAAAGAAAAAGGAGAAGAAAAAGAAGAAGAAGAGAAAGAAAAATGATGAATATGAAGATTACTCATCAGCACTCACCCCATACAACCTTAGTTTACTACTCATCAGAACACAGACTGGTTTTGACAACAACTACACTACTACACTCTACTACCATCCAACTACCAAAACAATAATATAAATTGGTGGGGTGGAGGGGGGTTTAAATTACTCCCAACTCCCCCCCCCCCCCCAAACCAGTACCAAACAACAGGCGAAGTGAAGTTATATGCTGCTGATTCGGTTCAAACAATCTACAGTTTGATTAGACATGCGAAATTGGCTTGATAATTTCTTGTTATAAGACACAGAGGATGATAGGTAGAAAGAGAGGATGAGAGTGAGATAGAAAGAGTGAGAGAGAGAGAAGAGGATAAGTGAGAAGAGAATAAGTAAGTGAGAAGTAATTTCTTGTTAAGACACAGAGAGCTGCTAGGAAGAAGAGAGAAAAGAACAAAGATAAAGTGAGTGTGGAAGAGAGAGAGAGAATGTGACTGACTGAAAGAGTGAGTGAGATCGTGAGGGAGAGTATGACATAATATATATTTATATATATTATATCATACTCTCCCTCACAAACTCACACACTCTCACATACTCTCTCACTCAGTTGACGAGAGGTAATTTCTTGTTAAGGCTGTGAGCAAGGTTTTGGCCATAATTTTTTTTCGAAGTTTCTTGTATTGGTCACAATTAGGGCTTTGAAATGTTATCTATTGCCGTGAGAAAAAGTTTTTTTCATCAATTATTTTGTAAAATATGGGGGTTCAAAGTTAAAATTTTTCGGTTTTTGGGGGCAATTCATCTCACCTATGAGTGATTTTAAACGATTGATGAATTTTCTATAACTAAAATACACCTTAAGAAATAAAATAACATATATTTTACTCCAATGAAACAAATAGTTTCTTCCAAATAAATTTTTAAAGATCTGAAAAATCTGCAATTGTTCTATTCTGTGAGTGATTCTAGCATTAATTGATTCAATCCGGCAAATATTCTATTACTTATTTGTGTCACCTGCTTTTCCCACGTCAAGCCTGAGTCTATCCACAAGCCTAAATTTTTAACCTCCTGCACAACAGGTAAATCATGAGCTTGAATTTGTATCTACGGGAGGTCTGAAAAATCAATATTATTCAATATCCTTGGATTTCCAATATACATATAACTACATTTCGCTGGATTTAAGATTAGATTATGATTATCACACCAATTGACTAGATTTTCAAGCTGATAATTTATTTGTTCAACTGAGTTTCTTAAGTTCTTTGCTTCACAACTTTTATATATCTGCACATCATGTAGTTACAATTATCAAGTGACGCACCTAACTGATTCACATACAAAGGAAATAGAAGAGCCGATAACGTCGATCCCTGAGGCACCCCTTTGTTGTTTATTGTAATAAGATTGGACTCATTTCCACTCGAAAGTCTTATCTTCTGCTGTCTATTTGACAAGTATGACTTGAACCAGAGAATAGCATTTTCTGAAAAGTTCATCGATTTCAAGATAGCGATTAGAATATCATGCTCAACAGTATCAAAAGCATGGCTCAAATCGACAAGTACTAGTACTGTTACCTTTCTGCTATCGATTCCTCTTCGAACATCATCCAGTACCTTGATTAAAGATGTTTGCGTGCTATGTAACCTCCTATATCCTGATTGTAATTCTGACAAAATAGAGTTCCCTTCTATGAATTTTATAACTTGATTGTAAACAATTTTGTCATGAACTTTTCCTAGATAGTTTAAAATATTTATTGGACGGAAATCACTATATTATCGACCCACGACCGACGACCCATATTCGGTAAGCTCAGCTTTTTTCTTTAGAGGTAGGTTTTTTCCATGAGTCCGGGTAAGCACTCACATTCAAAGAGAAGTTAAAAAGATGCTGAAGATGAGGAAGTATTCCTGGTATCAACTTTTTAATCATTTTGGGGGATATTGAGTCCAGTCCCGTAGCTGAGGATGAAATACTGGAAATAGCCTTGCTAATGTCATCCACCGAACAATGTTTAAATTCAAAAGATTCTCCAATAGGTGCTGCAATAAAATTATTGTGATGGTTAATGATGTCTCCACGAACTCTTGATTGCGTTCCTCTACAAAAATATGCATTCAGTCCATTCAAATCGACTAAGGGTTCATCTTGAGTAGCTTTTGATCTACTAATACCCTGAGATTGAACTAACTTCCAGAAGTTTCTGTAATTGGATGATACAAAACAAGAATCAAACATCTTATTTTTCTCATTTCTCATGCGTTGCTTACAACTATTTCTGAGTCTTCTGTAGTTCTCCCAGTTTTGTGGTGTTTTATTTCGCTTATAATTCCTAAAAGCAGCATAGCGAATTCCCATAAGATTTTTTATATCAGCATTTATCCATGGAGCCGCCTTTCTAGTTATTCTACGCTTTATAACTGGTGCATATTCATCGAATAATTGCAGTAAATTTTTTTGTAATATACTCGCTTTCTGATCGACATCATTAGTTTGATAAAAACTTTCCCAATTCATTCTTTCAAAGCCACTTATTAATGCCTGATCATTAATATTCTTGAAATTACGATAATATACTATTCTGTCCCTTTTTGAGGGTACTTTTAATTTCAATACACAAAAAATAAGATCGTGCCTAGACATTCCGGCCACTCCCAATTGTCCATGTTTATGTTTTGAAGGGACGGATTCAAAGATCCAGAAGATTCAAAGATCCTCACACGTCAACCGAAGCTTATTGTGTGTGTCCATGTTTACTCACTACTTCTGGACAGTTTGTGAAAATCAAATCTATAGTAGTAGCAGATGTTGCAGTATGATGAGTTGTATCGGACGGTACTAGACTAAAATCCAAACTATCTGCTAATCGTGAGAGTTCTCTCTTGTAAGCATCATTGCATGATACATGCATATTTGTATTGAAATACAAATTTCAGCATATTGAGAGAGTGAGCAAGTGAGAGGGAGGAGTGAGCAAGAGGTAATTTCTTGAATGATAAAGATATAAAGGGAGAGCTGCTAGGAAGGAAGAAAAGTGAGGACAAGGATAGAGGGAAAGAGAAAGAGTGAGGGTAAAAGAGAGAGAGAAAGTTAGAGAGTGTGAAAGAAAGAGAGAACGAGAGGTAATTTCTTGTTAAGACACAGAGAATGATAGATATACAAGGAGAGCTGTTAGGAAGAAAGAATAGTGAGAAAGACAAACATGAAGAGAGTGAGGAAGAGAAAGAGAGATACTGAGAAAGAGAGATACTGAGAAAGAGTGAGAGGAGGCGACAAAGAGAGTGTGAGAATGTGAAAGACGTGGTAATTTCTTGTTGAGACACAGTGAATTCCAGAGATGTAACGAGGGAAGTGCTAGGAATGAAAAAGAGGACAAACATAAAGAGAGTGGTGATGACAGGGGGAACGAGAGAGAGAGAAAAATAGAGAGTGGGAGAGAAGTGTAGTACAAAGATTGCTTTTCAATTATTCACATCGTCGAAGAAGATAAACTCCTACCAAACAACAATCATACACCCTTCAGAGATCCGCTTGTAGGTGGGGGGGGGGGGGGGGGGAGGGGTTTAAGAGGGTTGCTCACCCCTTCAGCATGAACTTATACAATATGACAAAAGGGGAGGGGGTTGGGAAAAGTGACGTCACCACAGGTTATTTGCAATTTCAGCATATTCTAATAAATATTGTTAACAGGATTTGTCGATTTTCAGCTACTTCAAGATTTTATAATGAAAGCATGTGGGTTTTCCTTAATTACCTATCAATCAATCAATCAAAAATACACTGTTCTCTGCTATAAAATCACTTCCCGGTGGTTCGGAACCCACCTAAAACTGTAGGTCCAACTCATCAATCACCATCATCCAACTCATTGCCCATGCATAGGTCTCAGACCTATGTGGGCTAACCCCCAGTGGGTGGGGGTAGTAGAATTGCACCCACAGTATCCCTGCTTGTCGTAAGAGGCGACTAAAAGGGCAACTGTCCGTTGACCTCATTATCCTAGAAACCTATCCTTTATCCTGCTCTTCATCCCAGCCCCTCCCTCCATCCTTTACTCTATCTAACGGTGCCTGCAGGACACCGGGCGACCTCCTGCAGTATGTAGCCTTGTCCGGGCATGCGGGGCTCTGTCCGGGTTGACTCCACTTCCCTAGCTGCTCGTGGGAACCACATGAATTTCCAAATACGAACCAGAACCAAACCTCAAGGTAACTCCAGAAGTTGCCTTGCCCTCAAACCTATCAGGTTCCACCCCATCAGGGCAGGTTCCTCGATTTGAATCAACAGTCAAGGACAATGCCCAGGGTCCTTCAGATCAATTTACATCACAGTAAAGCAGCCTCGGCTGCTTTCTGCCAGTTCTTCCTCAGAGAGGGATTTGACCTAGCAAAAGGCTGCTAGCAGACACAAGCTCCTACTTCACCAACTGGCTGGTGAGGCTGGGTAGAGGTCAGATCAATCAGTTGATTGCTCTGATAACTGGACATGGCCACTTCAGGAAACATCTCCACACAATTGGACTCAGAAATGAAAGTCAGATGTGTAGGCTTTGCAATCAGTCTGAAGAGACTGCCAAGCACATCATACTGGATTGCGAGAGACTCGGGGCAAGGAGAAGGGCTCTGTTTGGCTGCAAACAACCAGGTGATGAATGGGACGTTAGCATAGGGAAAAAACTCCTGGATCTTGTAAAGGGCACAGGTATTGGTTTGCCCAACTAACGTACTAGGGACACACAATAAGCTTCGGTTGACGTGTGAGGATCTTTGAATCTTTGGATCTTTGAATCCGTCCCTTCATAACATAATAATAATAATAATAATAATAATAATATGTGGGCTTCATCCTCCAAAAAAAAATCAATTAAAGGCGACAATCAATCAGAGACGGCCCCTGTGGCGCAGTTGGTAGGAGCGCTTGTCTGTGAATAAATAAGCCTCTAGCTTCGTTACCTGCAGCCATAGATGTTTCTCATGATTCACCCATTCACCTCATTACCCACGCACAAGTCTCAAGACTCATGTTGGCCTCATCCGGCTAAAAAAAGGATAAAAAAATAATGTCCATTGGGGCTTTATGCCAATAGCTTTTCTAGATATTAGTAATAAAAAAAAATATAAAATAGAAATAAAAAACATGGAAAAATGAATAAAAAATTAAGAGACTGACCTGTTGATTTCTTGCGTTTTGTTGCTTTCGTGTAGAAAAGGAAGGCGGCCAAAAAATAAACTGATGACAAAGTTTCAGCGCGACCAACAACTCCAGTTACCTGAAAAAAACAAAAAAAAAATGAGAATTAAAATAAAATACAATTTTATTAAAATAAATATAATATTAGTTTCAATTTAGAAGAGAGAATAAAAAGAGAAGGAGTGGAGAAGAAGGAGAAGCGGATGAAAGGACAATCAGTAAAAGTAGAAGTCAAAAAAGAGAGAACAGAATGGAAAAGGATATCGAGAGAAAATAAACAAAATTTGAGAATTAAAATAAAAATACAATTTTATTAAAATGAATATAATATTAGTTTGAAGTTCGAGAAGAAAAAGAGAAGGAGTGGTGAAGAAGGAGAATCAGAAGTGGAGAAGAAGGAGAAGGACTTTTGGTAAAACTAGAAGTCAAAGAAGAGAGAAGAGAATGGAAAAGGATAACAAGTATGTCAGTAGAAGCAGAGTAACAAAAAGAAAAAAGATTGATACATTGAGTGATTGCTTTTATTTAGAGTGGAGTTAAGTTTCTTGGATTTTTTTCAAACTCAATCGTGAAGAAGTAGGAGAAGAAGAGGAAGCAGACGAAGAAGAAGAAGAACAAGAAGTAGAAGTAGAAGAAGCAGTAGAAGAAGGAAAGGGAGAAGAAGTGGAAGAAGAAGAAAAAGAAGAAAGAGAAGAAGTAGAAGTAGTAGTAGAAGTAGAAGTTGAAGAAGCGATAATGAAGAAGAAAGAAGAAGAAGAAGAAGAAGAAGAAGTAGAAGAAGAAGAAGAAGAAGAAGAAGAAGAAGAAGAAGAAGAAGAAGAAGAAGAAGTAGAAGAAGTGGATCAGTTTTAAGCTCTTTTCTATTCAATTTTCTTTTCATTCATTATTACCACACATTCTTCTACTACTACTTCTTCTCTTTCTTCATTATAATTCTGTGCTCCTGCTTCTTTTCCACGAGGAGAAGGAGAAGGAGAAGGAGAAGGAGAAGGAGAAGGAGAAGAAGAAGGAAAAGAAGAAGGAAAAGAAGAATGAGAAGAAGAAGAGGAAGAGGAAGAAGAAAGAGGAGAAGAAGCGAAAGGGTATCTGTGGCGAAATTTAATCAAAACGCATCTTCTTCCAACTCCAGTAGACAACCCTTTTGCCAAAACATAGCACAGAGAATTCGTGTACAAAACCTCTTTTACTGGTCTCTCTCTCTCCAACATTCTCTCACACACTCTCTCTTCTCTCTCTTCCACTCTCACTCTGAAATCGTTTCCGTCAAACTCCGAAATTGCTTTTAGAAAACGTCATTTCGCCCTGCACCTCAACCTCATTCTCAATCACTCTCTCGCGTGCTCTCTCACACTATCTCTCTCTCTCTGTACCCAGCTCTTTCTCCTCTTTTCACAAAACTCTCTCACTCATACTCTCTTTCTCTCTATCAAATATTCCCTCTCTTTCCTTTCATCAAATATTCCCTCTCTTTCCTTTCATCCCTGTTCCCTTGTTATGTTCTTGTATGGTGGATCCTCTCCTCTCATCACACTCTTTTCTCTCTCCCACTGTCTAATACTCACTTGCTCTGACAGTCATTCTCTCTCACTGACGCACCCACTCTCACAAGCTCTCTCTCACTATCTATCACATATTCTCTCTCTCCCCCTTCATAACATTCCTCTTCGTGCACTGTGTCCTCGTATGGTGGGTGTTTCACTCATTCCTCACCCTCCTCTCATTTCTTTTACTCACTCATACTCTCTTCCTCACTCCCCAAACTTCTCAGTTTGCAATATTGACAATATACAAACTCACTCTCTTCCACTTCCACCCACTCTATCTATCACAAATTCTCTCTCTTCCGCTTTATCAATCACCTCTTTGTTGTGTTCTCGTTTGGTATCAGTATGGTATATTCTCTTTCACCTCTCTTCGTCGACCTCTCTTTCTCACACACAATCTCACGTTCTCTCTTTCCCTCTATCACTCTTCGATTATTGTGTTGTGCTCTTGTGTGTCCTCTCCTCTCCTTCCACTCTCATTCCCACTCTCTTTCACTCGCTGTCGAAGAGTTACTCTTCTCACATCCTCTCTTCCCTCTCTCTTTCACTCGCTGTCGAAGAGTTACTCTTCTCACATCCTCTCTTTCCCTCTCTCTTTCACTTGCTGTCGAAGAGTTACTCTTCTCACATCCTCTCTTTCACTCTCACACACTCGCTCCTCTCCCATCTACTTTCTCGCTCCCACTTTCAGTGTTGTGCTCTCCTATTCTGGGTGTATTGTTCATGAATATCTCGCGATTAATAACAAGGGGAACCACCGTCCGGCCCAAGAGGCATTAGTGGACAAATATTGCCAAGCTGCCCCCCTCTTGGGGGCCCCCTGGACCCCCCCACCAACAAAATCACAATGACATCGTTCCCCCCCCCAAGGGGGCGTCCTAACGACTAGCGACCCGTTCCGACGCTAATTTCCAATTATTTTTGTGTCCAGCCAGGTTCTAACGGCACACCCTCTATCTATCACTGGCCGTTTTAATTTCAACTAGCAGATTTCACAACGAGAAGTTTCATTGAAAAAATATTACTGTTGCATATTGCGAAAGAAAGCATTGTCAGCGAATGTTGTACATTGTAGGCCTAGTAATAGCCAAAACAGAATAAATGGGTAACGGTGTACCCACTGCCAGTTGTATAATCTTTACTACTAAATGCAAAATATAGTTAGGTTAGGTTAATGTTTTTTTATTTTTTCAGAACAATACAAATAGTATTTTTATAAGAGATTTCCAATTTTAAAATAAAAATGTTAATTTTTTGCTTTTTTCAGAACAACACAAGTAGTATTAAATAATAATATTTTTATTTCGCCAAAATACAAAAATACAAATACAAGAAAATTCACAATATAAAGTGTATAACACATTTTTGGCACAGTCAGCAAAGTAAATACTTGAGCGCTGGCTGTGAGTTCATTCAATAATATTACTAGTAAACATAGAAAGCTCGTGAAGTGAGAGAAATCAATAATGAATTTAAAGGTAAATTAATAAAGATCTTAAAGTATCTCCATGAAGTGACAAAACTAAAAAACACACCATTATCATCCTTTCATAGTAAAACAATCGAAAAACACAGCAAAAAAATATTCACCGAAATACAATCCAATAACATACTCTTTAAAAATAAAAAAAATAAAAAAATAAACAGATATAATTCTGAATGAGTTTGATTGAGATTGATAATGGTGTAACAACCGAAACTAGTTTCTCGAAGTTTTAATAAATGTGGTTGTGACAATTTCGTCTTATTATTCATTATGGATACCTTCCACAATATCACCTTCGCCATTACTAAGAAATATATAATTCTCCCATAACTTAAGAACAGAAACAATCAAAATATTAAAACAAACCCATAATTACAAAAAGACAATGTTAATTACAGGTTTTTGTTTAGTTCAAACCCTGTATTATTATACCGTAAAATAACCCAAAAACAACTAGCTTGTGACACCAATTCAGGGCCTGCAATCAATTTTACTGAAAAACTAAATCTATAATAATTAAAATAATGATAATATTAAAATTTAGGTAGCGCGGAATAAATATTCTGTTGAACCCATATAGTTATTTCCTTTAGAAGAACTTTAGTAACTTTTCTATCTATGAAATTTATCGGAATTTTCTTTGAAAATATATTACAAAGGTAAGTGAATTGGTGTCTGCAACGCATTAATCTTATAAAATCTATATTAAAAAAACTTGATACTGCCGAACGCGTTTGAGAGATTTCTTTTACAGATTTCCATTTGAAAACTAAGAAACTAGTATATTGGCATTCTTATTTTCACTGAATATTGCTATGCAGCCTACTAGCAGAAGAGTTTCATTGGAAATCACAAATAAAGGACCTATAAAACAAAAAAAACAAAAAAAATAGATTGTTTATTTTATGACATTCATTTATTTATCTATTTATTCATTCCTTTATTTATCCTTTCCTTAATATCCTTTATTTTATCTATTTATTTATTCCTTTATTCATTTATTCACCTAATCTATATATTCTACACTATATATTCATTTGTTTATAGACAGAGTAACAATGAAGTGAAGATGATAGACAGATTTATTCTCAAAGAAGAATATTATAAAGAAAAATAACAATATACAGTGTTTTTTTTATTTTCTACAGGAAAACTATGATTCGATCCAAAACATAAAAAATATATAAAATAAAAAAATAAAAAAAATTAGACTTAAATTAGATGCAACAGACAGTCTGAAACTATTCTCTTCACAAATTCTGACCATGCTGTATTGTCCTTAACATTGAGTTCAATAATTTACACTGAAAATTTAGCTTCATTTATAAATTTTACTCTAAAAATTAAGATGGTTCTTTCTTTTTTACTTGAAGGAACTTTTCATTTAAAAGTTCACTCGAAATCGAACACTAAAAACAGCTGAAAAGAGATTTTTTTAATTACATTTGGAATATGGATTTTCATTGAAATGATAATTATTATAGGAATAGTACATAATTTTTTTTGGAGGACGAAGCCCACATTGGTCTGAGACCTGTGCGTGGGTAAAGAATTGGATGATGGTGATTGATGAGTTGAACCTGCAGTTTTAGGTGGGTTCCGAACCGCCGGGAAGTGATTCTACAGCAGAGAACAGAATCCTTTTTGCTGGCCATCCAATCGGTCACCCTTACAAAGAGCGCCCAGGAGTTTCGTATCTTATCTCTGATTGAACAGATACCTGCTACGGCACTCGGCTATTAATTCCCTTTTTGAGCCTTTATTCAGATCCTTTAAACTAGTAAAGTAAAACTAATTGTTTTTACATGGATTTTTAAAAAATCTCGTTTAAAATGAAGTTTTAATTTCGAGGGTAATAGTTAATTGGTGAGTAAAAAGGTTTGGAATCTCCAGAACAGGCTATCACTATAAAAATATAATCAATATTATACTCGGCTAGATAAATATAATCAACTAAAAAAAGGCTGTATCATATTTCTATCAAACACTTTTCCAACTTGTTAACTTTCTCCTCATCCTTCTTTTTCTTCTCTATCTTCTTGTACTACTTTGACTCCTACGGTATTTTTGAAAACTCATCAATCACTTAAACATCGAACACAGCATGAACAATGGTAGTTTATGCAACGATTTCATTTTGACCCTTATTAAAGCACGAGTTAGATGTAAGTTATGACACGAGCGAATGCGAGTGTTATAAATATCTCACGAGTGCTTTAATGGCCAAATAAAATCGTTGCATACACTATTTTATCTACGACCACTAGTATACATTTAATTAAAACAATTTCATTTTACCTGTGACTGTCAGAGATACCTAACCTCTCATCTCAAATACGAGAAGTTATAGTAGATTTTTAGGTTAAAGCAGCTGGTGTAGCAGTTTGATCAAATCAGCTGATAGTTTCACAATATTGAATTACGATATTGATTCCATCAAAAATGCTTCTGATTGGTCCAGAACCCGTGTTATAATGTAGAACCTGTACTATAATGAGCTCATTATGCAACGGGTTTCAAAAAGCATTTCGAAAAGACAGATGTTTTGGCATCAATTGTAAAACTGTAATGTATACATTATAACATGTTCGTAGATAAAGATTACAAGTATTATAACAAATAATACTATATGTATTATTATTATATGTAATAAATATTATACATGAACAAAGATTATTATTATCCATGTATTACAAGAAACACCATCAAGTAGAGATACAACAGGCACAGCCCACTACTGCTTTCTTTACAAATTTTCAGTACAATTACACAATTATAAAAGTAGAATTTCTAATTCTTTCCAAAACAAGAATATTAATTAAAAATTTAGCTTTAAAAACGAAGCACTAAAACAGTACAATAGTCTAAAGAAGTGGATATAATTATGTACGTTCGTACTCGATCATTACTAGAAAAGCAAGCATGTCCTCGACTGAAGATGTTTGCTAGAAGAATAGCAAAAAAATTAGGTAAATCAGGACTGAGATAAGACCCTTGACTAGATGGTGTTGATTAGGACGAGGAGGAGGAGGAGGAGGAGGAGGAGGAGGAGGAGGAGGAGAAGATAAAGAAGAAAATTTCAATCTTGCACAATAGTCAAGTGGATGCAAGGCAGACATCATTAAAGTCAAGTGGGTGTTAAACTATAGACGAGTACATCTTACAATCGTTCAAATTGGAGGAGACTAAAGATGATGAAGAAGATAAGGACAGAAAGAATGAGAAGAAAAAGAGAAAAAAAGAATATAAAGAAGGAAAAATGAAAAAAAGAAAAATAAGAAGAAAAAGTAATAAGGAGAAGAAAATGAGAAGAAGAAAAAGGACTAAAAAAAAACCAAGAAGAAAAAGAAAAAGGAGAAGAGAAAAGGAAAAAAGAAGAAAAATAAAAAAAAGAAGAGAAAGAACAAAAAGAGAAAAAAGAAAAGATGAAGAAAAAGAAAAGAAGAAAAACAGAAAAAAGATAAAAAAGAAGAAAAAAAAGATAAAAAAAGAAGAAGAAAAAGAACAAAAGAAGAAAAAGAAAAATAGAAAAAAAAGAAAAATATGAAGGAGAAAAAAAGATGAAGAAAAGAAGATGAAAAATAAAAAAGAAGAGAAGGAGTAAAAGAAAAAAAGAAAACTAAGAAGGAAAAGAAGAAAAAGGAGAAGAAAAAAGGTACAAAAGAAAAAGAAGAAGAGAAAGAACAAAAAGAGAAAACAAGAAAAAAATGAAGAAGAAAAAGAAAAGGAGAAAAAGATAAAAAAAGAAGAAGAAAAAGAAGAAAAGGAGATAAAAGAAGAGGAAAAAGGAGCAGAAAAAAGAAAAGTAAGAAGGAAAAGAAAAAGAAGAATAGGAGAAGAAAAAGAAAAGAAAATAAGAAAAGGAACATGAGAAAACAAAGAAAAAGATGAAGAAGAAAAAGAACAAAAGAAGAAAAAGAAAAATAGAAAAAGAAGAAAAATATGAGGAGAAAAAAGATGAAGAAAAAAGGTGAAAAATGAAAAAGGAGAAGAAGCTAAAGAGGAAAATTTCAATCTTGCACAATAGTCAAGTGGTTGCAAGGCACCGGGAGAGGAGTAAAAGAAAAAAAGAAAACTAAGAAGGAAAAGAAGAAAAAGAAATAGAAAAAGGAGAAGAAAAAAGGTACAAAAGAAAAAGAAGAAGAGAAAGAACAAAAAGAGAAAACAAGAAAAAAATGAAGAAAAAGAAAAAAGGAGAAAAAGATAAAAAAAGAAGAAGAAAAGGAGATAAAAGAAGAGGAAAAAGGAGCCAAAAAAAGAAAAGTAAGAAGGAAATGTAAAAGAAGAAAAAGAAAAGAAAATAAGAAAAGGAACAAGAGAAAACAAAGAAAAAGATGAAGAAGAAAAAGAGGAAAAAGAACAAAAGAAGAAAAAGAAAATAGAAAAAGAAGAAAAAAAGAAAAATATGAGGAGAAAAAAGGTGAAAAATGAAAAAGGAGAAGAAGCTAAAGAGGAAAATTTCAATCTTGCACAATAGTCAAGTGGTTGCAAGGCACCGGGAGAGGAGTAAAAGAAAAAAGAAAACTAAGAAGGAAAAGAAGAAAAAGAAATAGAAAAAGGAGAAGAAAAAAGGTACAAAAGAAAAAGAAGAAGAGAAAGAACAAAAAGAGAAAACAAGAAGAAAATGAAGAAAAAGAAAAAAGGAGAAAAAGATAAAAAAAGAAGAAGAAAAGGAGATAAAAGAAAAGGAAAAAGGAGCCAAAAAAAGAAAAGTAAGAAGGAAATGTAAAAGAAGAAAAAGAAAAGAAAATAAGAAAAGGAACAAGAGAAAACAAAGAAAAAGATGAAGAAGAAAAAGAGGAAAAAGAACAAAAGAAGAAAAAGAAAATAGAAAAAGAAGAAAAAAAGAAAAATATGAGGAGAAAAAAGGTGAAAAATAAAAAAGGAGAAGAAGATAAAGAGGAAAATTTCAATCTTGCACAATAGTCAAGTGGTTGCAAGGCACCGGGAGAGGAGTAAAAGAAAAAAAGAAAACTAAGAAGGAAAAGAAGAAAAAGAAATAGAAAAAGGAGAAGAAAAAAGGTACAAAAGAAAAAGAAGAAGAGAAAGAACAAAAAGAGAAAACAAGAAGAAAATGAAGAAAAAGAAAAAAGGAGAAAAAGATAAAAAAAGAAGAAGAAAAGGAGATAAAAGAAAAGGAAAAAGGAGCCAAAAAAAGAAAAGTAAGAAGGAAATGTAAAAGAAGAAAAAGAAAAGAAAATAAGAAAAGGAACAAGAGAAAACAAAGAAAAAGATGAAGAAAAAGAGGAAAAAGAACAAAAGAAGAAAAAGAAAATAGAAAAAGAAGAAAAAAAGAAAAATATGAGTAGAAAAAAGGTGAAAAATAAAAAAGGAGAAGAAGATAAAGAGGAAAATTTCAATCTTGCACAATAGTCAAGTGGTTGCAAGGCACCGGGAGAGGAGTAAAAGAAAAAAAGAAAACTAAGAAGGAAAAGAAGAAAAAGAAATAGAAAAAGGAGAAGAAAAAAGGTACAAAAGAAAAAGAAGAAGAGAAAGAACAAAAAGAGAAAACAAGAAAAAAAATGAAGAAAAAGAAAAAGGATAAAAAAAGAAGAAGAAAAGGAGATAAAAGAAGAGGAAAAAGGAGCAAAAAAAAGAAAAGTAAGAAGGAAAAGGAAAAGAAGAAAAGGAGAAGAAAAAGAAAAGAAAATAAGAAAAGGAACAAGAGAAAACAAAGAAAAAGATGAAGAAGAAAAAGAGGAAAAAGAACAAAAGAAGAAAAAGAAAATAGAAAAAGAAGAAAAAAAGAAAAATATGAGGAGAAAAAAGGTGAAAAATAAAAAAGGAGAAGAAGATAAAGAGGAAAATTTCAATCTTGCACAATAGTCAAGTGGTTGCAAGGCACCGGGAGAGGCAGACATCATTACTGTCGAGTGGGTTTTAAACTATCGAGAAGTACATCTTACAATAATAGAGGAAGGATTTGAGAATCGTTCAAACTGGAGGAGATTGAAGATGATAAAGAAGAAGGAAAATAAGAAGAAGACGAAGAATAAGAAGTGGAGGAAGAAGAAGCATGCTGAGGGAAAGAGAGAGTATTAGTGGGTGTTGAGCTATATAGATGAGTGCATCATACTTACAATAATAGGGAGGATATTATGGAAATCGTTCAAACTGGAGGGGATTGAAGATGAGGAAGAAGAAGATAAGGAGGAGAGAAAGAAGAAGAAAAAGAAGAAGAGGTAACCAGGAGGAAGAAGAAAAAGAGAAAAAACAAGAAGAAAAAAAGAAGTAAAAGAAAAACGAAGAAAAAGAAGAGAGAAAAAAGAAAAAGAGAAAAATATGAAAAAGAGAAAAAGATAAAAGAAGATGAAAATAAGTAAAAGAAAAAGAAGAAAAAGAGAAAAAAGAAAAAGAAAGAAGAAAATGGAAAAAAGAAGAGCAAAAAGAAAAAAGAGAAAAATGAAAAAGATGGAAAAGAAAAAAGAAGATGAAAATAAATAAAAGATGAAGAAAAGAAGAAAAAAGACGAAGAAAAACAGAAGTAAAAGAAAAACAAAGAAAAGAAGAAAGAAAAAGAGAAAAAAAGAAGAAAAAAGAAAAAGAAGATGAAAATAAGTAAAAGAAAAAGAAGAAAAATAGAAAAAATAAGTATAAAGAAAAAGAAGTATAAGGAAAAAGAAGAAGACAAAGAAAAGAATAAAAATAAAAAAGAACAAAAAGAAGAAGGAAAAGAAAAAGAAAAATAGGAAGGAAAAGAAGTAGGAGAAGAAGAACAAGAAGAAGTAGGAGAAGAGGGAGAAAATAACGAACGGAGACAGATCGAGAGGCAAACCGTGTTGATTGAAGAGCTCGATTGAATTCGAGGAGAGAAAGAAAGAGAAGAAGATTGCGAAATGGGAAAAGGAAAGAAATAGAGAAGAAAAAGGATTGAGAACTAATGTGTCTGATAGGAAGAGGGAGTGAGAGACTGAGCGAGAGAGAGGTGCATGCATGATGCAAGAGGAAAGGAAACGTTTTAAAATTAAAATAATCAATAAATTGAATATTTTATTATATTAATATTTAAGGGTTAATTAATATAAATTGAGAAACAATAATCTGTCTATAATAAATTCAATTAAGATAAAGTAAATATATGTATTAAAATATATGTATTAATACATAAATATATGTATTTATGTGTGAATATTATAAAGATAGAACTGGGAAGACAGATGAATAGAAAGCAAGATAAACAGAGAGGTAACGAATGAAAAGTGTGAGACAGAGAAGAAATAAAACCTGAGAGAGATAAAAGAGGACAAAAGTAAAGAGAATAAGAAATTTATATAGAGGATTTCCTGAACGAATATCTGAATACTCCAATAATAGAGCAACGGGTTTCTACTAAGCTATTCAGCTCTTGTCTGTGGAGAGAAAGTCGAGGAGGATTTAAGGGAAGGTAGAAGGAGAAGAAGAGAGAAAAATAAAGAAACAGGAGAGAGAGAAGTGAAGGGAGACATAGGAAGAAGAAGGAGGGGAGCAAAATTTATTTTCCAATTCTTTTCGACCGGACAAAAACGAAAATTGGGTTCAAGGAATAGGAAAGAAGAATATAAAATAAGGGAAAGTAGTAAAAAGGTAGAAGGAGGACGAGCGATGAGAAAAGGTAGGAAGAGGAAGGAAAGGTTGGAGAGTGAAAAAATGTGTGAGAGAGATAAGAATAAGAAGAAAACCAAAAAAAGATCAAAGAGTAGAGGAGGTCATAAAAAACAGATTGGGGATGAAAAACAAAGAAGCTAGAATTTTCTTTTGTACACTGTTCGCTGCAGGCAAAAAAGAATGCAAAAGGAAGTTAGGGAGCGACTTGGGAGGTTTGTGGTGAGGGCGGGGGGTTCGAGGCTGTGGTGGTGGTGGGGGGGGGGGGGGGGGTTAAAGTATATGTGGGGAGGGGAAGGGAGGTTCTATCAGACAACCACTTTACAATATACACTGGTTACACGGATATTACTTTCAGACTGGTGGAACAGAAAGAAAACTTGTGCTGAGGGCAAAAGAACCACATTATTATTGTTATTTGGAGGAGGGTACAGTACTTAAAGTTTATCGAGAGGAAGACACACTCCGTTTTCTCATTTTGAATTAAGGTATCCTTAGGTTGATTTATTTCTAATCGAAATATTCTTAACTATTCAAAGAACTAGCTCAACTTGGAACATGGTCAAAAGTCTTAGCGACGTATTTCTGAACGTGACTTACGTAAACCTAAGCACGACTTATCTAAGAACGACTTGGAAAGGCTCTATTACATTGAACGTGGTCACAAGCTAACCTAAAATTGTATCTTATTATCAGGCACTAATGAACATAAAATAACATACATGAAAATATACTGCACTTCATGTAAATTTACAGTTAATGTTACATAATAATTAATTACCACACCAATATCTTTTGAATCATTATTTTCTGTTTTCGAATATATTTTACATGGTTTTTTAACATTGTTTAAAACATGTAAAATACCATGTAAAACCATGTAAAATATAATGTAAAGATTACTTTAAACCGTTGCAATGTAGTTAAGGGAAGTGATAGCCGTGAGCCGTAACAGGTATCTGTTCAGTCAGATAAAGATAAGCTACAAACTCCTGAGCCCTCCTTGTAAGGGCGTCCGATTGGATTGGCCAGCTAAAAGACTGTTCTCTATTGTAAAATTACTTCCTGGTGGTGTGAAACCCACCTAAAACTGTAGGTCCAACTCATCAATCACCATCATCGAACTCATAACAGACGCGCAAGTCTCAGACCGATGTGGGTTTCATCCTCCGAGAAAATACGTGCACATTTGACCTAATGATACTACTTTTGGGTACCAATTAATTAATAATTTAATTAATTCTTAATTCGAGAAAATACCTATATATACGACCTAATAATACTACTATTAAGTACCATTTAATTATTAACTTTTCAAGTGAATTCAACGACTTGCAGTCAAATTTTTATTAAGAATAAGTAGTATTTTACCTACTCTGTAGGCCGAACGTTTTCAAGTTGTTAAAACCCATCTTCAAGTCATCCTAAATATCGATGTTGGTTTGTTGGTTAGAAGAACTGTGGTTTCTGTATAATGTGGTCAAAAGGTTTATGTGATTTAAAATTTAACTGTCCGTTGAGGATGTTTTGTTTATTGAGGCGTATAAAGGTGAGACAATATTTGGATAAATTGAAATATATATATTTATATCTGACCTACTTATACTACTTTTATTTACTATCAAAATCATTCAATTTTTTCACATTTGACAACCTAGGGTTAGAAAGCTAAGATAATCTGAATGCGTTACAAATGAGGAACTCTGATGGATGATGATAGACGAGTTAAAACACAAAATGGCAAGAGAAAAAAACACTGTCTACTAAATATTAAACAGAGGTTATGATAACGATGTGAGAAAACTACAAAAATTCTTAAACCTTCGCTTGAAAGAGAGGAAAAATTGCACTGAAAATGGACTTAAAGTGAGGAAAATGCAGCTATTTGAGTAAGTGAATGTGTTATGGTGATGCTTTTATACGAATGGTAGGTGGAAGAGAAAGATGAAGAAAAAGAAAGATAAAACGAGGAAGAAAAAGTAATGTATGTGTAAAACAAAACGTTAGGGTATGCGCAAAAAAAAAAAATGGCTGCATGATAATAACTTTGATGATGATGATGATGATAATGGATAATGACCATTTTTTCTGACGTTTAGAGTGGGCTTTTCTTCTTTTTTTTGAAAAATCGTCTAGAATCTTAAGTAGTACCGTATATTTTTTTCACGGAATGTATGTGTGAGAAAATGGTGTGGTACGGAAAAACGAAGGAAGAGGAGGGTAGATAGAAGAGGAGGTGGTGGAGAAGGAGGAGGAGTGGGAATGTGAGAGAGAAAATGGGGAGAGAGTGTTGAGAAAGAGGTTTATTGTAAAAAGTATGTATTCTTAGTAGGGTTTCATCTTGGTAAGAAGTGGTGCTAAAAGCAGCTCAGTAAGGAAGGCTTTTACTTCTTTACCACTTCTTCTACTTCTTCTTTTTCTTCTTCTTCTTCTTTTTCTTTTTCGTCTTCATCGTCATCATTGTCTTATTCTTTTGCAACCTCTCCAACCATTTTATCACCTTCTTCCCCACATCAATAACTCTTCTATATTCTTCTTGTTCTTTTTTCATTTTCATATTATTCTTCTTCTTTTAGTCTTTAGCCTTTTCTTCTTTTGCTCCACCTTCTTCCAATGTTCTTAATTTTCATCAACTACTTAATTTATCCATCTTCTTCGACTTCTCCTTCCCCTTTTCCACTAATTCTTCTTATCTTCCCTTCTTTTATCTTCTTTTCTCCTTCATTCTCTTCGTTTCTGCTACCACTTTCTCCCACATTTATTTGTTTCTCTTTCCTCGTTAAAGTTTTCAATTTCTTCTACCCATTTTTCTCCTGCTTCTTATTCCTTTGTTTCATCGCCTTCTTCTTATTCACCTTCTCTTCTTCTTTTTCTCTTTCTTTTCTTCTTCTATTACCACTTCCTTTCATTTTTATACTTCTTATTACCTTTTATCCTGCTTCTTATATATTTGTTTCCTCACCTTCTTGTTATTCCCATCTCTTCCTTCTTCTTGTTATCCTTCTCCCCTTCTTTCTTCTGCCAGTCTTCCTCCTATTTCAACACTAACTCCTCTTATTTCTTATTCTTCATCGTTATTTTGTACCTTTTCGTAGTATTCTTCTCCCTTTTCATCTTCTTATTTTTCTGCTCCAATCCTTACAGTCCCCCTTCTTCACCTATACCTTCACTTGCTCTTCTTATTCTTTTTCCGTTTTCCTCTTCTACTTCTTCCTTTTTCCTCCCCTTGCAGTCCTCCTCTTCCTCCTTCACCTCTACCTTCTACTTCTTAATCTTTTTCCATTTTCCTCTTCTACTTCTCTCTACCAGTCCTCCTCCTTCTTCATTACTACCCCAACCTCCTTCCCCACCTTCTTCCTCTTCTAAGGTCCTGTAAAGCTCCCCTCTCCCCACCCTCTCTACTTGCCTGCCGAGCAGTTTTAAGTGAAATTGAAGTAAAAAAGAAGGAATAAAAAGACAGCGGCAAAAAAACGCAGAGCTTGATAAATTCAAAATTTATTCGGTCGGGTGATATTCTCTCCTCTCTTGCCAAGCCTCATTTTAATTCTGTCCTTTCTTCGCTACTCGTTTTTGCGTCTATCTATCTCTCTCTTTTCTCCACTTCTCTCTCACTCTCTCTATTTCGTACTGTGTGCTAAGCACTGTTGCTACTTTTTAGGGGAAAAAAAAGAAACGAGGTGGAGATTTACGTGTCTGAAAATGAATTGCTCAAGCAGTGTCTTTCTTGAGGATCAACACTGAGTGGTTTTTGAGCAATACAGCCAAGACTTCTCTATAACGAACTCCTCAGAATAAAGAATTTTCAAGGAGTCCCTTGAAATTGCAATCTGGGCAAGACGACCTATCCTGGGCCTTCTTTAAAAGGGTGACCGATTGAATTGGCCAGCAAAAAGAAACTGTTGTCTGCTATAAAATCACTTCCTGGTGGTTCGGAACCCACCTAAAAAACTGTAGGGCCAACAAATCAATCACCAATCATTAATTATCAATTATCCAATTCGTTACACACGCACAAGTATCATACCTATGTGGGCTTCATCCTCAGAAAAAAAATATTTCATCAAAGAATACCTCTTTGGAACGAATATTTTATCTGAATACTCGATCGCGTTATAAACTGAGAAGAGATGGTTGATCACCCCAAAATATATTTTGATAGTGAGGAATCATATTTTTTTTAATTTAGCAATCAAATCACTGTGTTTTCTATTCAATAATATATTGTAATGTTTGAGCTTATATCAATGGCCAGCAAAAAGACACTGTTCTCTGCTGTAAAATCACTTCCCGGTGGTTCGGAACCCACCTAAAACTGTAGGTCCTACTCATCAATCACCATCATCCAACTCATTACCCACGCACAGGTCTCAGACCTATGTGGGCTTCATCCTCAAAAAAAATAAGCTCCTCTGGATGTGTTTTCCATCATCCCGAGAAATTATTATTATTATTAGTCGTCAATTTCCCGTTCAAATTGGAAAACGCTATGTACATGTTTATGAGGAAGGTGAACTAATTTATTAAATTTAGTATTTTTCGGTTTTCCCAATATTTTTTCATTCTAAGAGACAGCGCCTCTCTTCTTTCCTGTGAAAATTCCACCTTTCTCCTCTTTATTGGTATCGGGGCTATTTCCCATGACTCCACACACTTTCTGTATAAATTTCTATTCATAATTGTTTGTAGGTTTTGGATTTTTGCAAGCTTTAGGTCAGTTTGGACATTTTGAATCCATTTTCCGCCGTTTATCAAATTTTGCGTATGTACTAGTATTCGTCTGGAAATTCGGTCGTTGGGGAGTCTCATAATGTGAAAAATTTAAAACGTCTTTTTCGGATTTCGTTTGTGACTTTTGAGTGTTTTTCGACTTCTAAGTTTTTCCGTTATTATTATTAAACTTTATTATATTTTAATAACTTTATTTTGTTACTTTGAGTTGT
The DNA here is from genome assembly GCA_948455865.1 of Conomelus anceps. Lineage (NCBI taxonomy): Eukaryota > Metazoa > Arthropoda > Insecta > Hemiptera > Delphacidae > Conomelus > Conomelus anceps. The sequence continues at coordinate 14,651,432 of OX418227.1, read as the reverse complement.
GCTAGTTTGACGACTTCTCATTAAAGAATACCGTTCTATGAGAATATTTTACCTAGATAATGGATATCGTTCTACCATGGTACAAATACATTCCATTACTGTAAGTTGCAGCAGTCAAGAACTTCTAAGATCCATCGCTGACCCAAAGCCCTTATTATACAAAGCCACTTCAGTCGCGGTAGCACGCCATAATAAGGATAAATTACACCAACCGGGTAAATTTGATTAAAAAATCAGCTGATGGTTCCATAATGCCTTCATGTACTTTGAGATTGTTGAGTTGGGTCATTCGCTCAAATGATGAAATTTGGCCTAAATTGTGGCTCACGACTGCGACCGAAGTGGCTCTGTATGTCCCTTAGGTTTTTTTTGTAGATGACGTCTTGGAGACTCCAGTTAAGTATAAGACAAGATAGATCAACAATTATACACTAGATACCATAATTACTATATAAATTAGTTGAGGTGAGGCTTAATTTTGATGTGAAAGGAACTCTTGTACTCTTGTGTGTGAAATCCGGCGAGTGTAGAGTGATGATGGCAGTCTGTTGGTTCGTACCTATTTTTAACTGTAAGTAGTGAATATTGTCTTCTAAACTATATAAAATAGATTTTTTGTGTTAAAATTACAGTACGAGGCATAAACCTAATCGCTCGTTCTATAAGATTTCACACTCAATCAAAACATTATTATCATTTTAAGTCATTTAATGTTGAATCAAATGTGAACAGAAGCTTATACAAGTTAAATCATTTAAACTCTTCATATAATTTTTTTTTTCTCTCATTGAAATGCTATGTTTCTAATTTAATAATAATAATAATAATAATAGTAATAATAATAATAATAATAATAATAATGATAATAATGGTAATAATAATAATAGTGATAATAATGATAGCGGTAATGATAATGATAACGTTAGATGAAGACGAAATGTTATGCGAATTACCGTACAAAGCATAAGCCTAATCGTTCGTTCTAATAGATTTTACACTCAATCAACTCATTTTATGTAATTTAATTTTTAATAAAAATGCGAACAGAAGCTTCTACTGGTAAAATAATTTTCTTCTTTTTTTTACATTTTTCAAACTGTTCATATAATTTTTTTTCTCGTTGAAATGCTATGTATGCTGTCTTTCCTGAGTAGTTCATGTAGGCCCAATGTGTTTTTATTCTGGTTCGCAATATTATTAATGGGATGTTTGTCGCAGTATCTGCTGCTGCTCCCCGAAATGATTATGTTATTTTTTTTCCTTTAACAAGTAGGCCATACAGCTTTTTCTACAGCGTTATAAATGGAGCAACGGTTCCTACCATAATTTTACACTTTGTATTTTGAACTTTCAGTTGGAAGCGTAAAATAATATTGAGTAAATACTTTTAAATATAATATTTCACTCTTGAAACACTTTGCCTTCTAACAGTTCATGTACCAAGCTTGCTCTGTTCAAGTCCTTTTAATAATTGCAATATTATTCAGAAATAAATTATTACCCGTATAGTCTCGTGATACACGATGCTATAACAAATTTTATACTCACTAAACAATAACAAGATTGCGTAAGATTGGAATCTCATGATGTTTTATGATGTATGTACGTAACTATATTTATACAGCTAATACGTAAAGCTGTATTTACAACATCACATTTGTTAATTTAGTTTATCCCACTTTCATGCACTAGACCATGTGAGTGCGCATAATGATTATAATATGTAGACATGTTTTGAAATAATACAAACGTTTACAGTTCTTGATTAGTAATACAATATGTCTTACTTTCAATCAAAACCAGAATATCAAAAGAGACAATCCAATGATTCCTACCAGAACAGACTGCCTACACATTAGTGTAGGCTACTTATTAAAAGTAAGAAATTATTATCTAATTAATTATCACAGTTGGCTGAGACGCTGAGTAACTGATCCAGATATAATGGTGTTCTGTGTGCTCTAGTGGTTTTGCTTGAAATTTGTGTTTTTTATTGTTCCAATATTATATTATATACCTTATATATATTTTTTTTAACGTGCAAATCGTAAGTTTCAAAAATTATTGCTGATGGCCGCAGTACGGTAGTATTTGTGGGCGAATCTTTATCATTTTCGTTTAACAATATTGCTTTATATTCAAACAATGAGCTATTGTAAAGAGTAATTCAGTTTCGAATCCATAATCTTATCTTAACTGTAAATGAAGTATGGAACTATACCTACAGCTGTGCCTTATCTCGCATTTCCTTTTTGTTTATCTTACCACAGTGTCCACTTATTAAAATAAAACCTTTAATACCGTTCAGATGTAATTCCTTATAATTAACTGTAACGTATTTCAATTTTCAAATAATGCTGTTCAACTGTATCAAAATAAGCTCATTAGGAAAAATACTCGAGACATTACAGCTTTTTTCGTTTTTGATGCTCATTTCCTATGTATTCCTAAGTATTCTTATATATGATATTCCTCACTTAGAGTGTTCTTTTTTATTTCTTTTTTTTATTTTATCTTCTCATATAAAGGCCGACGACACTCTCACACAATCTTGACGAATGGCATTATTGTAATTATTTCTTATTTCGTTATATTGATCAATCTTTTATCAATTAAATTACTCTATTCTATAATAAGATCATTATTTTATAGATGTAAGACTAGTCAGTTGGCCGGTTTCGGCTAGTATGCCTTGGCTTGTGTTATCAGCTTTTGCTAACAGTCATGAATAGTTTGAATGATGACGAAGATGACGAGGGCTACTCTTTTTCGATTAACGGCTGTGTGAGCCTCGATACTTTTTCTGAATATTTCCAGTTCCTCAATTGTTCTGGCCTACAAAGTTTGAAAATGGTGCATTGCAATATAAGGAGCTATAATAAGAATTTCCAAGATTACTTGATTTATTTAGATTCTGTTTTTCCCAAGATAGATATAATTATTTTTTCAGAATGTTGGTTGTCCAAGTGTGATGGTACAGCCGACCTAATCGATTTTGATTTATTCAGAACAAACACTTATCGCAATCAGAATGATGGTGTATTGATCTATGTTAATAAGCAACTATCAGCGGTCGCAACAGAGGTGACTCTTGGAGATGTCTATGGTTTAAGTCTAGATTTTAATTACTGCGGGGAACAATACAATTTACTGGGATTGTATAGAACGTTTGACAGTGACACTGATAATTTTGTTGTTGAATTGGATAATTACTATAGAGCCATCCCTAAGGATAGAAGATGCATTTTATTGGGTGACATAAACATAGATTTATTAAAGAATGATGCTATCACCGATCGGTATCTCAACAATCTGTCAGGAGCCGGTCTCGTCCAATGTATTGATAAGCCCACTAGAGTGACTGAAACCGGAGGTGCATGCCTGGACCATGCGTTTGT
>OX418227.1:14506883-14647834 GCA_948455865.1 Conomelus anceps | reverse complement strand
ATAAGGAGGAGAAGGAGGAGAAGGAGGAGGAGGAGAAAGAGGAGGAGGAGAAGGAGCAGGAGGTTTAGAAGGAGGAGAAGGAGGAGGAGGTTGAGAAGGAGGAGAAGAAGTAAAGGAGATGTAAGAGAATGATGATTGATTAATATTTTGGAATTATATGACAGTATTTGATTAGTAAGAAAAGAAATAAAATGCATAAGAAGAAAGATGAGAAGGATGGATTGAATAACGTGGAGATGAAGGACAAAATTGAAATTCAAATTTGAAATGATAGCAAAAAATAAAAAGAAGGTAGAATTAGCGATGTAAAATACCCAGGTTTTTAAAACTCGGGGTTAATACCAAAAATGCCTAAATACCTGGGCATTTTGGGTATGAAATCGAGCAAGATTTAATTGATATTTACCTCTGAATATGTTATTATTAGCATTGTATGATATATTTAGTTAATCTATAACAACTTATTAACCATTTTTTTAATGACTTGGTAATTATTTTTAAATATTACCCAAAGTTTGTAAATAAACAGGATTTTTTCGTGTCTAAAATTGGCATAAAGAGAAGAAACTAGGTAAATAAGAGTAATTCTGCTGGTGAGACTGTGACACACAACACAACAAAAGATTTGTGGGCTGATAGGGGGAGGGGGTGGGCAGGTGTGCAGTAAAGCCAGAGAGTATAGAATAAGAATAGAGCAGCCTTGCGTATAACTGGTTGTACAGCCGGAGTGCGCCAACCCCCCAACCATACTGGGAACCTACCTCGCCCGGCCGGTCCTCTGACTCCATGTTAAAAGCGTTTCGTAAATCGCCCATACCTCAAGTTCTAATCAAAATATTTGAACGAAAATGATTTCGATGGCTTCCTTATATCATTCTCTACAATCAATGTCCTATCCCTTTTTATCGTAACTGCCATAATTAGAAAGTTATCTGTACACAAATTGAAATAGTATGATATCTAGGGATTGCATACATTTTTATTTTTTCAATAGACTTTTATAATAGCGTAAAACAGTGAAATGTTATGGATATAAATTCAAGTACTTTTCAGATCTTTGAATTGATATATAATAATAATATATAATTGATGATCACAGAACAATAGATTGAGCAGAAATATTTATCGGTAATGGCCACCGTGACTTCGAACTGCTTAACTATAATCTTGTGCTTGTGATTATATTGAACTCGCTCTTAAAGATGAATCCATGAATGTATGATTATATAAATATATAATAATAATAATAATAATGTAAATTTCCCGTCTTGATATCAGGAGAGCTTCTTGACAACTGAAAACAGACTGAGTATACTAAATATTGCAAAATGGTTTCCCTCTGTTTCCAGGATTTATATGATAATTTGTTGACAATGACATTTCTGCTAATGATTATTTATTTTCCATGAATGGAACAAGCTAGACAAACAAATTCAGCAATTCAAAGCTGTTGTTGACACAAAGTCCAGTCCATTTTACTCAGTTGTATCATAGATCAGGGATTAAGTAATGGTTCGTCTATGGTTGTATTGATGTCGATTTCAAAGGAATTCAACCATAATGGCATCAAATATCATTCAAATTATTTCATATACTTCAGTAATATAATGTTTACACAGAATAAACAGTTCCAAGTCGTGATGATTCGTCACTAATTACTATTTCCGCTATTCAACCTTATTACTGGTAGAAGTGTAAGGAAAGAAGTTCTTCGTCTATAGTCTGTCTTCAACGTATCAATGCATTGTTCTGTGATGATCAAGTATATATTATTATACATCAATTCAAAGATCTGAAAAAGTACTTAAATTTATATTCGGAGCATTTTTCCGTTGAACGCTATTATAAAAGTCTATTGAAGAAAATAAAAATATATGTAAATCCTCAGATATCGTACTATTTCAATTTGTGTACACATAACTTTTAAATTATGGCAGTTACGATGAAAAGGGATAGAACATTGATTGTAGAGAATGATATAAGGAAGCCATCGAAATCATTTTCGTTCGAATATTTTGATTAGAACTTGAGATATGGGCGATTTACGAAACGCTTTTAACATAGAGTCAGAGGACCGGCCGGGCGAGGTAGGTTCCCAGTGAGGTTGGGGGGTTGGCGCACTCTACGCTCCCGCAAGGCAGCTCTATTTTACTTCTATTCTCTCTGAGTAAAGCATGCCAGTGATGCAACCCTGGAATGCCCAAAACTAAAAATTCCCTATGATATGAAATCAAGACAGCACCACATTAGATAAATAGTGAACATACTTCTACTGTTATTAAGTTATGGTATGATTTTCATTTAAAAAAATGGATTGGAAGTAGGCCTAACTGATATTGTAGGAATAATATTAAAATTAATAAACATTTTCAATGTAGATAGATTTGCAGGTATTCAGTGTTGCCTCAGCTCCAATCTGGATAAACCTATTTTCAAAATTCCTTCTCTCTTTTGGTCTAATTTTAATTTTAAAGCTTTGTGTCATAGAGTTTATGTTCGTTTAAGTTATGTTTTGTATGAGTTTAATTATGATTTATTTTAGTAAGTTACTTAACAAAAGATCTTGACCAAAAATCTTTTTAAAATTATTGTTGAATTTTACCATCCTACAGAATGAGTTTTTATTATTTCCTTGGGTTAGTTTACACATACTAGGTCAAATTTTCCTCTCTCTAAATAATACTTATTACGTTTATAAACTCTTTTTGTCATTTTCAATAAAATCCACACAAAAAACGAAGAAAATACCCAGGACCTGAGTATTTATGTCGATCATGCTCATAAGTAAAATGCTAGTGGGGACTATATGAAAAATCGTTAAGCACATTTTATCATCATTTTACTATCCTTACAGGATGGTACATGCAAAAAGACAACTCAATCTTCTCTAAATTCAATAAAAATTATAAATACCCAGTTTTTGGGTATTTACCCGGTAGGTATTATACCCGGCCCACATCACTAGGTAGAATAAAAACAGAAGATAGGAAGAACATGGAAACCGAGAGAGAGAAAGGAAGCAGGGAATACAGACAGGAGAATGAAGGAAGATAGAGCATAGAGAGGAAAAGAGAATAGATAGAGAGGTAACACATCGACAGTGAAGTGGAGTACAGAATTATTAATACCCTCTCCATAACTGCTTCATAAAAAATACATCCACTATCCCCCCCCCCCCCCCACACACACACACACACACACACACACACACAGCCTCTCACCCTTTCAGGGTTTCCATCAGGGGTAAAAATTAATTATAACTCAGTCATAAACCCAAATTGAGAGCCATCGAATGCAATTGTCTAGTTTATCTCGCAAATTCCAAGAGAAATCTATTATTTATATTATATGATCGCGCATTAGAGCCTAGTACAAATTTCATCAATTTATTTTGGGATATTTTTTATCAATTCATTTCGAAATTATTCCAGCTCAGTTAGAAGTAGGGTTTTTGGGGGGGGGAATGAATCCCACATAGGTCTGAGACTTATGCGTGAGTAATGAGTTGGATGACAGTGATTGATGATCTGGACCTTCTGTTTTAGGTGGGTTCCGAACCAACGGGAAGTGATTTTACAGTAGAGAACAGACTTTTTGCTGGCCAATCTAATCGGTCAAAAAAAGATACCTCATATCTACGATTCCCTTTCCTTATGCCAGGTTTCAGTCTTTAAGTATAACTCAACAGCAAAACATACCTAAACTTCATAAAATCAGGAATTCAATGGATCATATCACATAAAAATATGTGATAAACTGTGCAAGATTAGTGATTTTATTTAATAAAAGCTGATTTTATGAAAACTGGGTGTTATCTGCTATTGGGTCAACACTTTTTCATCAGAATTAAATTCTCTACAAGGTTTGTTAGGTATATTTTACAATTAACCTAGTTATTTCACTCCAAACCTGATAAACGTAATCTTTGTACAATATTTGCACATTTAGTTGAATTTTTATTTAACCTAGTAATTTCACTTCAAACCTGATAAACATGTTCTTTGGAAAATATTTTCATATTTTGTTGAAGATCTCAAAAGCCATTGTAGTTACATACTTTTAGCTTGTTTCATTCGATTTTCAGCTATTTCACATTTTACTGACCAGTTTACAAGTGAAAAGAAGGCACTAAAAATTAATAAATTACTAAATTGATGGGGCTAGCTGCTAAGACCGAACCTTCTTTAAATATTTTTTTGATTACATCGAGCCCACCAACTATTGATACCTCTAAGCGGAACACTATGCATATTAGATTGAAATCATATCTCACAAATCTCATTGAGATTGTAGATTTCTCAATTGTAGAAATCTCATAGATATCTCAAGTAATTGTCAATATCTTATCTTAATCTGGAACATCATTAAATTTATGAGACATACACAGTTTCAATTTTACTAAAATAGTGCGAGCTTTATCAATAATTCTTAATTGTTTCAATATCCTACTCTAATATTTATGTATTTTAATGAATAAAAATTTGATTGATTTGTGTGATTTTTTTAATAAAAGCTGATTTTATGAAAACTGGGTGTGTTATCTGCTATTGGGTTACTCGACGTTTTTTCATCAGAATTAAATTCTCTACAAGGTCTTAGGATTAGGATTGGTCTACAAGGTGTATTAGGATTGTTAATATCTAATCTAATACAGATTAAACAAAATACAGAGTAGCTAGTTAAAATGTCGGTATTACCTGAAATAGATGAGGCAGACCAGAGCATGTAAGAGCATGTTCACAAGATGGTAGCCCATGGGCTCCAGCTGATGAAACATGTAGTTCCAGCGAAATGTCAGCACACATAGTGGACGGTAGGATTTGTGGCTTTGCTCCTAAAAATAAAGAAAACAAAATTACAATTAGTTGAAATTATTACTAGGAACAAACGAAATAGGCACTGATTGATATAAAAGCAATGAATTATAACATCAATATCTATCAACAATATTAAAAACGCGATGATTGGGTCAGAAAAATCTAATTAATTGCTTTATTCCTAAAATAAAGAAAAAGAAAATTGAAATTAATTGAAGTTATTACTAGGAACAAACAAATCAGAAAATAATTTAATCTAATCCAGAAAAATCTGATTAATTGCTTTATTCCTAAAATAAAGAAAACAAAATTGAAATTAACTGAAGTTATTTCTAGAAAAGAAAAAATAGACATTAATTCATAGAATAACAATGAATTATAACATCAGAAAACTATCAACAATATTAATAACGGAATGATTCAGTGAAGAAACTATATTAATTTATCAGAACTGTATTTCTTAGACATTATTGGTTAATCTTAGAAGACAAAAGCATTCTTCTAGTTCTATGGATAACATAATAATTAGTTATTGTGAATGATAATAATAATAATTATTATTATTGTGAATGATTATTCAATCTTAATGTAAAAAAACAAAACAATTTTCACATAAATATCAAAATCTTGAAGATTAAGATATCAAAGCAGTAATCCTCAAATACAAAAGCACTCTCTTAGTGCCTAGATAAAATTTAATTAGATATCCAGTCTTAATAAAGAAGAAATTTTCTCAAAATGTTAAATTAAGATAATATCACAAGTATTATTATAATCAATGCATCAATCCGGTGGTTCGGAACCCACCTAAAACTGTGGGTCCAGTTACAGTTTTGGACCTACAGTTTTAGGTGGGTTCCGAACCACCAGACTGATGCATTGATTATAATAATACTTGTGATATTATCTTAATTTAATATTTTGATGTTTTTGAGAAAATTTACTTCTTTATTAAGACTGTTTGGATATTTATTAACAAGAACTAATTCAATTTCAGGGAAGTGATAGCCGCGAGCCGTAGCAGGTATCTGTTCAATCAGATAGATAAGCTGCGTTCTCGTAGGTCCTGTTTGAAACGGTGACCGATTAGATTGGCCAGCAAAAAAGACACTGTTCTCTGCTGAAAATCACTTCCCGGTGGTTCGGAACCCACCTAAAACTGTAGGTCCAACTCATCACTCACCATCATCCAACTCATTACCCACGCACAGGTCTCAGACCTATGTGGGCTTCATCCTCAAAAAAAAAAAAAAAAAAAAAAAAAAATTGATCTAGGCACTAAGAGAGTGCTTCATCATCATCATCATCACCATTATCTAATTCATAGCCCACAGGTCTCCTCCGAAAAAATCTCCAAATACAAAAACACTCTCCTAGTACCTCGCATAAAATTTAATCAGTTCTTGTTAATAAATATTCAAACAATCTAAATGAAAAAAAATTTTTTTGAACAAAATAAATATTCAGATCAGGTCTTGAAATGAAGATTCAGAACATTAAAATATCAGAGAGCAAGTCTACACGTTTTCAATGCAACTAGAACAGAAGCGTTGAAACATTCAAGACAAAATAACAATTAAATGCTTTTTAATTTTTTTCTCTCCCCTTTCTCTCTTTAAATAACAAATAAAATGCTTTCTCCTTTGTCTCTTCCTTCTCTTTCACTCTTTCTTTTCACTGAAACTAACTCTCTCTCATGCTCTCTCACTCACTCTGGTGCTTGAACCCAATAGCCACACAAGAAAAAACCCCAGAGTAATTCAAAAGGCATTTGTAGCAGCAAAGTACCCACTCTGTGCAGTCATGTGACATGGCATGCGATAAAAATGTAAATAAGTTTCAGTACGACTAGCTTTCCACCAATGGCAGACAAGCAGCCCTAGCTTTCAACCAATAGGAGGCAGCTAGCATCCACTCACCATCAATAGTACTCTAAATACGTTACAATAATGTTACAACAATCCCACCCAATATTTACATGTACAACAACAAAATAACACATACACACACACATACCAGGTTATATAAATATAATTATATTTATCCAAGCGAGATAACCTGTATATAGATATATATAATATGAAGTTGTGTATATATGTAGCCAAGTGCGATAACCTATATACAGATGTATAGTATGGAGCTGTGTATAGCCATGTGCAGTAATCTACAGATAGAATCCGGCTCAGTATATAACAGAAAGTAGTAATCTACAGATATAATCAATGCACATGCAACTGCATGCAATTTAATTTTATTTGCAACAGTGATTTCCATAGAACAACCAGCAAGGGATTGAAACTTAATCAATAAAGCTTTTCTATTGCATGTTTATATGACCCTCAACCGTATTGTGGCTTGAGGTAAAATGAGATCTCAAATACATAACTGAGTTTCGTTCCCAAATACAAAAAAACTACATCAGTTTTGTTTCTTTCCAAAAGTTTCTGTTGATTGATGGCTTGGTCGCAGAAAGTAGCTCAGAGGTATGCTAGACAGTGTACACACTCACCTGTGCAGCCAGACCCTGTGCAAATGTGGGAGTGGACTGTTAAGGCTGTGCGCCTTAATCTTTTTTCATAATCTTTTTTCGAAGTTCATTGTATTGGATATTATTAAGGTATTGAAATGCTAGCTATTGCCATGAGAAATGATTTTGTCATCCAATATTTTATGGAATATGGGAGTTCAAAGTTGAAATGTTTCGGTTTTTGGGGGCAATTGAACTCACCTACGAGTTATTTTAAACATTTGATAATTTTTTTATAACTGAAAGACATCTAGGGGAAAAGAATGAAACATTTTTTAAATCAATTTAACAATTGATCTTTTCAAAATAATTTTTTGAAAACTAAATATTTTCGCATGTTTTAAAAAATTTATTTTGAGAAAACTAAGTGTTTGATCAGAATGAAAAATAGTCATTTTGTTCCTCAATGTGTCTTTCATTTAAAAAAAAATTATCAAAAGTTTAAAACATAGGGGAGATCAATTGCCCCCCAAAACCGAAAAATTTCCACTTTGAACTCCCATATTCCATAATATATTTGATGAAAAAATAATTTCTCATGGCAATAGTCAACATTTTAATACCTTAATAATATCCGATATAATAAACTTCGAAAAAAATTAAGACCAAAAAACCTCCGCATATAACTTCAGAATTTGTTTCGGTCGGCTTGGCAAAAATACAACTCTGTTAGCTCAGAGAGGACAGTAATCGCAACCTACCTCACTCCTCGTTTGTGTAGTACGCTCTTTGGACTACCACACAACGATTGAAGTTGCAATGGGCTATAGTACTATATACATAATATGTAGGCGTCTGGCTCTTATTGGTGGGGAGAACCTTACGGGTAGTTCCACCTCGCCGTTTGAGCCATCTTATAGGGAACATGATGTACCTACTATTTTAAGTGGGTTCCGAACCATCGGTTAAGTGATAAGAAAGCTTATAACATCAAGTACTATATACATAAATATGAACCTCACAAGCGTAGATTTCCTCATCTATTTACCTTTTGTCATGCATTTATGTTGAATATTTGCGGTAATAAAGACATCTTGAATCTTGAATCTTTCCATACAGTTAACAGCTTTCTTTTGAATCTTGAACACTTTATCAAGGTTTTCTTTTGATGAGTTACCCCATACTATGATAGCTTACCTAATATGTGACAGTAAGTCCATGGTAAGCTGTAAATAGCTATTTGTGTAACTAGAGCGAAAAGTGGGAGTTTTCTGCACCAAAACAGCCTTTTTCACGAGCCGAAGGCAAGTGAAAAAAGTTTCTCGAGTGCAGAAACAATACTTAGCGCTCGAATTACACATTCAATTTTTCCTACAGTAACGTATAAAATAATTTAAACAGAAAAAAAAACAGGACATACATAACCTGACAACTCCTCACATAACCTATCTTCGAACCAAATCGATCTCAACAACAACTACAGCTGACTATTTTGTAGCTGAAGCAGAGTAGCCAGCCTATTTTTGAATGCTGAATAGGAAACCTGCGTATTACATGCTCACTATTTTGTGTTGTTAGGTTGCAAATGTGGAGTGCAAAAAAGTACTTTTGTGCACTGGAATTTACTTTCCTGCACTGGTGCAGGAAGATTATTTTGCGTGCTACAGTTAGTGCAAAAATAGGCACTTTTTCCGGTCACTGAAGGAAAAAGTATTTTTTTTTTGTCATTTAATCTAGCATGCTGTCGCAGGACAAATACCCCCGATGAAATTTTGCAACATATATTTCCTCAATAACACCATACGTTCTATTTCATACAATACTTTTTTAGTTCTTTAGCAATAACAGTAACTAAAAGTACTACAGTAACTACAGTTCTACTCAAAACTACAGTAACTAAAATGACAAGAACTTCCGCTACTAGTTTGTACTTTGATGTAAAACGAGCCCCAGAACGACAGAAATTTCTATCTAATCATGTTCTATCTAATGAAAAAGAATTTTAAAAAATAGGGAAGTGATAGCCGTGAGCCGTTGCAGGTATCTGTTCAATCAGATTAGATACGCAACGCTCTCCTGGGCCCTCTCTGTAAGGGTGACCGATTGGATTGGCCAGGAAAATACTCTGTTCTCTGCTGTGCAATCACTTCCTGGTGGTTGGGAACCCACCTAAAATTGTAGGTCCACGATGTTTCCTATAACATGGCTCAAGCGGCGAGTTGGAACTACCCGTAAGTCTTCCCACCAATAAAAGCCATAAAGTTTTACTTTTTTTTGAAAAGTACAATTCAATACCTATATACAATCTAATTTGAATAAATTATCTATGGTTAGAGAAAGAGATACATCAAATCCCTCAAGAGAACAGTGGAAATTACGTTTGCAAATTCAACAACTACTATTACAGCCTTCCTTGACAACACTAACTCATTCCCCTGAGGGGTAGAAACCCCCTCACAACTACGGTCACTCAATTGTAAACGAAAGACCACACCAAACCCACCCCACCATCACTCTAGAGACAAAGATTAAGGGGGTGGAGATAAAATAACTCGTCAAGGGAAATTTAGGGGGTTAGCCGATAGAAACAGTGTTATAATATCGGCATAACCATTCCCTAAGAGGGGGTTCCCCAAGACCCATGGGGAAGTGAAGAGCCCCTTTTCTATGCCCCCTCTGAATTTCCCTCCAATACAAATAGAGATGTCGCCAACAGTTAGTCCTAAGCAAATACAAGATCTGTCCAGTGGACTGCCGAGCAAATAGTTGGTCTAGAGACTAGTAGCTAGAGTTAGAGAAAGAGAGAAGTATATTGACCTAGAGCTAGACAAGGAGAGAAGGCTCTAAGCCAGGCTACTTTGTTGTACAAGCGACCTATATTATTATAGACGATCGAATAGGGTTACATGTGTGTAGAAGCGCATAAGTGTTTTACAAGCCAATAATTTAATCTTATATTAAATCTATCATCTAATCTATTATACTTTAACCTATTATTGATCAGGTTATTCACGTATAAAATTAATATTTTATGTAAAACGAATGATATTAGCTATAGAGGTTTGAATAGTGTCACTATATGAGTGCAGGAGTGTATTAGTGATATACTAACCAATAATTTCATCCTATTGATCAGATTATTCGCAATTATTTTTATTTTATGTAAATACGAATGATATAAACTAAACCACAGATGGTGGCGTGGACTTTAATACGAACCCATTATGCGTGGACTTTCCTACAAAGCAAAATTCAATCGTGGACTTTCCTACGAACTGTTACTTGTATCTGTTACTGTTATCTGTCCAGTAATGTAATTGTTACTGTTATTTGTATCGAGCAGGTGGGTGGACTTGTAGTGACACTTCTCACAAAGTAATTTAGGGTGGCATATCGTAATTTAGCAGTGAAAATTTCACGCGTGGACTTTCTTAGAAACAATACACCATGTGCTAAAGTTCTAACAATACAATAGGACATTACATTACCATTTATAATCTTTATTATTTAGTACGAAAAACCGTTAAAAGAAATGATTATATCTTTTGGTTATGATATAGATGTAGAGTAGTAAATCAAATATGTAGGCCTATAAGTTTACAATCCACAACATTTTAAGTCACAAATAGGACAAGAAATACTGTAAAATAGTTTGATGCTAGAAATACGTTGTTTTTACATGGGAGTAATACTTGTAACTGAAAACTGACAAAAATTCAATGCATACGGATTCCCGATCAAGACTCTAATTGATTGATAAGTAATTGAAGGAGACACTGTCGAGAGTATAGGGGATTATTCCAAAAAATATTAGTAATATTAGTAGACCAGTGTTCAGTGTTCTTTCCTAAAGATTGCGGTACTGGATGTTAAGGTGCCCCTAACCCTGAAAATTTCCATACCAAGTTAATGGTTCTTATAATTTCAGTGTGCATTGAAAATAGATCTCAGAGAATTCATGAGTTTATTCATGAGATTAGAAGGCAGTACCAGTAACAGATACAAGTAACATAATACAAGTAGGAAAGTGCACGGTTGAATTTTGCTTCAAAGTCCACGCTTAATGGGTTCGTATTAAAGTCCACCGTATTTAAAGTCCATGGAGCCCAATGATGATCATCACTTGGTTAGTCACAATAGCAGGTTATTCGAACAAATACCTAGTTATATTGGTAGGATATTCTATAACAAGCTACCGCAATTTGGAGTCTTAGAAATATGATTATTTTTAAAAACAATTTAGAAAAATTTTTAATACTAGGTTATTTGAACAAAAACCTAGTTACAGTAGAAACAATTAGTCTGGGCGCACGGCCGTTTGGTAGTCAGACATGGCGAGGGGAGTGTTTATCGCTCATTTCTAAAAACATGTGGCCCGTGCGACGCTGCAGATGTCTTCAAGGTCAACTAGTCGACTTTTAACAGGACGGCTAGTAGTGAAACCAGAGCCACGCGCCCAGACTAATTGTTCCTACTGTACATTGGTAGGATATTCTACTACCGCAGTTTTTAAAGAGTCTTCGAAACATCTAAATATTTAAAAAACAACTGAGACAATATTTAGTTCATAGTCCTTTTTATAGTGTACAAGAGTTCCTTTCTGATCAAAATTGAGCCTCACCTCAACAAATTTAAATTATAATTGTGGTAACTAGTGAATAATATTGGTAATACTGCATATAATGAGAAAATATTTAGTTGATACAGCTTTTTTTAGTGTACAAGAGTTCCTTTCAGATCGAAATTGAGACTCACCACAACTAATTTAAATATTGTAATTGTGGTAATTGTAGGAATGGTAATATTGTTCTGACTTGACTTTTCTTATACTCCATAACCAGAGTCATCAAGACGTAATCTTAAAAAAACCCACTCATTTTTAAACATTGTTATAATATTGTTTATTTTATAATTACTAATCTTCTTCTTCTTCTTCTTCTTTATCAAACCCTTCTGCCTCTCAGCGTCGGGTGGTTTTGTGCCTCGGTCCATCCTCTCCAGACAACTCTATCCCTCATCATGTTTCTCATCTCCTGCCAGCTCTTTCCTCGCACTCTTCCAATCCTCTCCATATACTCCTGGTATCCTAATCGTGGTCTGCCCCTCGGTCTTCTTCCTTCAGGTTTGGCCTCCAGGAACTGCTTTATCTTTCTAGTTTCCTCTGCTCTACTTGCGTGCCCGAGCCACTTCAATTGTCTCTCCTCCAGGAGCCCACTTACCGGTCTCACCTCTAAATCTTGTCTAACTGTCTGATTTCTGATGCGGTCTCTCCTATTTTCCCCTATAATTCTTCTGAGAAACCGCATCTCTGCTGCAGTGACCCTACTCATATGCCTATCCAAAGTGACCCAACTTTCTGCTCCATACATCATTGTGGACAAAAATACAGATTTAAATATTTGCAACTTTGCACGTCTGCCTATCTCTCTCTTGCCCACAATTGTATTGCTTATTGAGTAGTACACTTGGTGTGCTTTTTTGACCCGATTGAGAACTTCCTGGTCTATTTTCCCATTCCTATCAATTATCACCCCAAGGTACTCATACTCACTGACCTGGTCCATTCTCTTGTCATCACACTGAATCTCCAACTCTTGCTCTTCACCTCTCCCAACATGCATGACCTTGCTCTTATCAATGTTGAGGTGCATCCCTTTTCTCTCTAGTTCCTCTTTCCATTCCACTATGGCACTTCGGAGCTTTTCCTTCGTATCTTCTATCAGCACAATATCATCTGCATAGAGTAGGGCCTGAGCCATGATCGGCCGCAATCTCCAGTATCCTACTGTTGCTCTATGGGTCCGTCTCTTACAAATTTTATGGACCTCATCCATGTAATTTATGAACAACAGTGGACTTAGACTGTCTCCCTGCTTTATTCCTCTTAATAATTCAAAACTATCTGAGACTTCTCCGTTAAGTCTAACAATCCCTTTTGGCTTATTGTACACACTTTTGATTCTTTTTATCAATCTATTAGGAACTAGTTTTGCCTGTAGAGCTCTCCATATTTCTTTCCTGGGCACTGAATCAAAAGCTGCTTTTAGATCTAGGAATGCTAAGAACAAGTCTCGTCCTCTGTCCAAACACTTTTCCACAATCATCCTTATGCAGAAGATCTGATCTTGGGTCTGTCTATTCGGCCTGAATGCAGCTTGCTCTTCCTCTATCTGATGTTCAAGTACCACTCGTAGCCTTCTTTCCAAAATTCGGGTGTATAGCTTATATACAGTACCACTTAAACAGATAGGCCTGTAATTTCCACACTCATACTGGCTACCTTTCTTATGTATAGGAATAATTATGTTAGCTTCCCATTCCTTAGGTATTCTATTAATTTCCCATATGAGACAGAACAGTTTTCTTAGAGCTTGATTCAATATTTCTCCACCGAATATGATGAATTCTGGTACTATGTCGTCAATTCCAGCAGCTTTGCCCCTTCTCATACTTTTTACTGCAGACCTTATCTCTTCAATCGTTATCTCTCCACACACTTCCTCTCTCTGTTGTTCATCTAATTCAACCTGCTCAACATCCCTTTCATCTTCTTCACTAGCAAACTTATCAGCATAGTGTTGCCGCCAGGTCTCCAGAACCTCCCTCTGGTCAGATACCAGGATGCCATCTGAATTTCTTATACTTCTCACACCCTTCACTCTTCTTCCTCTCAGACCCTTTACTACCTTCCAAAAAGTCTTGATATTATTATTATATTTCTCTTCTAAATCATGTCCAAATTCTTCCCATGACTGAGCTTTAGCTTCCCGAACCAAATGCTTCACCTGCCTTCGACACTGAACTTAAATAGTTCTATCTTCCTGTCTTCTTCCAGCTAGATATGTTCTCCATGCGAGTTTTTTCCTTTTAACAGCCTCCTTTACTTGCTCATTCCACCATCTTGTTCTTTTCAACTTTGTATTGACTACTTTCTTTCCACATATTAGCTCTGCAGCCTTCAATATTCTATTTTTAATTTCATACCATAAGTCATCAGGCTCTCTAATGTCCTCTGGTAGAGACATAAATTCTTCTGCAATTCTTTGGCAGTACAGTTCTTGGATTTGCTGATCTTCTAATTTCCTGACATTAAGCCTACTATACTTTTTCACACGTTCCTTCACCAGTATTTTCAGTCTTAGATCCATCACCACCAGCCTATGATCAGTGTCCAGTTCAGCACCTCTTATTACTTTGACATCAGTCACTCTTCTCCTCATCTCTGTACTGTACAGAAAGTAATCTATTATACTCTTTGCTGCTCTCCCTTCGGCCTCAAAGGTGATCTGGTGTATATGTTTATGTTTGAACCATGTGTTTCCAATCAGCAAACCATTGTCTACACAAAATTCCAGCAAACTTTCTCCATTACTGTTCTTATTCTGCTCTCCTGCAAAAGGCCCCATAACTCCATGGGAATGTACCCAATCATTTCCTATTCGGGCATTCATGTCTCCACCTAAAACAACCTGCCTTCCTTGACTGTAAATCCCTTCTACAACGGCATTCAAAGCTGAGTAGAACTCCTCCTTTTCCTGTACGTTCGAATCTTCAGTGGGAGCATACACCTGCACAAATGTCAATCTCATCTCCAAGTCCAGATCCACTGTCATTAACCGGGGGCTTACCGCTTGCCAATCACTAACTCTATTGAAAGTCTCAGGTGTCATCACCACCCCTACTCCTTCTTTAGCACGGCTTTGCATGATCACTCCTGAGTATACCATCATATATCCATCTTTAAGCTCTACTCTTCCAGATCCCTTCTTTCTCACCTCACTTATCCCTAACAATTGCACTTTATGCCTTTGCATCTCCTCTACCAACTCCACCTCCTTTCCTGTCAATGTACGTATGTTCCATATTCCAAACCTTAGTTTATTTTTCCTAGCCAATTCTATCTCCTTTCTATAATCTGTATCAACATTCCGTGTTCCAAATCTATTAAAGCAAGTCCTTTTATTTGTCCGTTTATCCTGTCCTGTTCCGAGGCTTGGTAATGTTCTCTGAATCCGATTTTAACCAACGCATGGGGGATTAGCCCAACACGCCGGGGTTGGAGTACTTCTTAGTCTGGCTCCTACCCTTTGACCTGTCCGGCTTGGGAGGCCCTACCAGTAGTTAAACTACCGCCGGCATAGCTCTCAGGGTCATTGGAACACGCAAGCCCCTCCACCAACTACAAGGTCTTGTACTCCTTAGGAGGGGTATAATTACTAATCTAAAAACCACAATTTTTAGCTTCGGGAAGCGATAGCCGTGAGCTGTAGCCGGCATCTATTCAGTCAGATACAGAAAAGCTACAAACTCCTGGGCATTCTTTGTAAGGGTGACAGGATTGGATTGGATTGGACAGCAAAAAAGACTGTTCTCTTCTGTAAAATCATTTCCCGGTGGTTCGGAACCCACTTAAAACTGTACGTCCACCTCATCAATCACCACCATCCAACTAAAGCACAAAAATATCAGATTTATGTGGGCTTCATCATAAAAAAATTGATTTCTTGAGATAAGCGGTCGTGGGTTCGAATCCCGCTCCTCCGTCTGGCATTTCTGTGTGGTATCATTCACCTCATTACCCACGCACAAGTCTTGGACTCATGTGGGCAAAAAAAAGATTATCACATCCAGTCCAACGCTAGATCGCATCTACATGTGTTTCTGATAAAACACACTTATACACACCAAAACAAGCAAAAACCCGTACATAGAAACACCAACACATAAAAAAAACATTATGAATAAGTCCACCGCGTTATGAAAAAGTCGTTTCATTCCATTTATATTAGGTTAGGTTACCATGTTAGGTTAGGTAGGCAAAGCAGAGGCAAACGACCACAGGTGGGTCTAGATAAACAGAAAGTGGTTTGTAGATTTCCATTAAAACCAATAGTGAGCTGCGCGAGTCTAATTTAGAGCTTGTTTTAAAGAGCTGAAAGGATTAACAGGAGGGGAGAGCACCGTTAAAAACAGAGATAACTTAAAAAAAAAAACATTCTTCGCCGCCGTCAAGCGTTAATGATTTGCAGACGCAATAAAGGCTTATCAGATACATGCGCGCTCTGTTCTGTTTCAGTGGTACACAGTTTTAATTGAACAAAACAGAAAAAAACATAAAACTAGAGAGAAAAAGCATAAAAACTGAGAAAATCCCGTTTTGACACAGAATAAAACTGTGAATAAAACACTGCTGAACACGAATGAAAATCAATAGTTGGAGTGAAAAACAACTGGAAAATAGGTGGAAAATGCGTTTTCCAATTTTCTCGGATTATTGAAGGTGAAACTCTGCATAGAGCGGGACGCAGCTGTGTTTAATTTGCTGGGACAATGAGAATATTGGTTGGGATAATTGATGGGCCTAATAATTTTAAATTGTAAATTGAGAGAAAAAATAAAAGTAGAGGACTATAGAAATTGATAGGCCTAATAATTTGAAATTGTAAATTGAGAAAGAGAAAAATTATTGCCTAGCATGATATTGAATCATTTGAAATTGTGAATCAAGAGGGAAAATAAAATTAGAAAAATATTGTTATTAGGGAAGTGATAGCCGTGAGCCGTAGCAAGTATCTTTTCAATCAGATAGAGATAAGCTGCGTTCTCCTAGGCACTCTTTGTAAGGGTGACCGATTAGATTGGCCAGCAAAAGACACTGTTCTCTGCTGCAAAATTACTTCCCGACGGTTCGGAACCCACCTAAAACTGTAGGTCCTACTCATCAATCACAATCATCCAAATCATTACCCACGCACAGGTCTCGGACCTATCTGGGCTTCATCCTCCAAAATAAAATATGTATATAAAGAGTCCATCGAGTCAAGAAACAGGGGAGGGGCTGGGAGGGGGAGGAGGAGGAGGATGAGGCGGTGGAGGAGGAGAATGAGAATGAGAAGAAGGATGAGAAGGACGAGAAAGAGGTGAAGGAGGAGGAGGAGATGGAGAAGGAGGAGAAAATGGAGAATGAGGAGGAGAAGGAGAATGAGAAGAAGGATGAAAAGAAGGAGAAAGAGGAGAAGGAGAAGGAAATAGAGGAGAAGGAGGAGGAGAATGAGAAGAAGAAGGAGAAGGAAATAGAGGAGAAGGAGGAGGAGAATGAGAAGAAGAAGGAGAAAGAGGAGGAGAAAGAGGAGAAGGAGGAGGAGTAGGAGAAGGAGGAGAAGGATGAGAACGAGAAGAATGATGAGAAGGAGGTGATGGTGGAGAAGGAGGAGGATGCCTAAGATGGTTGTCGTTGGAGGAATAACGTAAACAAAGTTCGGAAATACTTTCCAAAACAGTCTTCTGCTAAACGTGAGAAAGAGAGTGATAGAAGAGGACGGAAGGGAAAAGAATGAGAAAGAGGAGAAGAAAGACGAGAAGGAGAAGAAGGAAGAGAAAGAAGAGGTGGAGGAGGAGGAGGAGGAGAAGAAGGAGGAGAATGTGAAGAAGTAGGACAAGGAGAAGATGGATGGGAAGGAGGAGGAGAAAAAGGAGAATGAGGAGGAGAAGGAGAATGAGAAGAAGGATGAGAAAGAGGAGAAGGAGAAGGAGGAGGAGATAGAGGAGAAGGAGGAGGAGAAGAAGAAGGAGAAAGAGAAGATAGTGAAGGGGGAGGGAACCCCGATGAAAGGCAACTCAGTAACACTTTTGAAATTACAGTAGAATGCAAAGAGCATGTCGGTCATAGAATTCCCTCTAAAATACAAGTTAATTACTTAAAAATACTGCATTATGCACCAATTCCCACCATTAAATAATCAAAAATATATATATAACATTGGCAGTAAAACAATCACGTGTAGTGTTTGAACACTCTTCTGTTCTCCGCAATCAAAACTCAATATTTTTCATAACATTTATTCACAGCCTAGAACAAAGCTACTTCTATTATGCTGTTTATGTAAAGGTGATTCCCTGTAGTAATAATATCAACAGCGCTATTCATTTGTGTGTTATGGTGTCTTGTGGGGTTTGTTTATATCCTGTGAATGATTATTGTAGTGAATACACCAGCATAATTCAATTACAATTACAATCATTATTATTATTGTTATTATTATTATTATTATTATTATTATTACAATGTAATTTTTGGCCTGTGCCTCATTATTATTATTATTAATCATTATTATTATTATTATTATTATTACAATGTAATTTTTGGCCTGTGCCTCATTGTTTATTTGTTGTTCACTTTTCAATTCTCTGGGGCCGATAGTTTGATTTCTATTGTATAAATGTCTCCTCTTTTCATCTCAAGCTCTGTGGTCTACTGAATGGAACAAACAGTATTTGACCTGTTTAATAATGATTGAAATTTCAATAGAAGGTGCGGCAGCAAAGCTTTCTTTTTCAAAGCTCAATAAAACCCATTGTATGAATGAAAAATGTTCATTTGTTTTTTATGATGAAGTTGGACAATGATGTAATAAAACCAAATGACGTAATGTAACAAATGAAGTAATAAAAATAAACGTGTGGGTTTTATTGGTGGAGAGACCCTTACCACCTTGAGCCATGTTATGGAGAACATGGTGGACCTACCATTTCAGGTGGGTTCCGAACCACTGGGTAAGTGATTCTCACACGAAAAAACAGTTAAAGTGTGTGGGCAATGGGGGACATAACTACCTAATCAGATCTTCAAAACCAGAATAAACAAAACTTAAGGTATGTACCCACATAATGAAATCAAACATAAAATTGTCTGATTTATACAATGGGTTTTATTTTGTTTTGCAAGAAAAGTTATTAAGTCGCACCCTATATAATTGATATTTTGATGGTCAATGCTCATTGTTATCAGTTAACTAACCGACTGATGTCAGTTAACTAAACGTCGTAATTCGTAAGTGTAACGTGTTTATTTCTGTTGCACAAAGATCCATTAGTTAATTTTCGTTAACTGAACGGGCACAATCTGGCTACATTGTTATCAACAGCTGATTCTGAAGTTGAGATAAAATATGAATTAGAATCATTTCATTGTGAATTATTTGAATCATTATTCAACTATCTTAATATTATTATTATTATATTCTTGATAGGTTTTATTCATTTTGAAAGGTTTTTAACACCTACGACCTAATTTGCAGTTCCGTGTTCTGGTACAATAAACATAACATATAAAATGTAACGGGCATTAGTGAGATTTAATCATCGGTGATCGAGCGGTTAAATATCTTCTACACCGGTCAACCTAATCGGCGTTATAGGCGATCTGAAGATCGACCGACAGCGCTCCGAGCGGAGGACCTTGCACTAACTTAGTGAGTCAAAATCTGATCGCCATTAATTCGTGTGCTAAATTGTCTCACTTCAAATACGTTTTTTCGAAAAAATATTTCTTTAGACAAACATACAAAAAGTTCCCAAGAGCCGTATTATGTGTTGTGTATATGGGTGCAGTAATACCTATGATAATACAGAAGGAAAAGGTGTTTCATTTTATTCATTTTCTGGTCGACCTTACGAAAAGGATAGATGGGAGAAATGGATCTCTAATGTTCAAAGGACTAAGTGAGTTATATTATATTAACAAATTATTTTATGTGTAAAAGATTGCTGATTGATGAAAATTAGACGTTTTCTATGCACTTGTGTGATTGATAATCAATCCTAATAACAGCTTTGAGGTCATGTTTTTCGTTATTGTTGTAAAATATCAATTTATAGCAGAGGCGGAATTAGGCAGTTGCCACCTCTAAGCAGTTGACTTTTGATAAACAAAGTGGAAATTTTTTGACAAAAAGATTGTAAAACAGCATTGAAGCTAGTTTGTCTCATAAATTTTCCATTTATAATACCCTCGCACTCCTCCACATCAAAAACATGATTACTCTCTACAAGGTTCTTCCCTTTTTCTAGATTAGATTTCCTTAAAAAATCGCAATTGACTTTTTAAAATCCTGTTTTTATGATAAGTTTCCCAATGTTAGCCATTATAAACAATGCAACTAACTCACTACACTGCTGCCGATTTATGCCGCCCAGAGTTCGCGACGATCGATCTTTCGGCCAACTTCTGATCGCCTATTGCTTGTAATTGTCCTTTGTGAAACTAAATTCTCTCCATTAAGTTTAATTTCCGTAGAAAGACGTCATTCTACAGGAATTAAATTTAATTGGCTTTCGTGCAACCAGGCGTTTGAGTGTTAATAATAATAATAATATCGTGTGACCTGGCTGAGTGTTTGAGTGTTAAAATAAAATGAAACATTTTTTTGCAGCCTTGGTTAGAAATGTGCGCAATTTTTCATTCCAGGCAACAGTATAGTCGTGCATACAGCCAAGTCATTATGTACACTTTCTTTTTCTTTTTTTCGGAAGATGAAGCTCACATAGGTCTGAGACCTGTGCGTGGGTAATGAATTGGATGATGGTGATTGATGAGTTGGACCTACAGTTTTAGGTGGGTTCCGAACCACCTGGAAGTTTCAAGCATTATAAAAATATTGCTAAGTAGAAGAAATATTTTTTTAAGTAGTGAAGTATTAAGTAAAATATTATCATGTAGAATGCGATAAATAATACAATTTTATTGAATTCTAATCACTCCTTTCTCCCTTAGTATAGAATTTGAAGAGAACTAGAGTTGTGAAGAATTTGATATACACAATTTTATTTATCATATTTTGGAGAAGTTTCGATATCTCATTCTTTAATCACATTATAAAGTGTTCTTTATATAATTCTTATGTGCGTGTTTATGTCACTGAACTCCACCTAAAAGGCTAGACCGACTTTGTTGAAATTTTTTGTGTATGTTCAAGTGGATTCGATAATGGTTTATCAGGACAAAAAAAGGACAAATGTATCTGTGATGTTTTCCATGACAAAATACTTAATGAACAATCTAATATCAAAACTGACACTGCGTATTTCAATTGAAATACAGTATCAGTTGAAATTGAAATACAGTGTCAGTTTTGATATTACAAATGTATCCATAAAGGAAAAGCTGATAGAAGTCAACAGTTTTCAATGATATGGCGGCAGGCCCCTTAGCGGCGTTATTTACGCTGAATGAAATGCAAAGACTTTGCATGTACCGTGTAGTCGGAGCCTTGCAGTCATGTAGAAACATGACTGGGTATGATGCAATGTAATTTATTATGCCGGTTAATGACATCTGTTACCCAATGCAGCTGGAAATTTGAAATGTACCCTCAGTGGGAGGGGGCGAATAATAACATCAATAATTTAATCAAAAACCTACCTTCTACCTTAATAGTCGTAGGAGGATTAAATTTGAAATGTTTCTTCACTTCATTGAGAGGTGGTGAGTAAGAAACCAACGAAGGAGGCCTAGGACTAACTTATTCCCAAATAGTCCTAGAAGGTTGAAATTTGAAATGTAACCTCAGTGGGAGGTGGCAAATAATAAAATTAAGGAGAATATTTAATGAGATCGCAGCAACGCGCGTCGGGGTCACCTATATATATTATACAGTAGTAGAAAATTTCTGCCTAATAATCTATTCCTAATAGATTATTAGAATCTAAATTCTTCATTGTGGACTAACCTCAAAGTTTTTTGATATGTAACCAAGTCAAAATTTGCAAGGAGATCAGTTTTGAAGTCTGTTGCATCTTTGCATTCATGTATTTTCATCTCACTAAATAAATTAATAATCATGCATCAGAGACTAAGGCCAGGATTACTTTTGATTAAGAGAACCAACTACAATACTTCAAAATACACCAGCTTTATTATAAAAAAACCAAAAAATAAAAAACAATCATGCTACAAGAAGTTTTATAATATAAAACATTACATTTTCATCAATCTAAAAAATAATAGTACCTTGTTATAAAAAGCCACCACATCAAAAAACATCAATTCAACAGATAAATTTATATTATTAACAAAGAGGATACAAAATGGTTTCAGGCGAATTTTAAGAATTTTAATTTTTCCACTCACATTAAACTTCTGGATTTACTGTTCATTTGGATGTGTAATTTGTTTTTTTTTAAATTTTGATGTTTTTTGAGTTGGAATCAAATTAAAATTTTGATTTTCTAGTAAGAGAATCATTTGAAGAATATTTTTCTGACCTATTTGGAGAAACATATTTTTTTAAAGAAACTTTCATGCCTTCAAATTGGTACTACAGTAATGATTACAATAATTATCATAAACTTTTAGAGAAACCATTTCTACTCTATTCCAATGCCTATTATTGTATACTGTTTAATTATTGGGGTTTGCCAAAAATAAGCAGATTTTTTTTTCATAAAAGACCCATTATTTTCAAGAACTATTTTTTCAAGAACTATTGGAGCTGCAATCTTGGTATTTTTAGACAATACATTTTTTAGGATGAAGCCCACATAGGTTTGAGACCTGTACGTGTGCAATGAGTTGGATGATGGCGAGTGATGAGTTAGACCTACAGTTTTAGGTAGTTTCCGAACCACCGGGAAGTGATTTTACAGCAGAGACCAGTGTCTTTTTTGCTGGTCAATCTAATCGGTCACCCTTACAAAGAGAGCCCAGGAGAACGCAGCTTATCTCTATCTGATTGAACAGATACTAGCTACGGCTCACGGCTATCACTTCCCCTAAGTAGACATACCAGCAACTACTGATGTAGTCAACATTGTATCTACACAAATAAAGACAGAATTATTTATTTTACGAAATTATTCTTGCATAAAATTACTCGATCTAGAAAAAAAATTATATTTATTGAGATATATTGATGATTTTACATCAATAGAATATTGAAGGTAGTGAGAATACACAGTAAAAATTTCAAAGACGTAGCTGTAATAGTCTTTGAGATAATGGGTTATACATATAAAATGTGCAACATAGGGAATCCATAAACGTTTTGTTTCTCCTTGATTGAATAATATAGAGAATTTAATTCCACCAATACAGACAAATACCTAATCCAAAGAGTACTTTACATTAATTACAGAAACAACAAAGTACATTCATGCAATTTGAAATTAGAGAAAAATACATCATTTACATTGAAACAAGTCAAGTGAAAAGCACAATTTAGTAAATCATGCACTAATAGCAGTAGAAAAAAACATAGTATTAGTGAAAAGGCTACATTGGTGTATTTGTGAATACATAAGTCAAAGAACTAAGTAGAAAAAAACACATTATTTGTGGTTGAGTTAATGAAAGACCACTAAATACCAAGGTTAGTAGATACATAATCCAAACTATTAAAAACTATGAAATATCTACAGAAAAATACATAATAAACATTTGAAGCACATCACCAATTTCTACAAACATAATTGCATGCACCTAAGAGATATTATAAAATTTTGATTTGATAAAACCTCAATTTCAGTAAGTTTATGGATGAACTAGGGTACTATACTATATTATTATTACTTTTAAGGTGGAGAGACCCTTTACGGGTAGTTCCATCTCGCCCTTTAGCCATGTTATGGGAACATGGGGATCCGTTGTAAAAGATGATATTTTTTCAAATAAAATTGCAATATATTACAGAATTACAAATATTTATATGTCAGCGGCTCAACTTATAGATAGATAATTGTCTTTATTTTCTATCATTTTAAAATACAGAATACAGATTTCTGTACTTTAAAGGGAATAACGTTGTTGTTTGAAAAAACTTTAGTAAGTATAGAATCAGTCTAATATCAAGACTGACACTGTATTTCTATTTAAATTATGATTTCAACTCACTTATACTAAAGGGATGTAGGCCTATTTCACTTCTAAAGAGAAGCTTCATCAGCCTCTTTCAAAATGGAATGCATCCCTCCAGTATAAGTGAGTAAAATTCATAATTTAAATAGAAATACAGTGTTACTTTTGATTTTAGATTGTTTATCAGGTATTTCGTCATGAAAAACATCACAGACAAAATCAGACTCATTATTTTTCTCACACACCTCGCGTATATTTTCCATAAAATATTAATAAACTTTATAAATAATTTCTAAAGTTTGGTACCCTACAACGACATCCTTATATCAACAGGTATTATTTGCTACTACTACTACTACTCAAAGTCCATGTCCAACTCTACACAACAAGTTCAAGGTTGAGGTTCAGAACATTAAGGTTAAGATGCAGAACCTTAAGGTCAAGGTGCAAAACTATCAGTCCCTCACGTTTGGTATCCTACACATGCACCCTAATATCAAGTAGTTTGCTGCCAGACCTCTACGTCCATCATCAACTCTACCTTACCCAACAAGTTCAAGGTAAAGGTGCAGAACCTTAAGGTTAAGGTGCAAAGCGTTGAGGTTAACGTTACCTTATGCATAGGAGTGCCCCAAAAATCGTTGAGGAACACATTTTTGAGAGGTGTGTGCGGCCTGAGATCTCGATTCTCCTTGATTGCACTGATATCGTCAAACACAAAGCCGCAATAGCAACTGTTGTAGTAGCATGCTATGCATGTCACAAATATTATCACTGATAGTACATGGTGGGCCGCCATCTTGGATTATTTTTAAATTTGGACGATGCTTCAAGGCGCACTACTCCGTGTCGGTCCCGTAAAGCACCTGAAAAAATAAAATATTTTGTATTTATAAAAAAATTGACAACGGAAAGAGATCTTTGTTTCAAGTCGACGTTTTACATTTGTCTGTCCGTTTATAACGCATTTATTGTTAAACGTATGAACTTTCTATGAAATTTTGCTTGGATCTTCCATTAAGGAATATCCAGTGATATATGTGTAATGATTTTTAAATTTTCCTTGCAATTAAAGGTTATTTGAAGGGGTAAAAAAGGCAAGGCAAGGCTTTCTTTTATAGGAAACATATGATTTTTAAAATTAGCATCCATAATATTGAATTGGAATCATATTTCAAGACAGACTTCGGGCCCTCTTATTCATCTGGTTGAGCCGACATGTCAATTAAGTTTCTATTCACAAGAATAATATTTTTTTTGAGAAACAAATCATTTCTAATATTTCAAATAAGTATAATAACAAGTGATTACTAAGTAAAAGATAACTATGCACATTTAATTAATATTACATAAATTCAATAAACAGACATGTGAAATCTCATCTGGTTTGAACAATCAGCTGTATGGAAAAATAAACACAGCCTTGGTGATGAAAAACAGAGTTAATTTTGTGGAAGACAGACACGAAATAGACTACACAAATAGAATTAAGGGTTAGGTCTCACGATTGAGTTAATTTTGAGAAAATGATTATCATTGAGTACATCGAGTATGTTTCCCTGTGCAAGCACCCTCATCCTTGTGCGTGAGGTCTACTGTTTACAGAACAACTAGTATTATAAAAATATATTTTGATAACAATAATACTGTAGAGACAAAAATAATGTTTGTCATCATGATATACTAGACAAGAAAAGTGTTCCAGGTAACTTATATAGTTTCATGAAACAATAAAATTATTGCATAATGTACACAAATTATAGTGATTAGGACGCCTCACTGCCATTCCGACGGTCTCTGGTTCAATTCCCGGTCCAGCCGGACATTTTTGTATCATGATTCACTACCAGCAACAACAAGCATACTGCCCATATAAAAGCCTCAGAATGATGTGGGCATTATCTGCTAACAAAAAGTAAATAAATAAGTGAAATAAATAGGAAATATATCAATAAATTTCAAACTAAAGAAGCTGAACCTTTCTGTTTTCTTGTCTGGTAGGTAGTCTCACTAGTCTGATATTTTATTCAGAGATGTCCAAGACTCTGTTAAACCCATACAAAAGCAAGGTCCTGCGACTGATTTATTGTATTATGAAATTTGGTGACAAATTCGAAAAAATGAAAAAAAAAATAATTCTACGTTATCAGCCAGAGACTTAAACGTAACACAAACTCTGAATATTTCCTTGAAAAAATAATGTTGTTTACAGAAATAACAAAAAATCTACCTGAACAGTAGCTTATTAAATTTCAAGAACATAACCTATCTTTCAACAAATTATAAAAGAAGAGCTAATCAGGACATAAAATAGAACAGCATAAACGTATGTACCCTTTCATAAACTCAATGAAGATAATAATAGAGTGTAGAATAATTCACGAAAATTGACAGGAGCCTAAACAGAATCATTGAATATCAAACATAACCATAAAATTATACGGTAACTTTTATTAATGACAGCTTCAAAAGAAAAACTGTTGAATAAATAAAATAAACTCAATTTCCAATACACATTATAAACCATTCATACTGTATTTCCCTTCAAACTGTAATTTCCTACTTCATTTACCGATAATTATCTATTTTTAAGGAATTATACGGCAAACATCTGAACAAGTAAGGTTATGCGTTCGGTTCCTTTAGAAGTAGACTACATTTTAAAGCTGAATAGAATGAAATAACAGATTTATTAGGATAAAACAGGGGTTTGATATGAACATAATGTTCGAAAATGCATTGGAAAATCATTGAAACATTGGGTTATAACCATTTTCTCGTACATGTGTAAAATATCGTACCACGGTATTGTAATCACAAGATAGATTATAATACAGTATCATGATTAACAATCTCCAGCTATTATTTCAGGCTGCAGAATATTGATAAACATAATTATGATCTAGGAATTGGTTTATTGTATGGTAAAGCATGTTAAAACAGGAACGGAACTAACCTGGATTGAAAAGATCATTCACTAGTTTTGCACTACCATAAAACTGAAGCTCTTCTCACGGAAATACGCACTAAAATAATGATAATTATTCATCACTACATCCTAAACACTACTGATGTTTTTCGTGAGTATTCACAAAACACCGCACTACTTATTCATCCCGAAGGTTTGAACATCGTAGCAGCGTAAACGAACGAACTATTGATTTTTGAACCGCACCTTGACATTCGCGAAGGAAACCTCTTTAGTGGCCAAACCCGATACCCGGAATACCTGTTAGGTACGCAAT
Organism: Conomelus anceps; assembly: GCA_948455865.1. NCBI lineage: Eukaryota > Metazoa > Arthropoda > Insecta > Hemiptera > Delphacidae > Conomelus > Conomelus anceps. The sequence continues at coordinate 14,620,675 of OX418227.1, read as the reverse complement.
TTCTCAAAGGAGACAGCATATCCTAACAATGTAACGAAACAAACCCGAAGAGGTTGCCATTAGAACTGCAAGTTCTACAGCCCTACACATAGGCCTTGTCCTCTGCTTTCAGCCGAGCAGAATCGGTATCATGGTCACATGACCTAGCATCGAGCGCAAGCGTACTAGAGTGCCCAGGCTTGAGCCCTTGACGCAACACCAGTGTCCTCTATCGGTCGATTTCAGCAAACACATCACAAAGTCTTCAGACACCAACCAGGGAACAACAACAGCTGCTTTTTGAGCCCTCTAGAACTCGCGAAAATAAAGAGTTTATCAAAACTCAAATAATTGTTTTCCTTGTTCGTAATTTGCTTGATCTGATCGGCTGTGCGCATGCGCAGGTAAGGTCTGTAGAGCAACCAGAAGTATAGTCAATTTAAAAAAGAATGATCGTAAAAAATAGCGGAACGGTATTCTAAAACTCTAGCACGTCTCATCGTCCTTCTCCACCGTCTCCAAATCCTCCTCCACCTCATCATCAACCATCTACTCCTCCTCCTCCTCCTCCTCCTCCTCCTCCTCCTCCTCCTCCTCCTCCTCCTCTTCCTCCTCAACCTTCACCTCCTCCTCAACCTTCAGCTCCTCCTTCTACTTCGTCATCACCTTCTCCTCCTTCCTTTACTTCTTCAGCACCTCCTATTCCTCCACCGGCACATCTTCCTCCTCCTCCTCCTCCACTTCCTCATCATCCAGTCTTCTTCACTCCTCTTTTTATTTTTCTTCACTTCTTCTTTTCCTTCCTTCCCCTAGTCCTATTTCTCTCACTTATCACCTCCAGCACCTCTACTTCATCAATCTCATTAAAGTCCTTCTTCCCCTTTTGTGTCTCACTTTACATATCGCCTCACCTTCTACCAGGGTTGAAAGGTAGAGAGGACCAAGAATAAAGGCAATTAATCAATAAACCTCCTTTTTATCCACATCTTCCTAATTATTCACCTGCATGTCTATCCCCTCCTGTTTTCTTATTGTTTTGTTTCTCAATTTCATCTTGTTTATCTCCTTGTTTCCTCACTCTTCTATCAACTTTTATCTCTTGTTCACCTACACATTCTTTTTGTTTCTCTCTTTGTTACCCCGCTCTCCTGGTCATGCATTTCTTCTTCCTCCACCGTCTCATTAGCCTCCTCCTTCTTCTCCTCTTTCTTTTCCTCCTCCGTCTCCTCCTCCTCCTCCACCTCATCCTCCTCCACCACCACCTCCTATATTTTACGGTCAAGTGTTCATGAGAAGGATATTCTTGAATATCCTCTTCCAAGAATTGACATTTATATGTTCAAACTTCGCCGTTTCATGTAGATACACCACAATCATTATTATCGTTATCAAATTGCATCTCATATTCATATCGTTGATTAATTCTTTAGTTTAGATTTGTAAAATCATTGAACAATAATTACAGTACTTATATATTTTCAACTATCATAATCTAGAATCTGAGACTGTGCATTTTGCAATCTACATGAATAAAGTAAATAATCTAATCTAATCCTCCTCATCCTCCTCCTCCTCCTCCTCCTCTTTCTTCTTCTCCTCCTCCTCCTACTCCTCCTCCACCACCTCATTCTTCTCATCCTCCTCCTCCTCATGCTCCTCCTCCTCCTCCTCCTCCTCCTCCTCCTCCTCCTCCCCCTCCTCCTCCTCCCCCTCCTCCACCACCACCTCATTCTTCTCATCATCCTCCTCCTCCTCCTCCTCCATCAACTCCTCATCCTCTTCCTCCTCCTCCTCCGCCTCCTCCTCCTCCTAGTTCTCCTCTATTACTTCCTTCTCCTTCTTCTTCATCATCATCATCATCATCATCACCCCTTTTCACATTTAAATCAATGCACAGTAAAGCAAGGACAGTAAAAGAAGTTCGGAAAAAAAACGCAACTGCTTTTGTTCTTGGATTCAACAGCTGCAAAATCAGCAGCAGATTGAAGAAAATGAACGAAAGATTGGAAGAGACAGAGTTGAATAAAGAGAGAAAGACTACAGAGAATAGGAAGAGAGACTGAGAAAGAAAGAGAGAAAGCACATGACAGTTGCCGTACATTAGGCTAAATTATATTAGTTCAGTTCAGAGGTCCCTGTGGGGAATAGCTGAGCTAGCGGGTGTGGGTGTAGTACGGTAACCCTGGGACGAGTTACTTCTAATAAGAGGTTAGCTTCTTATTCTTCTTTCTTTTCCCCTTCCTCTTCCTGTTTTCATTATCCCCTTCTTTTTCTCTATCCTTTTACGTCTTCTTATACTTTTTCTTCTTTTTCTCCTTCTTTTCCTCTTATTCTCCTCCTCTTCCACCTTCTTCCCTTCCTCTTCCTCTCTCCCTTCTCTTTCTTCCCCTTCCCACCTCTTCCTCTTTCTTCCCCTTTCCACCTCTTCATCTTTCTCCTTCCCGGCACCTCCACCTCCTCCACTTCCTATTCCTCATCCTCCTCCTTCTCCTCCTACAACTCCTACTCATACACCACCTACTACTCATTGTCCTCTTTCTTCCCCATTCCTCCTCCTAATCCTTCTCCTTCACCTCATCTCTCACCACCTCCTTTTCTATTTCTTCTTCTCCTCCTCCTCCTCCTCATCTTCATCTTCTCCTCCTCCTTATATTCTTCTTCTTCTTCCTCCCCTCCTCCCCTTCCTCCTCCCTTTTCTTCTTTGTCATTTCGTTATCCCCTTCTTTTTCTCTAACCTTCTTCTTCTTTCTCTACTTTTTCTTCTTTTTCTCCTTCTTTTCCTCTCATTCTCCTCCTCCTCCACCTTCTTCCCTTCCTTTTCCTCCTTCCCCTTCCCACCTCTTCCTCTTTCTTCTTCCCGGCACCTCCACCTCCTCCCCTTCCTACTCTTCATCCTCCTCCTTCTACTCATTCTCCTCTTTTTACTCTATTCCTCCACCTCCTCCTACTCCTTCTCCTTCTCCTCCACCTCGTCTTCCACCACTTCCTCTTCGTACTTGTATTCCTCCTTCTCATCCTCATTTTCTCCTCATCCTAATCTACTCCTCCTCCTCCTCCTTCTCCTCCACCTCATAATCCTCCTTATCATCATCTACTTCCTCCTTATTTTCCTTTTCATCTTCCTCCTCCTCATTCTGTGCTGCATCCTTTCTCTCTTGACTCCTTCTCTCCTCCTTTTCATTCTTCCCCATCACTCCCTTCTCCTCCTCGTCCTCCTTCTCCACCTCGTCTTCCTGATATCTTCTCTTTCTTCTTCTCCATCGAGCGAAAAAGGATAGAAATATTGAAAGCCTGATAAAAGATGAGAAAAGGCGAGAATTCTCTCGATCCCTCACTTGCTCTAATTTTGGGAAATGTTGCACCATCTTTCATTATTCTATCTCATTCTACCTCCTCATCCTACTTCTCCTCCTCCTCTCTTCCTCTTCATCCTCCTCTCTTCCTCTTCATCCTCCTCTTCCTCCTCCTACACCACCACCTCCTCCTCCTCAAGGAGCAAGTTAGCAATCTGGACGCTCCTTTAAAATAATAATCTATCCATCCATCTGTAGGGAGCTCAATTCTTTCTCTTCCTTTCTCCTCTTTATTACTCATCCTTCTCACTCTCTCTCTCTCTCTCTCTCTCTCTCTCTCTCTCTCTCCCTCTTCTATAATTTGCTTCATTTTGATACCAAACTGGTCGAACATAGAGATTATTTTCTTGAAACGCTGCGCTGACTTTTGCAGCAGAAAATCTCATTTCAAAGCGGAAATCGGTATTTTGTTTGTGTTCGTATTTATCGGTATTTTCTTTTTGTGCTACTCACTTTCAATATTCCTTTTTCAACAAGAGCAGCATGCCTACTCAGTGATTACAGCAAAGAAGCTGGTTTTTACAGAAGCTAGCCGTCTCCATTACTTGAGTCTGTTTAGTTTAAGGGGTTATTAATCGGTCTGGAAATTCACCAAAATTATTAGAAAGATTTATTTTTTTTAATTATAAAATACAAGACATAAATACACAAAACATGCAAAAAATGAAATTAATATTATACAAATATAAAATCCATAAATCCGAGAACAGAGATTTCTGCTGGCCAATCCAATCGGTCACCCTTACAAAGAGGGCTCAGTAATTTGTAGCTTATATTTATCTGACTGAACAGATACCTAAGTAACAGATACAGTTTAAGGTAGATTCTGAACCACCGGGAAGTAATTTTACAGCAGAGAACAGAGTTTTTTGCAGGCCAAACCAATCGGTCACCCTTACAAAGAGGGCTCAGGAGTTCGTAGCTTATATTTATCTGACTGAACATATACCTAAGTAACAGATACAGTTTAAGGTAGATTCTGAACCACCGGGAAGTAATTTTACAGCAGAGAACAGAGTTTTTTGCAGGCCAAACCAATCGGTCACCCTTACAAAGAGGGCTCAGTAATTTGTAGCGTATATTTATCTGACTGAACAGATACCAAACTTACAGATACAGTTTAAGGTGGATTCCGAACCACCGGGAAGTGATTTTACAGCGAGAACAGAGTTTTTTGCTGGCCAAACCAATCGGTCACCCTTACAAAGAGGGCTCAGGAGTTCGTAGCTTGTATTTATCTGACTGAACATATACCTAAGTAACAGATACAGTTTAAGGTAGATTCTGAACGACCGGGAAGTAATTTTACAGCAGAGAACAGAGTTTTTTGCAGACCAAACCAATCGGTCACCCTTACAAAGAAGGTCCAGGAGTTCGTAACTTATCTTTATCTGACTGAACAGATACCAAACTTACAGATACAGTTTAAGGTGGATTCCGAACCACCGGGAAGTGATTTTACAGCGAGAAGAGAGATTTCTGCTGGCCAAACCAATCGGTCACCCTTACAAAGAGGGCTCAGTAATTTGTAGCTTATATTTATCTGACTGAACATATACCTAAGCAACAGATACAGTTTAAGGTGGATTGCGAACCATCGGGAAGTGATTCTACAGCAGAGAACAGAGTTTTTTGCTGGCCAATCCAATCGATCACCCTTACAAAGAGGGCCCAGGAGTCCGCAGCTTATCTTTATCTGACTGAACAGATACCTAAGTAACGGATACAGCTTAAGGTGGATTCCGAACCATCGGGAAGTGATTTTACAGCAGTAAAAACACGACTAGAACGCAAACTCGAACACTCTGTGACATGTGGCCCGACCTTTTTTAAGGTTTTGCAATTCGAATATGCATGCGTGGTAAGCCTTACTGCCTCACTTTCAATTTTCCCAGAAAAACCCTGGCAGATAGAGAGAGTTAACATGATAGAGAAAGAGAGGATGAGGGAAAGAAACAGAAATTGTTCAAACAATCTCCGAACAAGCCCGGAACAGCTGGTAAAAGCTGACTACCGAATATGTGGTGAATTATTTCACATTCTGGTCGCTAAATCTGAAAAAGAACTTTTGTTTGTTCTGAATTTCGGCGGCGTGGAGGAGAAATAAGAGAGGGGAGGGGAAGTTTGAAAGCATGAAACAATCTACTAACCCCCCCCCCCCCCCCCCGACCACTGCAACAGAGTCACACAACTTCATTCCTATTATTCATTCATTCATTGAATAATTTATTGCATTCACCACTTTCGTATTAACGTAAAACAAACGCTCGTTTTCCATTTTCCTCCATCTTGTGACTCTTTTCTTCTTTTCCTGCCTCCTTCTTCTTCTTCATCATTCTCCTTATTCTCCTTATTCTTCCTGCCTTCTTCTTCACCTCGTCCTCTTTTTTTCTTCTTCACCTCCTCCTTTTTTCCTTCTCTACCTCCTCCTCCTCCTTCTCCTCCTCCTCCACCACCTCCTCCTCCTCTTCCTCCTCCTCCTCCTCCTCCTCCTCCTCCTCCTCCTCCTCCTTCTCCTCCTCCTCCTCCTCCTTCTCCTCCTTTGAATTACACAATGATAATTGAAAGAAAAACATAAAGAGAAAAAATAACTTAAAACTAGTAACTATAACTAAAACTATAACCAAAAGATGAAACCCAGCTATATTACAATCAAAGAATAATATTACAGTAACTTGTTTTTCCTACAACTGCTCGTAAAGTAGTTCTTTACGTACTGAAAACTAATTGTAAAATACCTCTTTACTGCTCAGCAAGCGGTAATAGTATATTACGTTACAAGTGCGGGAAATGGTGTTTAACATACGAGTATGATGAGTTAACGCACGAGACGAAGTCGAGTGCGGTATTATCGTACGAGTATGGTAAACATCTTCACGGACGAGTTACGTACGATATTTTTCGTCATACAAGTCTAAAATAGCAGATAAGTTGAAATAAGAAACTATAAATCATTGTTATACAAACATAACCTCAACACACCAACTCAAGGTGAAATGTGGCAATAATGGTTCTAGATCAGCTGATCTAGCTTTCGACCAAATGGTTTTTCAGTGAAGTGGTAGCCACAACCACCCATAGAGTGCGGTAATAATCATTTGATGATTTTTACCACACAGTGTACGGTAATAATCATCAAATTACATCAGCTGTTTTTGATTTCTGTAAACAGCTGTTTACCACATTGATTGCTTGACTGTTAAACTGTCCATAACCTACAAGTATGACGAAAAGTACTTTTCCTACAACTGCTCGTAAAGTAGTTCTTTACGTACTGAAAACTAATTGTAAAATGCCTCTTTACTGCTCAGCAAGCGGTAAAGTACTTTACGCTCGCCAGCTGTTTTCTTTACGATTCTGTTTTGATTTTGATGCCTTCTCATTGGTGGATCACGGAATCCGTGAAATTCACATAACCTCAAAAATAGCGTACGCTAACCAAATCCGCGCACGGTCTGTGATGTTACAAACTACAAGCTTTTATTGTGTTGGAATCCAGAACTGCAGTTTTAGGAAAAATATTGTATGCAATTCGCGCGTGAAGCTTCTTTATCGCTCTCGCAAATTTGCTGCGCTCCGCTACGCGTCGCGCAGTAAATGTTTTGGCTCGAGCGATAAAGTCGCGCTTCACGCTCTTAATACATAATAGTTATTTATGTATTAAGAGCGTGAAGTGCGACTTTATCGCTCGAGCCAAAACATTTACTGCGCGACGCGTAGCGGAGCGCAGTAATTTTGCGAGAGCGATAAAGAAGCTTCACGCGCGAATTGCATACAATATTTTTCCTAAAACTGCAGTTCTGGATTCAAACACAATAAAAGCTTGTAGTTTGTATCACAGACCATGAGCGGATTTGGTTAGCGTACGCCATTTTTGAGGTTATGTGAATTTCACGGATTCCGTGATCCACCAATGAGAAGGCACCAAAATCAAAACAGAAGCGTAAAGAAAACAGCTGGCGAGCGTAAAGTACTTTACCGCTTGCTGAGCAGTAAAGAGGTATTTTACAATTAGTTTTCAGTACGTAAAGAACTACTTTACGAGCAGTTGTAGGAAAATAACTATTACGCTCGCCAGCTGTTTTCTTTACGCTTCTGTTTTGATTTTGATGCCTTCTCATTGGTGATTTTGATGCCTTCTCATGTTTTGGCTCGAGCGATAAAGTCGCGCTTCACGCTCTTAATACATAAATAACTATATTATTCAGATAACAAATTATTATTATTATTTATTTACTGCAGTTCAGATAAAATTGGAAACTGAAGAAAGCAAAGCAAGATAGAGAAAAAGTGAATTAATTAGTTGTTATAGAAATAAAGAGAATTTCAGCTCGCTAAATTAATTCTTTAACCGAGCGAAAAAAGAGCTAACTCACTATTCTTTTTATACGCATTGAATGAGTTCAAAAACGGATCTAATTGTTTATTCAAACTAATGAATTATCTCGAAGTTTTATCAAAAGGAATGAATTATAATGGTGAGTAGTTCTTACATATGGGTTACTAAACAATACGTTATTTCTTGGTCTTGCATACGGTATATTAAAATTCAATAAATTGATAATATACTGAATTAAAAAAATTCTAAATCTATTTATCCTTTTTAAGTGAATTCAACGACTTGCTGTCAAATTTTTATTAAGAATAAGTAGTATTTCACTTACTCTGTAGGCCGAACGTTATCGAGTTGTTAAACTCATGGATTGGTTTTAACAACTTGAGAACGTTCGGTCTACAAAGTAAGTAAAATACTACTTATTCTTAATAAAAATTTGACTGCAAGTCGTTGAATTGACTTAAAAAGTTAATATTAACAACGCAGTTCGTCATGGAACAACAAATCCAGGAATTTTTTTATCCATTTATTATTATTAATTTAGGAAAGTTATAATTGATGGCTTCAACCTGCCAAATTAGTGACATAAAAATAATTCCACCCCAATGAAATTACCTGTAAAGGTTTCTGTATTTTCTCTCAGCAATGTTTTCAGTGATAATCAATCTTTCTTTCGACTTTTCCTTTTGCTTTGATCTGAAACATCTCTCCCAAAATAGTTATTTATGTATTAAGAGCGTGAAGCGCGACTTTATCGCTCGAGCCAAAACATTTACTGCGCGACGCACAGCGGAGCGCAGTAATTTTGCGAGAGCGATAAAGAAGCTTCACGCGCGAAATACATACAATATTTTTCCTACAACTGCAGTTCTGGATTCCAACACAATAAAAGTTTGTAGTTTGTAACATCACAGACCGTGCGCGGATTTGGTTAGCGTTCGACTTTTTTGAGGTTATGTGAATTTCACGGATTCCATGATCCACCAATGAGAAGACATCAAAATCAAAACAGAAGCGTAAAGAAAACAGCTGGCGAGCGTAAAGTACTTTACCGCTTGCGGAGCAGTAAAGAGGTATTTTACAATTAGTTCTCAGTACGTAAAGAACTACTTTACGAGCAGCTGTAGGAAAAATATTTTTTTTTCACTCTATCAGTTTCTCTTGCTCTCAATATTTTGACAATTTTTATACATTCCAACACATGAGGCCATATTTATGAACGTTACTTCAGCCTAACTTGACTCGAGGGACTCTTGAAATGTAATGTATTTTAACATGTATCTGTTCAATCAGAGATAAGATACGAAACTTCTGGGCGCTCTTTGTATGGGTGACCGATTTGATTGCCAGCAATAAAGACTGTTCTCTGCTGTAAAATCACTTCCTGGTGGTTCGGAACCCACCTGAAACTGTAGGTCCAACTCATAAATCACAATCATCCAACTCATTACCCACGCACAGGTCTGAGACCTATGTGGGCTTCATCCTCAAGAAAAAAAAAGAAAGAATTCTGTATTATTAACTTTTCATATGAAATTTAACGACATGCAGTCAAATTTGACTGCAAGTCGTTTAATTCACTTGAAAAGTTAATATTAACAACGCAGTTCGTCATGGAACAAGAAATCCAGGAATTTAATTCTGTATTAATCGTTCAAGTCTACTTTCGTTCAAAATCAACCCTTGTCACAGGTAACGATGGTAACCACCCTGACTCCCCAACCCTTTCTCTTCTAAATCACATCATATCCCTACCAAAAACGAAGGACACCTACCCCAATAAATTTCAGATGCACATGCATCACAGAAGTGCATCCAATGCAATTTATGCAACTTGGGTGCAAGAGTCGACTGCATAAATTATGCAGTCGCTCTAATTCTTGTCAGACAGACAGGCAAAGTCCTCTGAATTCAAGATGGCTGCCGGTTGCTGGATTTACACCGTCGTAAATTTTCAGTAGATATTACAAAGTGAATCATGTTGCCCTGGTAGTTGTACTCTGGTACCAGGATGCCTGAAGTTGATGAATCTTCTACTAAGTCCTGACCCTGGTAGGGTCCCCTGGTAGTAATTCCCCTGGTGTTCACAGGGGGTCTGAAAGTGACGAATCTTCTGCTATATACTGACCTCCACATTAAGGCTGTAGATCTCGTAGCTGCAGTAGATCTGTGAATTAATTGAAGCTAAATTTTGGCTGGACCACCATTTGTAGATCTTTGCATTAATTCAATGTTGCTGATCGATCTCCAATTATAACTCAATGTCAAGAGTTTGGGTTTAAGGGTTCAGTTTGAACAAAATATGGCTCAAACCCCATTGATAGATGATGGGGGTTGGTTGGATGGGTTTGAACAACGTTATCTGAGATAGTAGTTTTAATGGAGCATGTCATAAAAACTCCTTTTTGGATAGATTTTTATTCGTTAATTGTCCCTGGGCTTATTGCCTGTGTTGACTTAAACATCAAGAATACAAATAAAAAGCAGATAAATTCATATAAAAACAGAATAATCAAAAACTTATCATATACATTATGTAATAATATTATGAAATAAACTACCGCTGCACAAAAAATAATTAGCTGCAAGAAATTGAATCAGCGTTGAAAAAATTATAACTCATGTTTAAAATAAGAATCCAATACTTCATAAGCTTGTACTGATACACTTAAATTCATAGAATTTATAATAAATTATTTTACTAGAGGAAAAAGGCGAAAATTTCTGAGAAAATGGTATTGAAATATCGTTGTAACTGTAAATGTTTTCAGTCAAACCCCCTTTTTAAAATAAGAAACCTATACTTTATAATCTTTAGTTCTATAATATATATTTTATGACTGTGGGTCGTCTGATGATTCTTTTTACAACAGAATGATACTGCCGCCACACCATAACGTGAGTCACAATTTCTACTTGAAAGTGTTTTTTAAACGTTTTTATTACTTTATAATCTTATACTTAAAGTTATGCTAGTAGGACAACACTCTGTGAACACTGTTGTTATAATGCATAATAAGACGAAATTGTCACAACCACATTTATTAAAAATACTGAGAAACTAGTTTCGGTTGTTATACCATTATCAATCTCAAACAAACTAAAACTAAAGTACATAGTAGGTTAATATACTACTAATATATAAATATACATACTGTGGTTATGCTCAAATGGAAAATAAACTAAAGTACATAGTAGCTTAATATACTACTAATATATAAATATATAAATATACATTCTATGGTTATGCTCAAATGGACGAATGTTTGTCCAAACTTCATCTTTTCATGTGAATGCATTACTTAGAATCTCATTTCCATAGCTGCACCTATAAGATTAATTTTTATTTAATTACTTTCTTGTTTACTACTTATGAAAAGGTTTCTCATGTTTTTCTTTAATATTTGTGTATGGGCATATCCTGAAAATCCCACTAGTTTAAGAGGACCTGTAATTATTCTTTAAAATAAATTGATTGATTCAGTTAGCAATCTTGTATCAAAATGTTAATTAAAATAATAATATGGCGGGGAGACCCTGCAGATGGGGCAATTAGTGGTGGCTACTAGTAGAAGCCAGTAGTGGCTGCCAGTCCTACTGGACAGGATAAACCTCTTCACACAGGTTAAATAGTGGCTTCCAGTAGTTGCAGCCACTAGGGCTCTGATGGCAATCAGGAATCAGTTCTTTGCTGACAGCTGTGAGTACAACATGTGTAGCCATGGAGGACCCAACCATGAGTCAGCCACTCAGCTGGCGGTTTCTCCTCAGACACTGCCAGTAGTTGCCACCACTAGGTCACATGATCTAGATAACATGATCACGGCGCATGCGTCGATTGAATAGTGGCTGTCAGGCGGCCACTAAAAGCAAACAGGTTTGTTTCTAGTGGACGCCAGTATTTTTGTAAACTTACTGGCCCTTCTATTGGGAAAATACCCATCAGACAGAGCCACTTTAGCGGCGGCCACTAATTGCCCCATCTGCAGGGCGCTTTACGGGTAGTTTCACCTCGCCGATTGAGCCATGATATGTGGAATATTGTGAGCCTACAATTTTAGGTGGGTTCCAAACCACCCGGTAAGTGATAATAATGCTTATAGCATCGTTACCCAGAAGAAGCACGGCAACCCATCCAAACGTAGACGTATTATGTTGATTTTTTTCCAAATGAATCCATCTCTAGTACGTACTTTCTTCAACATCTCTAGTACTTCTACAAGCTTCAGCTAACAGTAAACAAAAAATAATTATTGTCAACATCGTAACTCTCCATTTTTGCCAACATTATTGCAAAACTCCCTATTTTTATACATGGATTGGAACCCTACTACCCTGATGTAATAACAACTGCACTCTTGTAGGCAACACTATACGTGTTGAAGAGGGTTTGCCAGGGTATCTAGAGAGTATCATTGAGAATGTGTGTGTAAGTGCGTGCGTATGTTGGGAGGGGGTTTGATGATGATTCAGTTGGGATTTGGATGTGCTTCAATCCTTCACCCCCCTCAAACAGTGCCCCCCTGCCAACCGCCCCCCCTCAGTGAAAATAAAACTCGGCTACACACTGAAATCGATTTCTCTCTCCAAAAACCAACGCTTATTCCATCTTGTGTCCCGAACAACCCAACTGCCGAATAACTGTTTTCTCTCTCACACTTACCTTTTCTTCTTCTCCTTCTTCTTTATCTGCTTTTCTTTATCCTTTCCCCCCTGTATTCTATTTTCTCAGAGACTTTTCTGAGCTTTTCTTTTTTCTTCAATTGAATGTCGGCGCTTTTCCGCTGTTGAACCACCGACGTTTTCCCCCTACATCGCATAAGGAAATTTTCCTATTACCTCTCCTCTTCGACGTCTCCTTCTCCTCCTAATCCTCTTCCTTCACCTCCCACAATTTATTCTTCTTCTTCCACCACTCGCTTTGACTAAATCCACAAATCGCCATGGTTTGTTATCACGGTGTAACAAAATGGAATGATACCATCAAATCTAGTGCCTGTTGCTTAACAATATCAGGAATACTTTTATAAGTTGGTCGGAGCGCTTGTCTCTGATTAGATAAGACTATGGCTGGCTTCGGCTCCTGCAAACTTGGGTTCGAATCTCATTTTTTTTTCGAAAATTGTGAAATTGTGACATTTACTTGTAATTTCAACCGTTTTGCATCTGTCTGTCTGTTTGAAATGCATTTACGACCACACGTGTTGAAATTTGTCACATTTACTTGTAATTTTAATCAGTTATTTTTAGTGCTGTGATTTGTAGCTTAATAATTAAGCACCGATATATCAGTGACTTTACTCATTAATTTTGTACTCAATTCTGAATTATAATTCTTGCTGAACGTACTCATGTAGTAAACTTTCGAGGTATGTTGCATATAAATTTTGAAATTACATGAGATAAAAGCCTAAAACTAGAATCTCAATCAAATTTGACAATATTATCACAAATAATGCATATTTTATTGTATAGATAAGTTTTTTTTGAGGATGAAGCCCACATAGGTCTGAGATGATAATGGGTAATGAGTTGGATGATGGTGATTGATGAGTTGGACCTACAGTTTTAGGTGGGTGCCGAACCACCGGGAAGTGATTTTACAGCAAAGAACAGTGTCTTTTTTGCTGGCCAATCTAATCGGTCACCGTTACAAACAGTACCTACGAGAACGCAGCTTATCTCTCTGATTGAACAGATACCTGCTACGGCTCGCGGCTATCACTTCCCAATTAGCGATGGATACAAATTAAATATATATTCCCAATTAAATATCCATTTAACGATGGATATTTCTCATCACTCACCCATTCACCTCACGCACAAGTCTTCAGACTCATGTGGGCATCATCCGTAATAAAAAACCTAATTGTATTTGTTTAAAATTACATGAGTTTCAACTTCATATAATGCAAAAGATTTGATGTTATCGCTAGCATTTTTAATACCACTTTTTCGACAGTGACGTCATTCTGAATCTCAAACTATACATTCAGAATCTCTTTGTATTTTAGCGTTCATTATTTTACTCCATCATGAATATACATCATATCTCCATCACCTACTGAACGAAAATATTGATAGAACATTGATTTGAGTAAAAGATTATAAATTTGAACAAAAAATGGCGTTAGAAATACAGTTGGAAAAAATGATCTTGATTTATGATAAGATTCAATGAGATGCATTTCTAGGCTCAAATTCAACTCATTTAAATCAAGTTCAACTCATGCAATTTAAAATTGTAGGAAGCATGAGAGAAGAAGTGGAGGAAGAATAAGGAAAGAAGAAAGGAATAGGTAAGAGAAGATAATAGGAAAGTAGATAATGCAGTGGGCAAAAAATTAATGCATTTCCTGGCCCAAGCTCAACTCATGTAACCCAAGTTGTAGAAAACATGGAAAAAGAAGAAGAGAATGAAGAAAAAGATAAGGAAGAAGAAGAAGAAACAGAAGAAGTAGATAATAGAAAAATTGTGCTTGACTCAAAATTGAATGAAGAAGAAGAAAAAGAATAAGAAGGAAGAGGAAGAGGAGAGGAGGAGGAGGAGGAGGAGGAGGAGGAGGAGGAGGAGAAAAATAAGAAGAAGAAGAAGAAATAGAATGAGAAGAAATGGAAGAGAACGAAAAAGAAGAAATAGATGGTAGCAAAAATTGAGCTTGACTCAATATTGAATGAAATGTATTTCCAGGTTCAAGCTCAACTTATGTAACTCAAGTTGTTGTAACTCAGGTTAAGAAGCAGGAGGAAAAAGAAGTGGAAGAAGAGGAAGAAGAAGAAGAAGGAGAAGAAGTTGATAATAGGAAAGAAGATAATACAGTTTCTAAAAATTGTGCTTGTCTCAAGATTGAATGAAATTCATTTCCGGGTTCAACTCATGTAACCCAAACCAAGTAGGAAGCATGGAAGAAGAAGAAAGAGGAGGAGAAAAAGAAGAAGGACAATAAGAAGAAAAAGGAGGAAAAGAAGAAGAAGAAGAAGAAGAAGAATAAGAAGAAGAAGAAGAAGAAGAAGAAGAAGAAGAAGAAGAAGAAGAAGAAGAAGAAGATGAAGATAAAGTAGAAGAAGAATTGGAAAACGAAAAACGAGTAGATAATAGAAAAAGAAGAAGTAAAAGGAGAGTGGAAATAGGCGAAAAAGACTTAGACAGGAATTGAGTCGAGAATATTTATGTTGGGAGTTCATGGAATAAGGAAACCAGAAAAATATCGTATATCAAACATTTGAGCTGATCTCGCAACGAGGATAACTGAAGAAAGGAAGGGCAAAAAGGAGTAAGGGCAAAGAACGGGCCAAGTTAGGGCTAAAAGGAAGGGAGGAAGGGCAAGAAGTACCCTTCTTAGTCGTAAGGCTTCACCACAGATGAAAGGCTGCGATAAAAACTTGGGTTATCGACCGACACTCATATGAACGGTTGCATACAAACACATGCATTTCATACTGAATCGAGAGGCATATACGCTGTGAAAGGCTACATACAAACACATGCATTTTATACTGAATTGATTCGGAGAAACTTTGTGAGCGGTTGGATAAAAAGATATACATTTCATACTGATTAGGGCCACGTTCAGAGGAAAAACTTGAGTTGTAAATTGAAAAAAAAAAATGGAAATTGAAGGATTTATTTAATCAATCTTCTTTGTATTGGTGGTGGTGATATTAGACAACAGAATAAGTTCATGCAGTGTACATAAAGCTGTTCTGCATTTTTAAGAATGTTCAGTATTGTCACGGGTTCCATCTCTAAAATAATGCTGGCAAAACTTTTAATCAACACTCACACTTTATTAACACAAATTACCGACAACTCGCACTGATCAGTAATGACTTACACAAAATAAAGCAATCAGAAAGAGATAAATCGATAAAGTTCAGCTAATATAGAATTTGAAATATTACTGTACAAATCAATCAGTAACTGTTAAAAACCGATCTAAAATTTAATAGTAGCTGTAGGACATAACAATTGAACCACTACAAACACTTACGAGTCACTGTATAAAATGTTAAAGAAGCTTGTATAATAATCTGTCACAATATACTGCGTTATAACTTGACACATTAAACGTTCATATAACACAGTTTGTATTAGCGCTCTCTGGTAATCCGGTTTGTATGAGCGGAAACTGTCACTGTCACTTTACCACATTCGAATCACAACTCACTGACGTTTACATGGGCTTCTTCCTTTTTATACATCTTTTTTCTCCAGAAAGAATCAGAAGGTTCTTGATTTCTCCACAATATTCTAAATTAAACAGACAAGACATTCTCCCATTTTCGAGTCCATTCCATAAAGTTCTAAGTAAACATTCTAAAGACATTTAGATACACCGCAAGGCGAGGGGAGTACAGGAGTAAGAGCAAACAAACCACGCTGCTTATCGCAACCAGAAGATGATATTGACACAGCAGTAGCTATGCTCAAAATCACTGTTCCTTCTTCCTTGCCTTGTCCATAAAAGTATTTTTAGAAGCTGATCAATATTTTTATTTTGTTTCAGTTTGAGATTTAGAATGTGTGGGATTAAGAATGTATCATCGTTGATGATATGCAAGGTAATTAGAGAATATAAAAGAATCAAATGTGTTCATTATTTCTGTAGTATTAATTTATTCTTAATTTCTATATTCGTACAACATACAGAGTATGTATTATAATAGTGTTATGGGTTCTATCACTAAAACAAAGCAACACTTAAAATTAACACTCGCACTCTATAACATAAATCACTTACAACACACACTAATGAGTTATGTCACACAAGAAAAACCAATAAGAAACAAATCGATCAATAACTATCTATGTAGCGGTGAAGGTGATATTGTGGAAGATATCCATGTGAGATACTAGTTTAGGTTGTTATATCATTATCAATCTTAAACAAACAAAAACTAAAGCACAGAGTAGCTTAACATATTCTAAACAGAATGATACTATTGGCTAAGGGATAGGCTGACCTTCATTGACAGCCTTCATTGACAGTTTGTGATTGGCTGAAGGCCATAACAAGTCACGCCCACTGGTGGGAGGAGCAACAAGCAAAAATTAGAATCAAATCACGAACTAAAAACCGTGAACATCTAGAAAGTAACAAAGAAGAACAATATACAAGTAGGCTAGAATTGAATCATTTTCAAATTAAAAAATTGAAGCTCACTGAAATGCATAATCTGGCCTAAATTTTAATAACGGCACAAATTATGAATGACATTTTCAATTTCAAACCATACGGTATTAACTTTTACTTTCTTTGAAGTGGTGGAGGTGATATTGTGGAAAATATCCATAATGAATAATAAGACGAAGTGTCTTTCTCGGTTGACCTTGACTTCATTTCAGTGAGCTTCTATTTTTAATTTTAATTGATTCAAATCTAGCCAAACTGTTGTCATGGATCAAGATTTTTGAGCCAAATGTTTAATAAGAAAGGATGATAAAATGTCATAGCTCCAAGTTTTCCGAAACATAAGAAAATGCTATTTTTAAGACAAAAAGCTTTACACCAAAAATTTAATACCGGCGAATAACTACTCACATACTCCTAAGTTATTGTTATTCCTTCATGTTATCAGCATGTTCATTTGTGTAGATTTTAAATAGCAAATTATTTGTTTATTTGTGGGTAACGTAACCCCTATAAAGTATTGTAAAAACCAGAAGTTTCAACCAATATCTATTAAATAGAACCAAGTCAGACAACTGCAAAAATATTATCATCTATGACAAGTCATGCTAGCGTAATTTATATTGGGGACATATATTAGGTGCAAATTGTCAAAACAAATTCAAAGAAATAAAATAACAGTATCATGCAGAAATAGTAGTAAAGTACTCACCAGAATAATAGAAGAATTACAGCAACAGTATCCATTTCGAGCATCCCAATTCACTATTTTGTTTATCACTCTAGTCAGATAACGACAAGTTATAGCACCGTTAATTATTTTTGTATTTCGTAAATTTATTTCTGTATAATTCATTATAAGTAATATTTTTTGTAAAAAATTAGCAATTAGAACATAGTACTACTAGAGGCGCAATACTACTTACTACCATGTACCATTGTGAAAAAATATGATATCCGTATCTGGCACATACGGCTCATATGTAAATATTTGAATTTGCGCTCTTTAGAGTTACAAGGGGATTGCGTTTATTTTTATATAATTCGTCCCACTAGCGCTTATACGTGTTCATTTTTATTGTGTAATCCGTTATTTGTGAACTACTTTTCATGGCGGTCAGCTGTTGATCCTGACGTCATTATTTCTGATCACAACAATCAATTATCCACCAATTGGATTACACGATTTTGCATAAAAGTTCTAGAAGGTCGATTTGAGGGTTCTATCCTTCTGAGAAAAAATTTTTAAAGAGACTTCCGGAAGAACCAGCGGCGTGAATAGGCCTAAACTTCCAATACTTGTTAAGTGTTCTAAATGTTTTAAGTGTCATTTATGAGCAAGTTCAGCATCAGATAATTAAACAGTGAATAAATTTCAAAGTAACAAATCGCGACCAGTATCCGGTTATTTCGTTATAGAGAAGAAAAGGATTCGTCAACCAAATTCAAGAAGTATCGGCAGCATCGTGTGCGTGGGGTCAGAAAAATCAGCACCACCAAGTATCAAAGTGAGTGAAAAATTTATATTACATGAGCTCATGTTAGTGCACCGATATTGAAAACAAATAAGGCTAGCATCGACGAAAATCAGATATCTGGGTCAAAATAGATTTTAATTTAGATTTAACCATTATTTGTATGCACATGGTCTCAAATCTTCGATTTCCACGCGAGCACCCTAATCTCTCTGCTCTCCAATCATAGAACATTATATAAATTAATCTGTTTCTTTATCATTTAAAAATCAAATTTCAATTTCTTATTCATTCTTGAGTTAGTTGTTAAAATACAACAGCTCCTATTTTTCAATTTTCTGCTTGTTATAATTTTTGGGCTATTGCCAATATAACTGTTGATATTGTATTTATTTCTTGGCTTCTCATTTACTTTCCCGGCTTGACCGTCCCGTGTAGTGTTGCCTAGTCTGTAGTCCTCAGTTCTAGAGCGGCAGGATTTCATCGTATCAGCTGGAGGTATTATTGAGGCCAGGAGTACAACAATAAAGTGGAGAGTATCTGGGGATAGGTAATTGGGACTTGTTGATTGGGAAAGTTCATCAAAGTCCTAAACCTGTTCCCATTATACCTCCCTTTCACGGCAAGGCACGCCAAAAATACCTCAGTATTGCGATCATCAACAACAAGCATACTCACAAGCGTGACGTACAATAAATTGTCATCACACTGTATGTTGTTATTCATTGTTGCTTTCTAGATGTTCACGGTTTTTGTTTCTTGATTTGACTCTTATTTTTGTTTGTTACTCCTCCCACCAGGGGGCGTGACTTGTTATGGCCTTCAGCCAATCACAAACTGTCAATGAAGGTCAGCCTATCCCTTAGCCAATAGTATCATTCTGTGTTCAGTATAGTTATATCAAGCTACTCTGTACTTCAGTTTTAGTTTGAGATTGATAATGGTATAACATCCGAAACTAGTATCTCACTATTTTTAATAAATGTGGTTTTGACAACTTCGTCTTTTTATTCATTATGGATATCTTCCACAATATCACCTTCACCACTACAAAGAAGGAATAAAATTTGTCTCTGCTTCGATTTCAAGAGATTTGTATTGTTCGTTCTTGAATTCCTTAAATTGAGTCCATATTTTAGTTTCTTTCTATTTGTTAATTTTTGAAGATAACGCCTTGAATGGAGTATAAGACAAGTCAAGTCAGATGAAGAATTATATACAATATTACCATTCTTATACACTAGTTACCACAATTACAGTTTAAAATAGTTGAGGTGAGGCTCAATTTTGATCTTTTTTTTTTTTTTGAGGATGAAGCCCACATAAGTCTGCGACCTGTGCGTGGGTAATGAGTTGGATTTGGATGATAGTGATTAATGAGTTGGACCTACAGTTTTAGGTGGGTTCCGAACCACCGGGAAGTGATTTTACAGCAGAGAACAGTGTCTTTTGCTGGCCAATCCAATCGGTCACCGTTACAAACAGTACCTACGAGAACGCAACTTATCTATTTGATTGAACAGATACCTGCTACGACTCGCGGCTATCACTTCCCTGAAAGGAGCTTTTGTATAAAAAGCTTCAACTGAATATTTTCTCAAATGTTTTTCAATTACTTCAATATTTCCAAAACTCTTTAGAAACTGCGCTAGCTTGTTATCGAATTTCCCACCAATATAAGTTTTGAAACTTGGCACCAAGAATGTTTCTTGTTGTAGAATTCAAGATGTGTCTTTTCATGTACAGTTTCTAGTTTGATATTTGTGGTTATGTCCTGGCTTTGAAACAATTCCAAGGTTTCCTTTAACACACACAAAAGTTCTAAATACATAGATGCTAATTGTCATTATATTCAGAGGGAAATATTCTTAAACTGATTATCTTTAAAAAACTTGAAATTTTATTGTTCGTTTTTAAATTATTAAAATTGAGTCCATATTTATGTATCACACTTGGATCTAGGCTCTAGTAGCGAAGGTTGTGTGTGTGTAAATAATCTAATATATTAACTTTTTGGTGTACAATTAACGATTTGCAGTCAGTTTTAGATTGTGAATAAATTTACTCACACTTGGCCAAACGTTTTCAAGTTGTTGAAACACATCTTCAAGGCATCCTAGATAGCGATGTTGGTTTGTTGGTTAGAAGAATTGTGGTTTTTGTATAATGTAGTCAAACAGTTTGTGTGGTTTAGAATTTTTAACCACATTTTTCTCTTTATGGAACAAGAAATCCAAGAATTTAAGATACTTCCTCTAAATCAATACCGTTATAGAGGACAATTTTTTATGAAAGCAGTGTGGAAATATCATTCTAGTAATAGATGAAGACAAGAAAAAATGTCAAGAAAATACATTTTTCCATGAATCCAGTGTGGAAATATCATTCTAATAATTGATAAAGACAGGAAAAAAGTTTTAAAAGATGAATAGCAACCTTAACAATCACTGAAAACTCTGTGAAAAATGTATTTTGGTCTCCAGACAGCTTTTTCCAGGAGGTAAGCTAAGAGATTACTGGCTGGAAAAATGATGTCCATCAACTAGAAAGCATTAGGTAATGAAAGCACCTGCTGGAGCTGGAGTGCTGGAGTTTCCTGGAGCGCCCTCGGGTCTGGAGTCTGTGTTGTGTAAATAATGGCGCTCATTAACTGCTCGAAAACTTTTGCCAAGTTTACAATCAACTGACGAGAAGCAACAAGAGGAATTCAAGATCGATACATCAGAGTCGAAAAGTCGATGTTAGGTATCGATGTGACTAGAATTTGGGGATGATACCACTGTAATTCTAGAGGAAAAATTCAATGAAGCAACAAAAGGAATTGAGGATCGATAAATCGAAAACTTTTACCAAGTCTGCAATCAACTGACGAGAATCAACAAGAGGTATTCGAGATCGATACATCGAAGACGAAAAGTTGATGTTGGGTATCGATGTGACTAGAATTTGAAGATGATACCACTGTAATTTTAGAGGGAAAATCCAATGAAGCAACAAGAGGAATTGAGGATCGATAAATCAAAAACTTTTGCCAAGTCTGCAATCAAGTGACGAGAAGCAACAAGTGGAATTCAAGATCGATACATCAGAGTCGAAAAGTCGATGTTGGGTATCGATGTGACTAGAATTTGGGGATGATACCACTGTAATTTTAGAGGAAAAATCCAATGAAGCAACAAGAGGAATTGAAGATCGATAAATCAAAAACTTTTACCAAGTCTGCAATCAACTGACGAGAATCAACAAGAGGAATTGGAGATTGATACATCGAAGACGAAAAGTTGATGTTGGGTATCGATGTGACTAGAATTTGAAGATGATACCACTGTAATTTTAGAGGGAAAATCCAATGAAGCAACAAGAGGAATTGAGGATCGATAAATCAAAAACTTTTGCCAAGTCTGCAATCAAGTGACGAGAAGCAACAAGTGGAATTCAAGATCGATACATCAGAGTCGAAAAGTCGATGTTGGGTATCGATGTGACTAGAATTTGGGGATGATACCACTGTAATTTTAGAGGAAAAATCCAATGAAGCAACAAGAGGAATTGAAGATCGATAAATCAAAAACTTTTACCAAGTCTGCAATCAACTGACGAGAATCAACAAGAGGAATTGGAGATTGATACATCGAAGACGAAAAGTTGATGTTGGGTATCGATGTGACTAGAATTTGAAGATGATACCACTGTAATTTTAGAGGGAAAATCCAATGAAGCAACAAGAGGAATTGAGGATCGATAAATCAAAAACTTTTGCCAAGTCTGCAATCAAGTGACGAGAAGCAACAAGTGGAATTCAAGATCGATACATCAGAGTCGAAAAGTCGATGTTGGGTATCGATGTGACTAGAATTTGGGGATGATACCACTGTAATTTTAGAGGAAAAATCCAATGAAGCAACAAGAGGAATTGAAGATCGATAAATCAAAAACTTTTGCCAAGTCTGCAATCAACTGACGAGAATCAACAAGAGGTATTCGAGATCGATACATCGAAGACGAAAAGTCGATGTTGGGGATGATTATTTTTATTATTTATATTTGGGGATGGGACCACTGTAATTTTAGAGGAAAAATCCAATGAAGCAACAAGAGGAATTGAGGATCGATAAATCAAAAAACTTTTACCAAGTCTGCAATCAACTGACAAGAATCAACAAGAGGAATTGGAGATTGATACATCGAAGACGAAAAGTCAATGTTGGGTATCGATGTGGATGGAATTTCAATATAACACCACTGAAATTTTAGAGGAAAATCCAATGAAAAAAACAAGAGGAAATTAATATCGATAAATCGAGTCAGAAAATCGATGTTCGCTATCTATGTGAATAGGATTTAAAGACGACACCGCTGTTATTTCAATTTGAAAAATTCAATTTAATGAAAGTGAGAAATTGAGAGTAGATTCGTAGTTGGATGAATTTTTAATAAAATCGATGTAGTTTTATAAAAGAAGTAGCCTATAAGTTAAATGCATTTTTGTTGTAAGATCACCGCTGAAATAGAGAGAAGAAATAATAGAAGAGAGACTGAAAGGAGAAGAAGAAAAAAGAAGGACAAGAATAAGTAGCAATAATTTAATGTAAAAAAAATTAAGATATTAATATGATCACATTTTAAAAATCTCAGGTGAAATGCAACGATATATTTTTAATTAGATTTATTTTGTCATCAAGATCAACTTGAAGTAGTGAGAAGAAGAAGGGAAAGAAAAATAACAGAAAGAAGAAGGAAAAGAGAAAGAGAAGAAGAAGAAGAAGAGAAAGAGAAGGAGAAGAAAATAAAGAAAAAACATGTGGTTCATCTATAAAAAAACCACCAAGATGATAAGATAACATTATAAAATTATTGGTCTAATGCAAAGACCAACTTTAAATTAGATTTATTTTGTCATCAAGATCTAGTTGAAGTACAAAGAAGAAGAAGAAGAAGAAGAGAGATAGAAAACTGCTTCCAAAGTCAATTCAAGTGAAGCGTTTCAGTGTGAGCCTTTTAAGCTGCCATCAAAGATAACGCGATATTAATCGAAGATAGATAGGGGAAAGTAAGACGAAGTAAATGGTGAAGAAGAAGAAGAAGAAGATAGTGAAAACGAAGAGGTTGAAAGAGGAGGGAGTGCTGATAGAAGAGGGTGTTAGAAGAACATAGGGAGGATAAATACACACCCAACATGAAGGGATGAACATCGGTAAAGTTTGTGATAGAGGGGTGTAGATAAAACTTGGAGAGGGGGTGGGGTGAAGAGAGAGTGAAAGTGAGAGGATTGGTGAGTGAGGAAGCTAGGAGAAGATTACAAGTGATTGCATTAGCTGAGCCTTGAAGAAGAAATAGAAGATAGCATCTTTCCAAGCATGTAAGCAACCAAAATAAATTCATCTTACACCCTTAGCCTTCTCCTTCTTCACCATCTCCTCTTCCTCCTCCTCCTCCTCCTCCTCCTCCTCTTACTCCTCCTCCTCTTCCTTCTCCACCTCCTCCTCATTCTCCTCTTCGTCCTCCACCTCCTCCTCCTCCTCCTCCTCCGCCTACTCCTCCTCCTTCCCCTTCTCCCTCTCCTTTTCCTTCTCCTTCTCCTCCTCTGCGCCTTCTTTTTTTCTTCTTATTATTCTTCTTCTTGTTCTTTTTTCTCCTTCTCCACCTTCTCCTCCACCATCATCCATTTCAGTTAGTCGATCTTCGTATCTCCCCTCACATACTCTTTTTCGGGGGGTTTGATAAAGCATTCACCCCAACAATAATTTTGGGGCCTCAAAAGTGGCAAATGCTCCTCCCCCCTCACAGCATCAACTTGGGAATTGGATTCACCTTGAAATCTTGTATCGATCTAATACAAATGGGGGCATAATATTGATACATTTCGAGGGTGTATGTTTGCCTTATTGTGGCTTGAGGTGAATTAATTTCTATTCATTGCATAAATCAATAGAAATAATTATGAATAATTAGACAAAACTGTTACAACCACATTTCTTAAAAAAATAAAATATTGAGAAACTAGTATCGATTGTTATAAGATTATCAATCTCAATCAAACTAAAACTAAAGTACAGAGAAGCTGAATATATACTGAAGCTATATACTGAACATGGAATGATACTATTGGCTAAGCGAGAAAGAGGCTGACCTTTATCGGAGGTTGTGATTGGCTGACAAGTCACGCCCCCTGGTGGGAGGAGTAACAAGCAAAAATACGAGTCAAATCAATAACTAATAACTTTTTTAGTTGAAAAAGTCAAAACGCTATTAAAAACGCCCCCTGGTGGGAGGAGTAACAAGCAAAAATACGAGTCAAATCAATAACTAATAACTTTTTTAGTTAAAAAAGTCAAAACGCTATTAAAAACGCCCCCTGGTGGGAGGAGTAACAAGAAAAAATATGAGTCAAATCAATAACTAATAACCTTTTTAGTTAAAGAAGTCAAAACGCTATTAAAAACGCCCCCTGGTTGGAGGAGTAACAAGAAAAAATACGAGTCAAATCAATAACTAAAAAAGTTATTAGTTATTGATTTGACTCATATTTTTGCTTGTCACTCCTCCCACCAGGATGCGTGACTTGTCAGCCAATCACAACCTTCGATAAAGGTCAGCCTCTTTCTCGCTTAGCCAATAGTATCATTCCATGTTCAGTATTATATTATTAAGCTTCTCTGTACTTCTGTTTTAGTTTGATTGAGATTGATAATGGTATAACAATCGAAACTAGTTTCTCAATATTTTTTAATAAACGTAGTTGTGACAATTTCGTCAAATTATTCATCACGGATACCTTCCACAATATCACCTTCGCCACTACAAAGAAAGAAATAATTATACTGTTCTACGGTTTAAAATTAATTACAATTGATTGGAATTAAATACAGTTTAAATCATGCCTCAACCACATTCACGAATTGATGTGAATTAAGTTTTGTGGATCTCACATACAAAAAAGGCAACATCAGTTGTGCTTCTTTCCAAACGTCTCCGTCGAATGATGGCTCGGGTGCAGTACGTAGCTCAGAGGTGTGCTAGATAGACAGTGTACACACTCACTTGTGCAGCCAGACCCTGTCTAAAGGTGGGAGTGGACTCACCTCACTCCTAAAATGAATCACTTTCAATTTTAGTGGAACCCCGACACATATTTATATAGTGGGAACCACAAAATTCAGAACTACAATACTTTAGATTTAAGACTTTAATTTATTTTCTGAAATGTTAATTTTTTTAAATTTATTGTGAATAAACTCCTCTGGTAGTGCTGTACTCACAACCAGAGAAATTATTATTATACATATTGTGGGGTCGCATTTTTTATTAAATGAGATGTGGGCACTGAATTAATTATCTGCAAAAGGCAAAAGTTTAAGCTAGACGTTTGCTTCATACGACTATTTCACCACGAAATAAAAAATAATAAATTGAGAATAATTTTGAATAAATTATTAATGAACCAAATCGGATGAATAAATCATAATACAAACCTAATTTATTGTACAATAAGGATTTATTCAATCATCCATCGAAATAGTAAAAACTAACCAAAACTTTATTCGATTGTTTACCGTCCTCATCCATAAAAAATGGATTTGATATAAATTTCACATTATTTTGTTTGTTTAATCCGTAACAAGCAAAATTTCATAGAGGCTTCAGCTACTGTAATAATTATGGATGTCACGTGACTTTTCTGTGTAAAATTTTATTCAGGCGTTTCCAACAGTCCTTGTCATATTTACCTAGAGCAAAAAGCCCAATAAATTTTGTGTGGCTAAACTTTGTCAAATTAAGTGTTAAATGTAAATTTCTCAGGCAGGACCACAGAGTATTAAAAGTAGAGTTCCTACAGACGATTAATGTATATTTTGTAAATGTTTAAAAACATTGTAAAACCCCAAACTACGACTTCTAGCTCAACTGAATCCACAGCGCATTCTATCGTCTTCATTCGTCAAAGTGGTGAATATAAAAGTTATAATATAATACAGGGAGTTTCGGAACTCTCTACCAATACTTCTATGCAGTGTTTCTGGACCACTAACAAAAGTAAATATCGTAATAAAAATTTTCTAAAATCCTCAGTTACTCACACAGCCGCCATTTTGTTTTTCACTCATTATTTTTTTATTCAAACACCTCTCAATGTATAATTTTGAAATTTCGCACACAGCTTTATAACAATTAAAACAATCTAAAAAAAATTTATCAACATTTTCCGACATCAAAAAACAAAAAGGCGGTCATTTAAAATCTTTGAACATGATTAAATTAATAATAGCTGATGATATAAAAATTTTACTGGAATAACTGTTTTTAGGTTCAACGATACCTCATTTTCCAATATTGGCCCATAATTAACAGAGAGATATGCTACTTTTTAGGGTCTGCGGTGGTTGAGAACGGGTTACAGTTTTTCGCTTCCAACCACCGTACACCCTAAAAAGTGACATATCTCCTAGTATTGGTAGAGACACTCTGTATATGGAATTCCATAGGTGCGCGCCTAAATACTGTTGTCGGAAAATACCTATTATTGGGCGACCCCTAATTTAAATTACAATTTGTACTGGCACGAATCGTCTTCCTCGTGGTCAAAAACACCCTTAGAGAGGTGAAATCACACAAAATGTATTACATTTTAAAAAATCTTACTACAAAAAATATTTTTCAAAAATCTTAATAACCATAGACTTAATTTCCAATCATATTTTTTAATAAATTTTTGCCGAATTTTAATTCTCCATTCCATGCTTGGAACATATTCCAAGCACCCTGCTTGGAAAAACAACCTTAGAGGGGTGAAATAACACAAACTGTATTAAGTCTTCTTGTGCCAATAAATTTTCAAGTATTATTTTTTACATTAATCTGTGTTACACCCTGCTTGACGATCGCTCTGGTCCAACTATTTTATATCACTCATTTGTGAGTCAGGAGTTCAAATTGTTGAACCTGTTCAGGCTGAAGGGTAGAAACAGTATTCTGTCCCTAGTGGATCTGAATGAATATCACATACAGTGGCGTTATTCAATAATAGCGGCCACTTCACAGGTGAAACTGAATTATTGGTTACATTTTTTATTAGCATAAGATTTAGGTGCGACCGGAAATCTACCATAAATTAGTGATATGTCCTTCCTAAGCCTACGAGAAATTAAGGATTAATTGAGGGGCGTATCACTTTTCTTGTATGGTTTGATTTGAATCTGCCGAGTTATTCACCTCGACCAAACCAAGCTCTACCGCATCCGGATAATTCCACGAAGGAAATATTTATTTCAGGTATTATTTTTAATTACCGAGGGCAGAGGAAAATCTAGCCTGACAATATACATATACTTATATAATACTCACTTTTACTGTTCTATATTGATTACTCTGTGACTCTCTTGGTTGGAAATATTAACATTAAACAACTCCTAAGAAGTCGGTGGTTAGACAAGATAAAGAGAGTCCCCTTCTCAATGACGAAGTTCGAGTCAAATCTTTGATTGTTTCAGAATTTATTTGAGTTAGCTACATTGAAAAGCAATCAGTACCATCTTCACAATAGCGTAGCCTATAACTGAAATCGTGAAGTTTCTTTCTGAAATAATTATTTCAATTACCTAAATTGCCCAAATGAATCTAAGTTCTTCAGATAAGATAAGACAGAATCCAAAAGCGTACCGTATTGATATTTGAGTTCAGTTAGCTTTATTTTAGTTTGATTCAGATTTTACAATTGGAATTGTTTGGATTTATTCTTGTTTGATTCAGTATATACCCTGAGCAATGTCTTACTTTGTATTGATTTTCAGCAATTTTCATAATTGCTATCGTTTTGCACTTGTTGACACTCAATTTCTGAATGGAAACTCCCTTAAAGTTCCCTACAAATTCTACTCCTTGGCTCTTCTGAACGTTTCTTACAATCTTTAGCTCATAAATAATATTGAAAACTTCTCAAAGTATTGTACAAATGTTTCTATTGTATGACTATTTAAGCCGCGTCTCCACCAACCGAACATGCTCGGCGAACAGTGTGGTGGGAACCTGTTGTTGGTCCTCACTGTTCACTCACAGACCGAACATTTCAATTGAACTCACGAACATGTTCGGTGACCCATGTTTAATGTTTGTCCGTTTTCTGTATTCGCCAACAATGTTCGGCAGACATGTTCGGTTGGTGGAGACGCGGCTTTATAACCGACTTTCAAAACAGAAGGAGGTTCACAATTCGACCTGTTTTTTTTTTATGTTTGCACATTCGAACACTATTCAACCGATTTCGATGAATTTTTTTTAAATGAAAAAGCATCATTCAGCGGTGGTCCCATCCACGTTTTGCAAGGTTCGGCCCAATACTTAGCCCAATACCAAACAATCATCGATGTCTTCATTCCAATTTTGATCGAATAGGATAGTTTCACAAATAACCGTCAGTTGGATAACCGGTGTCGTTTACTAGGCTGATTATTGTATCATATGGAGCGCTTCACATCTGGACGATTTTCGAAACCATATGATGCAATGCAATTATGCCGGTAAACGACATCGGTTACCCAAAGCTGGTTAAGTGTGAAACAAGCCTGTAATATCCCGTTTTTACCAATCAGGTGAACTTAATATGAATCGAGCATAAGAAGAATATAATATTATTTCTGTTCATATATGTTCATATGAACATTTTGAATGAATTTTTTTGGAATAAGGTTATTATATTTTCAATCATGATTTGAAGTGGAAAATGTTTTTGAGATCGTTAATTTCAAAAAGATTTGAACAATATTCTTTAAAGTAATTAATATTTTAGTGTATTCTGAAAGGGACCGCATTAAAATGACGAATCAAAAGCCATTTTACTATTAAGAAGCCTTTCGTTATTATAATTTTCCTAAACACAATATTCTACATAAAATAGAGAGTTGGAGAATTTTCCTTAGTTTATCTTTTCTTATAGGTAGATTTTTAGTTACTTGAGTTTGGATGTTATATTGGCTTGCTAATTTGATAAATATTTTATAATTTAGGCTATAAAAAACTCTCGTTTTCAAAGATTGAAAATTCAACTAAAAAACTCAAAATAAAACACATTTTAAAACAAAAAAGAAACCGACTTTAATGAAATGATTCTTAAACATTAAATACTTACGTACTAAAAAGTTAAAAATACAGTATTTACTTCAAACTGAGAACATTTTAAATTTAATACCAGTAATCTTTTGAAGTCGGAGCTAAATATTCTTGAGTTAAGGCTGTGCACAGGGTGAAAAAAATAATTTTCTTTCGAAGTTTATTGCATTGGATATTATTAAGGTATTGAAATGTTGACTATTGCCATGATATATGATTTTCTTCATCAAATACTTTTTGGTGGCAATTGATCTCCCCTACAAGTTATTTTAAACTTTTGATAATTTTTTCTTAAATGAAAGGCACATTGAGGAATAAAATGACATATTTTTTATTCCGATCAAACAATTAGTTTTCTCAAAATAAATATTTAGAAACATTTCAGTTTTTAAAACAAAAAATTTCAGTTTTTAAAAACATTATTTTGAAAAAACCAATCGTTGAATTGAAATAAAAAATGTGTCATTCTTTTCCCCAAGGTGTCTTTCCATTATAAAAATTATCAAATGTTTAAAATAACTTGTAGGTGAGTTTAATTGCCCCCAAAAACCGAAAAATTTCAACTTTGAACTCCCATATTCCATAAAATATTTGATGAGAAAAATAATTTCTCATGGCAATAGTTAGAATTTCAATACCTTAATAATATCCAATTCAATGAACTTCGAAAAAAAATTATGACCAAAAACCCTGCGCACAGCCTTCATGAAGAAATACTCTGCTATGAAATAAGTTTATGAAAAATTTGGCTCCGTCTTCAAAAGATTACTCGTATTAAATTTAAAATGTTCTCTGTTTAAAGTAAGTATGTTATTTTAAACATTTTAGTCCATAAGTATTTAATGTTTGATTATCATTTCATTGAAGTCGGTTTCTTTTTTGTTTTAAAATGTGTTTTATTTTGAGTTTTTTAGTTGAATTAAAAATGTATTAAATTTAAAATGTTCTCAGTTTAAAGTAAATTCTTTATTTTAAACTTTTTAGTACGTAAGTATTTAATGTTTGAGAATCGTTTCATTGAAGTCGGTTTCTTTCTTGTTTTAAAATGTGTTTTATTAGTAAAAGGGATGTTTGAGTATCATTTCATTGAAGTCGGTTTCTTTGTGTTTGTAAAGCTTGTTCCATTTTTTCTGGTTAGCACATCACTTCAGAAATATGGTGATCGACAAATTTTTATTTTTTCAGAACCTTCTGGGATTGATAAGAATATATTGCTTGTGATCTGGCCAGCTTAGACATGATGTTGCAGCATAGCCTCCCGGCCACCCATCCAAATACATACCCAACCGGCTGTGACTTAACATCAAGCAGGCAACATAGTCGTTACTAACCACAAAAATATTGTAAGAATGTCATAAAATAATGCAAGACATTAATAATAATAATAAGCGTAAGGCTTTTAAGGTTAGTTCTACCTCACCATTAGAGCCATGTTTTGATGGACCTACTATCTTAGGTGGGTTCCAAACCACTGGGTAAGTGATAATGAAGCTTATAACACCAAATCATTGAAGCAGACAGTTACTGTCATAGATTATGACAGATGACATCATTCCAGAAAGGTACTTGAAAACAGGTGGCTGAAACTACTTGTATAAACACATACTTCCACTTATACCTGTACATACGTTTCATTCCTCTTAGCCGATCTTCTCTCTCTCTCTCTCTCTCACTCACTAGAAGTGTCAAATTGTTACTGGTTAAATCTCTAATCTACCCACATTTCATGTATTGTAATTCTGTAATGAATGACATGACAGTCACTCTGAATAATAGACTGCAGCATAGTCAGAATTGTTGTCTACAGTTTTTCTACTCTCTTCAATGGCATGAACGAATTACTCAATCCCACATTGCAAGCTCAACTCTCAAACTTACTGATCAAAGGTTATTCAGGATAGTCAAACTTGTGAAAGATATTCTCAAATATGGCAAACCAAATTAATTCAAATTTGTGTCTGAAAGCAGGCGGAATGATGTCTTAGATACCAGAACTGGGGTTAATAACCGAAGAATACCTAATCATCGTACTACCATCTTTTAACACTGTTTTGCAGACCATAAATTAAATGTTTTCTTCTTTCCTCTACTTCTATATCTACCTTCTATTTTGTTTCTAGCTATTCAATTATTTTTTTTGTTTAGAGTTAACTAATGTTTAGGGTTATTTTTGTTTATACTGTTATTTCACGCGATTTTCTAGCTATTTTGGTATTTATTTGTTTAAAGTTAACTAATGTTTAGGATTATTTTTCTTTATGCTAGTATTTCATGCCGTTTTCTTATTGTATGTATTTTGACTTTATTTCTTTGTTTGTTTTGAGACATTCTAATGCATTCAATGAGGTTTAATTTGGCATTAGTTGTAAGCCTCTATTATTTGTAATTTTTATGTATGTATTTGAAATAAATAAATATACAAAATCATTTATTATAAGTGCTTGTCAAGCTTGTAATGTACTTCCAAATTCCATCAGGTGCTTTGACAGTCGAACGTGCTTTATCTCATCATTAAGGAAATATCGCATGGAGAAAATGACTGCGTCTGTCCAACCCTAGAGCAACTGCATGAAACCACAAAAACATTCACCTTCTTTGTAAATTATATTTTTTTAGTATTATATATATTATTGAAAAATGTTTCATCACTCACCACAATCCATCTAGAAAAACTTGTACGGAATCAACTATTTTAAATTATCTCCTCTTTTCATCATCCATCACCATTATCATAATAATAATAATAATTAATTTTTGTACAACTCATGATTTATATTCTTTATTTTCATCTTAATTACATACCTACTTTTAAAATAAACCCCTTCCCGAAAAAACCACGTATTGAAAAAAATAACTGAAACTAAATAAAAATAGAATAACTCTCTCTTAAACTATACTGGTTATTCCACTCAATACCCAAGCATACGTCTCAGACCTACGTGAGCTACATCCTCCAGAAAAAAACATTTTTCTCTTAGAAAATCGTGATCAAGAGAGAAATACAAAATGGCGGACTTTAAAAAGTAGTAGCTGCCATATCACTAATTCTATCTCTTCCACTCTTTCCATGGTTAAGTGTCAAGAATGGGCGAATCTTTGTCCAAAATTCGTCATTTCATGTAATTGCATCGCTTAAATTGTCATTACCGTAGTTAAAATCATACAATTATTTTGTAGATTACGTCTTGGAGACTCCAGTTAAGTGGTATAAAACAAGTCAGATTAACAATTATACAATCTTATACACTAGTTACCATATCAATTAGTTGAGGTGAGGCTCAATTTTGATATGAAAGGAACTCTTGTACACTATAAAAAGCTTTATCAACTAAATATTTTTTCAATCTTTTTAAAATATTTATACATTATAAAGACTCTTTAAAAACTGCGGCAGCTTGTTGTTGCGTTTGCTACCAATTGAGATCATTGTACATAATTCTTTGCTCTATTAAAATAGCATTATCTGAGTTTACTATTGTATATATCTATGTGATGTTGATAACAATTATCTTACTTAATTCATGTAAATTTACAAATTTTGCATATGATTTGTTAAAAACAAAATAATTTTGTTTTTAACCATGCATAAGCAAAATTTGTAAATTTAAATGAATAAAGAAAGATAATATTATCTAATCTCTCTCTCACTCTCTCTCTCTCTTCTCTTTCTCTCTCACTCTCTTTCTTCTCTCTCTCACTCACACTCTCTCTCTCTCTCTCTCTCTCTCTCATTATCACTCTCTCTCTATATAGCTCTCTCTCTTCTCTCTTCTCTCTCTCACTCTCAATCGCACTCTCTCTCTCTCACTCTCAATCGCACTTTCTCTCTCACTCTCTCTCTACCGCTCTATCTTCTCTCTCTCTCTCACTCTCACCCTCTCTCTCTCTCCCTCTCACCCTCTCTCTCTCCCTCTCCCTCTCTCTATTGCTCTCTCCTCTCTCTCTCACTCTCTCTCTCACTCTCTCTCTCGCTCTCTTCTCTCTATATTACTCTCTGTATCGCTCTCTTCTCTCTCTGTCTCCCTCCATTGCTCTCTCTCTCTCTCTCTCACGCTCACTAACTCTCTCTCTCACACTCTTCATCTCCCTCTATTGCTCTCTCTTCTCTCTCTCACTCTCTCTCTATCGCTCTCTCTATCTCTCTTTCTTCTCTCTTCTCTCTCACTCTCTCTCACTCACACTCTTTCTCAATCTCTCTCTCGCTCTCTCTCACTCTCTCTCTCTCTATTGCTCTCTCTTCTCTCACACTCTCTCTCTCGCTCTCTTCTCTCTATCTTACTCTCTGTATCGCTCTCTTCTCTCTCTGTCTCCCTCCATTGCTCTCTCTCTCTCTCTCTCACGCTCACTAACTCTCTCTCTCACACTCTTCATCTCCCTCTATTGCTCTCTCTTCTCTCTCTCACTCTCTCTCTCTCCCTCTCCCTCTCTCTATTGCTCTCTCCTCTCTCTCTCACTCTCTCTCTCACTCTCTCTCTCGCTCTCTTCTCTCTATATTACTCTCTGTATCGCTCTCTTCTCTCTCTGTCTCCCTCCATTGCTCTCTCTCTCTCTCTCTCACGCTCACTAACTCTCTCTCTCACACTCTTCATCTCCCTCTATTGCTCTCTCTTCTCTCTCTCACTCTCTCTCACTCTCTCTCTATCGCTCTCTCTATCTCTCTTTCTTCTCTCTTCTCTCTCACTCTCTCTCACTCACACTCTTTCTCAATCTCTCTCTCGCTCTCTCTCACTCTCTCTCTCTCTATTGCTCTCTCTTCTCTCACACTCTCTCTCTCGCTCTCTTCTCTCTATCTTACTCTCTGTATCGCTCTCTTCTCTCTCTGTCTCCCTCCATTGCTCTCTCTCACTCTCTCTCACACTCTTTCTCAATCTCTCTCTCGCTCTCTCTCACTCTCTCTCTCTCTCTCTCTCTCTATTGCTCTCTTTTCTCTCACTCTCTATCTCTATCGCTCTCTCTTCTCTCTCTCTCTCTCTCTCTCTCTCCTATCTATCTCTCTCCGATCTCAAAACACCATACCCTATAAATCACTCATCCTCAAACAGTCCCTATCACATTATCAATCTAACTCATTTGCGTTAACTGTTAACATGCATTATGTGCGTGTACACAATACTCACTCACACTCTCTCTACCTCTTTACCTTCTCTCCCTCACTCCCTCTTACTCTCAAACATACACAATAATTACCTGCCCCCCACCCTTTCCCCATTAAGGGAGGATCACGAGCAATGTCTCAATTCTCGACTATTGAGAAGGAGCAGGAGCTTCCTGTTAACAACAGTTGACAAGTAGATGTCACATACATTATTCAGAGGAAGCTCCCTGATGCATAGACACATATAAATATATGTAATAGAGCACATATATAAATGATATACAATATATCTGTATACACAATGCGATTGGACATTGAGACAGTATTTAGTGATGTAGATATATCTGTATATATACCTAATACTTGTATATGTGACGTCACCGTTGGATATCAATGACGTCAAGAAGTTGGTGTCTCAAGCCAAGGCCTCACTATATAATATATGTGTAGTGAAGCCTCGCAAAGTACCACTTGATGGCCGTAATTGGTGTTTGGTATGACAGTGCCCCATCTCTCAATGGGAGATTAACAGCCTTGGGTTATTGGATTAATATTGTAGCTCAGTTTTGGATTAGCATAGAGGTGATACGTCTACAGATAGTAGATTGGAGATAGATTTCATATTTGGAAAGAGAGAGAAAGACTGATAAGAAGATAAAAGGTAGAGAAAGAAGATGGAAAGAGCATGATTTTTTGTTAGATTTAATTTAACTAAATTTTTTTATTTACAAATTTTAAATTAAAGGGAGACGAAAAAGAATAGAGAGGTAAGAGAGATTCACATTTTGAAAGATTCCTGGGATGGAAGAAGAGAGAAGGAATGATGAGAGGAATAAAGGTGGAAAAGGAGAACGAAAAAGAAGGGATAATAAAGGCGGGAAAGAGTAGAAAGAAGCAATGATGAAATACGGGATGAAGAAGAGGGAAAACTTAAAGAGTGCGAAAGGACTGTCTAGAAAGAATGATAATACGAAAGAATAGGAGGATCAAGGAAGAAGAAAGAGTTGAAGAGTAGGGGAGAAAGTAAAGGAAGAGGTGAAAGAAAAGAAAGGTAAGAGATGAAGGATAAAATAAGGCATTAAAAAAGAAGAAAATTCTAGAAAAGTGATGGTAGGAGAATTTTGTAAAAAGGTAGGACGAGGCAACAGTGTGATGAAGAAAGGAGGAAGAGGAAAGTAGAGGAGAAAGAGAAGGAAAAGTAGAGGAGAGAGAGAAGGAAAACTACAGGAGAAAGAGAAGGAAAAGTAGAGGAGAACAAGAAGAAAATTAGAGGAGAAAGAGAAGAATGAGGTGGAAGAATAGAAAGGTTGGAGATAAAGAATGGAATAAGGAATTAAAGAAGATAAACACTAGAGGATTGAGAAAGAACTGTATGAACAGAAAAATCGAGAAAATTCGGGAAGAAGAAAGTAAGAAAGAGGTAAAAAAGAGAGGAGAAAGGGACTAGAAATCGAATAGAATGTAAAGAAAAATAAAATATGGTATAAAAGCAGAAGAAAAAACTAGAAGACTGATGAAGAACTGTGTAAAAAATAAGACGACCAAACAGGAGGATTGAGAAAGAAAAAAGAGGTAAAAAGAAAAGAAGGAAGAAAAGGAGAGGGAATAGAAAAGAAGGTGATAAGAATTTAAAATACGAGATGGATGACAAAATAGGAAGAAAATTAGAAGAAACAAGAAGATTGAGGTGAGAAAAAACACGAGAAAGTAGGAGGATGGAGGAAGAAGAAGAAAGAAGTAAAGAGCAATGGAGAAAGGAAAAGGATAGGGAATAGAATAGAAAATGAGAGAGCAAGAATGAAATTTGGTATGAAAGAATAAGGAAACACCTAGAGAATGATGCGAAATCAAAAGC
Organism: Conomelus anceps; assembly: GCA_948455865.1. NCBI lineage: Eukaryota > Metazoa > Arthropoda > Insecta > Hemiptera > Delphacidae > Conomelus > Conomelus anceps. The sequence continues at coordinate 14,584,348 of OX418227.1, read as the reverse complement.
ATGCTATGGAATGGTGGTATTCACACTGACCCAATCTGTCATACTCCATTTCACAGCATGTGTTGGATTTTGTGATGGTAATTATCATCGAGGATTGATGCTCCACTGTACAAGCACTCTCGCAGATGCTAATACACTAAGGTGCGTATTTATGTATCTAAATTAAGTCTTAATTCATGGGAAACTTGAAAGTATTGATTTGAAAGGCTTTTAATACGCGCCTAGAAATAAAAAGGTTCAAGTTTAGTTAATAAATGCGAGCCTTTATCTATGCACTACCTTGAGGCTTCCTTGATTCAAGGGTGACTTGAAAAGCCTTTTAAGGAGGGCTTCTTAAGTATCCCTAGACATAAGAAACCTTAAGGTATTCATGTATTTATACTGGTGTGTTTATGTACATAAATGCTACCCTAAAAAACAAAACGGTTTCTTTTTTGAAGGATAAAGCCCACATAGGTCTGAGAGTCCTGTGCATAGGTATTGAGTTGGATGATGGTGTTGGACCTACCTTTAGGTGGGTTCCGAACCACCGGGAAGTGATTTTTCAGCAGAGAATAGAGTCTTTGAACAAATTCGAAAAAAGGGAAAAGTTGAAAAGTTTAAGAGATACTAATAGAACTCGACACGTTCTCTGCTGTACAATCACTACCCGGTGGTTCGGAACCCACCTAAAACTGTAGGTCCAACTCATCAATCACCATCATCCAACTCATTACCCACGCACAGGTCTCAGACCTATTTGGGCTTCATCCTCCAAAAAAAATAAATAAGACACCAAGTGATAGCCGTAGCAAGTATCTGTAGAATCAGATTAGTTAAGCAATGCTCTCCTGGGCCCTCTCTGTATGGGTGACCCATTGGATTGGCCAGCAAAAAAGGACTCTGTTCTCTGCTATAAAATCACTTACCAGTGGTTCGGAAACTACCTAAAGTTGTAGGTTCACCATGTTTGCAATAACATGACCCAAACGATGTGGTAGAACTATCCGTAAGGGTCTCCCCTCCAATAAAAGCCAAATGCATTTACTTTTCTTCTAAAGAAAATGAGGAAAATTCACAGATAAAAATCTACTCAATAAATAATAGAATTTGGTCAAGTAAAGTGAGCAATAAAACGATTAAAACTTCAACGGATATGATATCGAGAAGAGAAAGTCCTTTGATTCCTTTCCCAATAAAACCTCAACTCTGTAAAACTTTTGACCAAACTAGGATGAAAGTGACCCCTTTTCCCCTCCCACCACCCTTTTTCACTTTATCCCTTCACCCATCACCCTTCACCATTACTACCCTTTTCCCCTTTTCCCCATCACTCCTTTCAACCCTTCCCCCCTTTCAACCCTTCCCCCCCAACGGTAGGACCTTCGTTCCCTCATTATCCGAGATTTAATGTCTCTATTGATTTTATGATTGTAGTAGTTATCCAATAAGTGCCCTTCGTATTTTAGGGCTAATAACAGGACAAAAGTTTCGTCTGTCTTTGGTTGACATCTTTGTTGTCAATCATATTGTAAAGGTCAAGTATTCTACAAGATGGCTAGACGGCGGGACGCGTTTTGAACCAATAGAATATAGTGTTTAATATGGAATGGGCTGATGATGGCCAAAGTATGATATAGAAACTATTAATCATCTATTTAGGGTCGTATCTATGCACGTGACTTACGTTAATCTAAGAACGACTTGGAAAGAATTTATTACATTGAACGTGGCTTCAAGCTACTCTAAAATTGTGTCGTATTATCAGGCACTAATAAACATAAAATAACATACATGAAAAGATAAATATAGTGCACTTCATGTAAATTTATGGTTACTGTTACGTAATTATTACCACACCAATATTTTATAAATTATTATTTTCTGTTTTCGAATTTGAAAAATTATAGCATTTTGATGCAGTGTAGTGAGCGCTACCTGCCAGCAGACCAAAGAACTTCATATCACATCATTACTGCATTTTACATCAAAGTACATTTTTACCGTTCTTGGCTAAGAGCGGATTTGAGAACCGATTTTAAGCACAACTTGACTTTTGAGTTAAGATCTTTAAGTAAGGTTCATTAATACCAACTTAAGTTGAAGCATTGCTTACACTGGGCGAGTTTACTAGCTGAAAAGTGAGGTTATAAGCTGACCCAGTTGTGCCTGCAACATTTATATAGTGTAAATTCTTATATTGGTGTAAATTAGAGTTGTTTAATGTGAATTATTAATCAGAATTCAAGTCTTTGTTTAGAGTCTGGGTTGGCTTTTAGTGTTACAGCTGCTCGCTGGCTTGTCACGTCATGAACCTGTAAGTGTAAGTAAGACTTATTGCCGCTAAGTATGACTTATCCAAGTCATTATTTGATAAGAAACGTTCATAAATATGGCCCTTAGTTACTGAAGGCACTGCTCTAACTCACTTTGCATATATACCATAGCCGATTTCGACTGCAGGTTTTTTTTTTGCTGAAGTTATTCTAGCACTTAGTCTGAGACTAATAAGCTATTTTATTTTAACCTAAATTGCTAATTATTTACTATGGAAAGGATTAACCCTTTGGCTTGACCTCCTCTATTTTAACAATAAACAATATTTAAAGAATATTTTAAATCACTTTCATACACACTTCTGCTTTTACACTTTCATACACACTTTTGCTTTTAACTTTTGCACATTAAAAAACTCTGCTTTTGCACTTCACACTACACTAATTCGTGTGGCTTCTTCCGCTTTTGCCTTCGTATCATCCCATGGACGTTCAGCAGCTGGATTGCCTCTACGTTCTGGTGTTGATGCAGTCTATCTTCATGTTTATTGGCAAATCTCTTGATTTCACTGGCTATTGTCTCCACTCCTAGGTCGCGGTGAAGATCAGTGTTTCTGACATACCATGGAGCATCAGCAATATTCCTAAGTACCTTATTCTGGAATCGCTGGATGATGTTTATATTGGATGGCCGAGTGCAGCCCCATAGTTGTATTCCATAGGTCCACACTGGCTTTAGAATCTGCTTGTAGAGGAGCAATTTATTGTAGGTTGTCAATTGTGATTTTTTTTTTTTTTTTGTAGATTACGTCTTGGAGACTCCAGTTAAGGAGTATAAGACAAGTCAGATCAACAATATTATACACTAGATACCATAATTACTTCAATTAGTTGAGGTGAGGCTTAATTTTGATGTGAAAGGAACTCTTGTACACTATAAAAAGCTTTATCAACTAAATATTTCTTCAATTGTTTTTTAAATATTTCTATATTTTCAAGACTCTTCAAAAACTGCGGTAGCTTGTTGTAGAATTTCCTACCAATATAACTAGGTTTTTGTTTGAATAAGCTACTATTGTGACTCACCAAGTGATGTCCTCCCAAGTAGCCAGTATATTTTCTTATATTTGATACCAAGTTCTTCTCTCTTCTTCTTCACATGCACTTTCCATCTAAGCTTAACATCCAGCGTCATGCCCAGATACTTTGCGGTGTTTGAGTGTGGAACTATATTCCCATTGAGTGTTAAGGGGATATATTGCACTCTTTTGTTTGTAAAGTTGACATGGACTGACTTTGCCTCATTCAACCTGATAAGCCATTGTTTTTTCCAGATGTTGGCTCTGTTCACTGCTACCTGTAATTTCTCTGTAGCACCTTCAACAGTTTCACCTACTGATAGAATTGCAGAATCATCAGCAAACATTGCTACTGTGACATTTTCAGGCTGAGGTATGTCAGATGTATAAAGAAGATACAAAATTGACTGCAGGTGACTCCTCAGAGCTCAACATTATATTTTGCTTCAAGAAGCGTACTACTCAAACGAGGAGTGAGGTAGGTTGCAATTACTTTCCTCACTGAGCTAACAGAGTTGTATCTATGCCAAGCCTCTGGTAGCGAAGTTGCTTGGAGCGCTTGTCTGTGATAAGATAACGCTCTGGCTGGCTTCGTTTCGTGCAGTCTTGGGCTCGAATCCCATTCAGCCATGGTTGTTTCTCATCATTCACCCATTCACCTAATTACCCACGCGCAAGTCTTCAGACTCATGTGGGCATCATCCGCAAAAAAAAAAACTGTAACAAATTCTAAAGTATTATGCTTTTAACAGTTCACTCTGACCTTTACACTGGGTTTGGCTGCACAGGTGTGTGTATACTATCTAGCACACTTCTGAGTTACTTCAAACCATTCTTCGACAGAGACATTTGGAAAGTAACACAATTGTTGCCTTTTTTGTATCTGATATGAACAAAACGTAATTTACCTCCAGCTACAATATTGCATTTCCTCTCTTTAGTTATTACTTTCTTATTAGTTATAACTTATTTTTTTTTAGGATGAAGCCCACATAGGTCTCAGACCTGTGCGTGGGTAATGAGTTGGATGATGGTGATTGATGAGTTGGACCTACAGCTTTAGGTGGGTTCCGAACCACCGGGAAGTGATTTTACAGCAGAGAACAGTGCCTTTTTTGCTGGCCGATCTAATCGGTCACCGATACAAACAGGACCTACGAGAACGCAGCATATCTATCTGATTGAACAGATACATGCTACGGCTCGCGGCTATCACTTCCAGATTTATTAATCTGGTATACGATCACAGTTTGGTTTACGTAATCCTATCATAGTTAACAGTAAACTTTTTCGGTTTTTCTAAATTTATGGGGTGTAATGATTGTGTTGAAAGCAAAGCATTGAGTACTTATGTACTTTACTTATGACTAGTGATCAATTCTATTTATTTACATCAAGTATAAGCCTATATTATATACAAGCATTATTTGATAAATCGAGCAAGGTGCTTACACAGTGGAGCATCTTATACTCGATGATGATCTCCATCCAGCTCGTCTTCTCCTATTCTTTTTTCTGCCTCTCCTTCTTCATCATCCCATTATAATCAGCTTGTTTTTCTTTTCCTTCTCCTTTTTATCCTCTTCTTACTTCTTACTTCTTCCTCCTCCTCCGTCTTCTTCTTCTTCTTCCTCTTCCTCCTCCTTCTTCTTCTTCCCCTTCCTCCTCCTTCTTTTCCTGTTTCCCCTCCTCCTATTCCTCCTCCTCCTCCTCCTCCTCCTCCTCCTATTCCTCCTTCTCCTCCTTCCCCTCTTCCTTCCCATCCTCCTTCCCCTCCTCCTTCCCCTCCACCTCCTCCTCCTCATCCTCCTTCTCCTCCTCCTCCACCTCCACCTCCTCCTCCTCCTCCACCTCCACCTCCACCTCCTCCTCCTCCTCCTCCTCCTCCTCCACCACCTCCTCCTCCTCCTCCTCCTCCTTCTTCTCCTGTTTCTCCTCCTCCTCCTCCTCCACCACCACCTCCTCCTCCTCCTCCTCCTTCTCTTCCTCCACCTCCTCCTCCTCCTCCTCCTCCTTCACCACCACCTCCTCCTCCTCCTCCTCCTCCTTCCCCTCCTCCTCCACCTCCTCCTCCTCCACCACCACCACCTCCTCCTCCTCCTCCTCCTTCTCCTCCTCCTCCTCCTCCTCTTCCTACTCCTCCACCTCCTCCTCCACCTCCACCTCCTCCTACTCCTCCTCCTCCACCTCCACCTCCACCTCCTCCTCCTCCTCCTCCACCTCCACCTCCACCTCCTCCTCCTCCTCCTCATCCTTACTTTCATCTTACTCCTGCTATCCTTCTTCTTCTTCTTCTTCTTATCACTCTTCCTTCACAATCATTATCATTTGGACGCTTAATATTGGGAAAAAATAACCATCTTCGGAAAGATTAAATCCCTAAATCACAGAAACAGATAACAGAAAGAACTTCATGATCGTCAACAGATTTTCTAATCTTTTTCTTTCTTCCTAAAAGCAAACTCGACTTGACTTACTCCCAACTGTTACTGGGATATTGAAAAATAATTTCTCTTTCTTCCTTCTTACTCTTCTTCTTCCTTTTTCTCATTTTCTTCTTCTATTTCTTTTTCTCCTCCATTACCGTTTCTGTCATCTTCTTCCTCTTCTTTTTCACCTTCACCTTCTCACTCTCATTATATTCCTTCTTATTCTACACCTTCTACTTCTTTTTGTCCCCTTCACCTTCTTCTCTTTCACCTTCTTCTCCCTCTCCTCACCCTCATACTCCGCTTCTGATCACTTCTGCAGTCTTTTATTTTTTTCTTCATCATCTTCTTGTTTTCATCCCTTATTCCTCATTATCGTTATCTTTTTTAATATTATCCACCTTTTCATTATCTTTCCTTGCTTTCTCCATTCAACTCTTAACTCTTTGGCTTCTCTTCTTCCTCCTCCTCTTCCTCTTCAAACTCCTCCTTCTGCTCCTTCTCATCCTTCTCCTTCTTCTCTTCCTTCTCCACCTCCTCCTCTTTTATCTCCTTCTCCTGCTTCTCCTCCGCCTCCTCCTCTTCTTCTATTCTTTCTCCTTCTTGTCCTCCTTCTTCATTTCTCTCTCCTCCGTCTCCTCCTTCTTCATTTCTCTCTCCTCCGTCTCCTCCGTCTCCTCCGTCTCCTCCGTCTCCTCCGTCTCCTCCGTCTCCTCCGTCTCCTCTATCTCCTGCACTTCCTCCTTCTCCTACTTTTCTTCCTTCTCCTCCTTCTCCTGATTCTCGTCATTCTCGTCCTCCTCCTTCTTCTTCTTCTTCTCCTCATCCTTCTCCTCCTTCTTCACCTTCTCCTCCTTCTTCACCTTCTCCTCCTTCTCCTCCTTTTTCTCCTTATCCTTCTTCTCCTCATTTTTCTCCTTCTTCTCCTTATCTTACTTCTCCTCCTCCCTCTCCTTCTTCTCCTGCTTGTTCTTCTGCTTCTCCTCCTTCTCCTCTTTCTCCTCTTCCTCCCACTACTACTTCACCTCCTCCTGCTCCTCTTCGTCCTACATGTCATCCGTTTTTATTTTTCTCCTTCTCCTTTCTCTCCTTTCTCTCATTATCCTACTTCTCCTCCTTCTCCTCCTTCTCTTCCCCCTCTTCCTTCTCCTCCTTCTTCTCCTTTTCCTCCATCAGATTTTAGAAGGCCGAACTTAAACTCGCATCCTTGTTTTTTTAAACATCAGTTCTAAAATTCAGTAGTTTAAGTAGTATTATTCCTAATTAGTAATAGCATAAATAGTAATACTTATACTAATCAGTATTTTCTCGAAATTATACTCATATACTCAAAATACTCATATTTATAAGTATTAGTAAAATCAGTATAATCAGTATAATCCATATAATCAGTATAAACAGTATAAACAGTATAATAAGTATAATCAGTATAATCAGTAAAATCAGTATAATACAGTATAATCCATATAATCCATATAATCAGTAATTAGTATAATTAGTATTAGTATAAGTAGTGCTATTTATTAATTGTGTGCTCAATATTTTAAACTACTCTCAAATATGTAGAAACTATGCAAAATATGTGACAACCCGCCATATAGCACAGACATATTCGCAGTTTGCACCCCACTCAAAAATCCAATTAGCTTTTCAAAAAGTCTTCTGACATATTTCAAATTACACCTTTTCTATTTTTACACGCTGTCGACAGGCTTTCAGCTTTCAGCAAGTTTTGATGCGGAAATTTTAATTCCACGAATACGCAGCCACTTGAGACACACACTCGCACACACACCTACCGAAAGAGAGAGAGAGAGAGAGAGAGAGAGAAAGAGAGAGAAAGAGAGAGAGAGAGAGAGTGAGAGAGTGAGAGAGAGAGAGAGTGAGTGAGAGAGAGAAACAGACATACACAGAGAGAGTGTGATTGAGTGAGTGAGTGTGGAGAATGAGTGTGAGAGAGAGAGAGAGAGAGAGCGAGAGAGAGAGTGAGAGCGAGAGAGAGAGTGTGAGAGAGTGAGTGTAAGTGAGAGAGTGTGTCAGAGAGAGAGAGAGAGTAGGAGTGAGAGAGCTTAGGGAGTAGAGAGTGACACTAGTAAGGTGATGAAAGCTTTTTCATATAGGCCTTTTTATGATTGATGGAAGCATAATATCCCGTCAGCGTATTTCTGATATATAAATAGCATAAAAATTTCCTCTGGAGACTGTCTGGTACAGAGTGACATAACACTTCCATTACGGTTGGACGTAGCATAACATTTTTCGGCCAGAAGGAAGAAGAACAGTAGAAGGTAGAAAGAGAAGAAAGAAGAACGGTAGGAAGAAAGAAAGAGAAGGAAGAAGGGAAAGAAGAACAGTCAATAGAAAGAAAAGGAAGAACAACAGAAGAAAGAAGAACAGTAGAAGGTAGAAAGAAGAAGAACAGTAGAAAGAAAAGGAAGCCATTAAGTCCCAACTATTGATAAATTTATTTAAAATATTGTACTTTGATTGTTAATTGTAGAAGTTGATTTGTTGTAAATAAAAACCATTAGATTATTCGATTCAATTGAGCCTTTTTTAGGATGAAACCCACATAGGTTTGAGATTTTTGCGTGGGAAATGAGTTGTATGTTGGATCTACAGTTTTAGGGGGGTTCCGAACCACCGAGAAGTGACTTGTTATGGACTTCAACCAATCATAAATCTTTAATGAAGGTCAGCCTATGAGAGGCACGTCCTCAGCAAATTGTATCATTCTGTGTTTAGTTTATATATATTAAGCTAGTCTGTACTTTAGTTTTAGTTTGTTTGAGATTGATAATGGCGTAATAACCGAAACTAGTATCTCACGGTTTTCAATAACTGTGGCTGTGACAACACTTCAAGTTTTATTATTTTTCATTATGGATATCTTTCACAATTTATCACCTTCGCCACTACAGAGAAAGTTTTTGGACAAGATACAGAATCACTGGAAAATAAACTGTAGACCTCTAAAGTCCTGGTATATTTTTAATTATCCTATTAATTTAAAATTATTTTTAATCAAAACATTGTAATCTCAAATCATTTATCCTGAGATTGAGATTGAATCTTTTTCTCAAATGTTGGTTGTTAGACATGGTATGGAATCACTGGAAAATATCCTACAAACCTCTGATATCCTGGTATCAATGAAGGCCAGCCTATGAGAGGCACTTTCTCTCTCAGCCAATAGTATCATTCCATGTTTAGTATATATTAAGCTAATCTGTACTTTAGTTTTAATTTGTTTGAGATTGATAATGGTGTAACAACCGAAACTAGTGTCTCACTGTTTTCAATAAATGTGGTTGTGACAACTCCAATTCTTATTATTAACTTCAGATATCTCCCACAATATCACCTTCACCACTACATAGAGACATATTTTGTTTTGAATATGATAATTAAAGTACAGAATACCCTTACACTTTTGTTTTCCAAAGAAATCTATTACAGTAGTCGCCACATAGCTGTGCCCGCCGGCAAAGGGCCAGGAGAGTACGACACTACTCACGCTGAAAACATTTGACAATTTTCCAAAAAGTTCGAATATTGTTTTGGAACAAAGTTCTTTCTATTAAACTAACTGATGTGCATCATTTTTGACCTTTGCACTTTCAACGAGAACCTACTCATTACAAAGATATTTGGAATTGAATAAAAACCAGACTTCATTCAAAAAATGTGTTCACATTTCATTCCCAACATAGCTACTGTCGAACCATTCATTAGAAATCGATGAAACTTTGGTAATATAATAAAAACAGTTCGAGAACGCCATAACCATCGATTAAATCCCATTTCAATCAAAGATTTTCCGAGCACAAGACAATTAATACAGAAAATTTACAAATCGAAATTTTCATGACATTGAAAAGTTATGTATCAAGAAACTTTTTTGTCTTCAATAATTTTCATATACATTCAGCATATGAAATGTAGAGAATAAATTGAATTTATTTTCTGTGAAAGAATCATCTGACTAGACCCATTTGGTGAGATTTTGCAAAGATTCTAAATACGCATATCTATGCTCCCTTTAGGCACTTCCTACAATACAACAAAGCAACTTGTCTTCGCCTTTGCAGCAGACTGACTGATCTAGTTTGTTCAATTCAGTGAATGAAGTTGGACTCTAAGGTTGCAATATACATTTTTTTACGAATTCCGCTTTATTCAACTTCAATAACAACGAAGAGGAGAAACACTTGACCGAAAAGTAAACCCGAATCACAGCCCGAATGCAAGCAATCTGAACGCAGTGTCAAGTGCACTGACAGTAACGTTCAATGGTTCAGCAGCAGACAGCAGACGTATGTAGAAAGGCATTGATATCATCCCGCGAGCCTTACTTCATCCACAAGGTATTTCAAGGACACGCGGGCACAGCTATATGGCGCTTACTGTACATAAACTGTACAAAAACACTCACGCACTCCTACACACCTACACAACAGTGGGCGTGACTTGTTATGGCCTTCAACCAATCACAAACCTTCAATGAAGGTCAGCCTATGAGGGGCGCTTTCTTCCTCAGCCAATAGCATCCTTCCGTGTTTAGTATGTTTGTTTAGTTGTTATGCTTGTTTAGTTTGTTTGTTTAGTATGTTTAGTAAGTTTGTTTGAGATTGATAGTGGTGTAACAACTAACTAGAATCTCACTGTTTTAAATAAATTAGGTTGTGACAACTTCAAGTCTTATTATTCACTGATGGATATCTTTTCAAAATATCACTTCCACCACTACAGAGAAACATATTCTGTTTTCAATACGATAATTGAAGTACAAAATACCCCTTCACTTTCGTTTTCCAAAGAAATCAATTTCAACTCTATAGCTCAACTCCCCCCGAAAAATATTCCCAATCACGTTCAAAAACGAAATGTCTTCAAGAAACCTTAGGTTTGCTTCTGCCATTTTCCTACCCCTAAATACCCTCCCCAGCCCCAAACTGGGTTTATTGTCTTAATTTCCGTTTCTAAAATGCATTCATCTCACGTTCACAGACTGCACACCCCCCCTTGTTCCCCCGAAGATTTTTCATGGGATGTTCCGTCATATGAACCCCTTCCACCGTCATAAAGCTTTCCAACGTGCACTTAAATGTAAATTAAGCTGAAGGGGTGATTGTTAGGGGTTGTGGTGTGAGGGGGGAGCCGTTGCACATTAAGCGAAGGGTGCATCTTAGCCTCCCCCCCCCCCCCACCACCCAATCAAAAGTTGGTAGTTAGACTTTCTTCTCTTCACTAGCGCAGGGTGCGTATCATCAAAACTTAAGTGCCAGAAAAGTATTGGAGCTGCTAAGGGTTGGTTCCTTGGTTCAGAACGAATAGCAACCACCCTTACATCAGGAATGATGGCTTTATCTTTCACGCCGTTTCGAAATTTAATTACGTTTTTGAGCCCCATTTAGCGGGTGGGGGGGGGGGGGGTAAGGGGATTGGGCCAAAATATACCCCTTCAGGTGGTTTAAATTGCATCTGACACATGGCCCCTGTGAACTTGCGATTGCGTTTTGTCTTATTCGTTGTTCTCTTCTTCTTGTTAATAACTTTTCTTTTTCTTCTTCGTTTATTATTTTTGTTTTTCCTCATCCTTTTCTGTTTCCTGTTATCTTCCTTCTTTTCTTGTTCTCAGTTACGTGACCCCTCCTGCTCACTGTTATTCTTATTATATCCCATTCCACCTTCTTCTTTTTCCCTCCTTCACCTATTCCTTCACCTTCACCTATTCCTTCATCTTCACCTTTTCCTTTCCCTTTCCCTTTACCTTTCCCTTTTCCTTTTCCTTCTCCTTCATCTTCTCCTACACCTTCTTCTTCACCTCCTCCTTCTCCTCCTTCTTCACGTTTTACTTTTCCTTTACCTTTTCCTTTTGAATTTCCATCTCCATCTCCATCTCCATCTCCATCTCCATCTCCATCTCCATCTCCATCTCCATTTTCATCTCCATCTCCATTTTGTTCTACTTCTTGTTCCTGTTCTTGTTTTTGTTCTGATTCTTGTTCTAGTTCTTGTTCCTGTTCTTGTTTTTGTTCTTGTACTTGTTTTTATTCTTGTTCTTGTTCTTGTTTTTGTTCTTGTTCTTATTTTTGTTCTTGTTCATGTTCGTATTCTTATTCTTGTTCTTGTTCGTATTATTGTTCTTGTTCCTGTTCTTCTTCTTTTTCTTCTTCTCCTTCCTGCTTGTTCTTCTCTTTTTTCGTTTTCTTCTTCTACAGTCTTTCTCCTCTTCTTCTTCCACTTTCTTCTGATCCTTTTCCTTTTCATATTTCTTTCATTTTTTTTCTCTCCTCCGACTTTTCTCCATTATTATCTCTATTACCTCCACTGAGATATCACATTCTTCCTCTTCTTCCTTTCTCCCAGTCACACTTCTCACATCCAATCATCTTCTCCTTCTTATCCACCTTCTCTAACTCTAGCTCCTCCCGATTAATTATTGATCTTCTCCACATGTTTCATCATCTCATCCTTTTCTCCTTGCTTTTCTTCCTCCTGCATCATCTTCCATCTCTTGTCCACCTCTTCATCCTCCTAGTTGCTGTTCTTCTCACCCCGCTTTCCTTTTCATCGTTTCTCTTTTGCATTTCTTCTTTTTATCTCTTTTCTCTTCTCGGTCCAATCCTCATTTTCCTCATTTCACACAACATTCTTCTCAATCTAGTATTTCTCCTCATTTTTCTTCAGCTTCTTCCACTTTCTTTCAACATTAAAGGCCTAATCTTCTCCTTCTCCTTCCTATTATATGTTGCTTCTTTTCCTCATTTCATTTTAAGTCATTCTCCAATCAGAAACGACTTATAAGCTTGAGCACCACCCTCACCAAAAACGTGAAATTCTTTGGAAATCCTTCCCTTTTTCATTTTATTCCTCTTCCTTCTCCTCTTCCTCTCCTTTTTCTTCTTCTTCTTCTTCTTCTTCTTCTCATTCTTCTCCTTTTTCTTCTTTAGGGCTAAGTGAGAAGGCTACTTAAAAGAAGGAGGAAGAAAAGCCTAAAGAAATCGTTTGGAAGTTGAGCAGAAGAATATTAATGACAGAGGGGTGAAATTTCAATTTTGAGTTGGATAAGGGAGCACGAGGCCTAAAGACTACGATGCACATGTTGAACAAGGGGGATATTATTTATCCTTTCGTGATTTCCAAAAATTAAATAAGCTTTAATCAAAATAATCATCTATTTTCATGTAAGTTCTCATTGCATTTATCATTTCTGAGCTAGTTGGCCCGTCGCGCGTTGCTGCGATCTCAAATAGCTATTTGTGTAACTAGAGTGCAAAGTGGGGGTTTTCTGCACCAAGAGAAACACTTTTTTCACGAGTCGAGTGCAGAAACAATACTTTGCGCTCGAATTACACATTAAATTTTTCCTACAGTAACGTATCAAGTAATTTATACAGAACAAAACAGGACATACATAAACTGAAAATTCCTCACATAACCTATCTTCGAATCAAACCGATTTCAACAACTACAGCTGACTGTATTTCGTAGCTGAAGCAGAGTAGCCAACCTATTTTTGAATGCAGAATAGGGATCCTGCGTACATGCTCACTATTTTGTGATGTTAGGTTGCAAATCTGGAGTGTGGAAGAGTACTTTCGCGCACTGGAATTTATACTTCCCCGCACTGGTGCAGGAATAGACTATTTGCGTGCTACAGTTAGTGCAAAAATACGCACTTTTCCGGGTCACTGTATGGAAAAGAAATTTTCCTAAATTTTATTATTCGCCACCTCCCACTGAGGCTACATTTCAAATTTCAACCTTTAAAGACGTTAGTCCTAGGACTCTTGCAGCTGATCAGAGAGGCCTCCTTCGTTGTTTTCTCACTCACCACCTCTCAATGAAGAAACATTTCAAATTTAAACCTCCTGCGACTATTAGGGTAGAAATTAGTCCAGGTTGGCTCAGGTGTGGTGTCAGAGTTATCAGGTCGCACCTGAATAAGTTCAGGGTTTCTGACGTGACTTAACGACTGTTTTTTAGGCAGCCGGGACTGACGGGCTTAACGTGTCCTCCAAAACACAATTATAAGAAAGATTTCGCTGACCCAAAATGTAAGAGTTTCAAATAGATATGGGCTACATTTATCTTATTATTACCTGTAATACAAATATTGAACCACTTGGTTAAAATACTTTGTACTGTTTATTTGAAAAAGGAAATGAAATTATTATTTATTTATTTATTTATTTTATTTTTCATCAAGAGTGGTCCCGAAGAAAGAGAGCGTCCATAAGAACAAGGAAGAAGGTATAAGAAAAAGAAAGAGGATAGAAGATTGGGAAAGACAGAAAGTGAAAGAATGATTGGGTGTGGTCCAATATCGGATATAAAAGGTCAGTGACCCCTATTGGAATGGAACACGTTCATCGAAGCGGTATATGGCAAGTGTTAGTGCTGGAGTCTGACCAGGAAGCAATAAGCTTCGATAACATACCCCACCCTTGGTCTACCAGGAAACTGACCCCCCAACCCCCCAGGGGGGCAAACACCCCTCACAATCCCCCCACCAAGGGGTAGCAAGATATAAGACAATGATGCGCTCTCATAATGGCACCACCGTCTGCAATACTGGTGTGTGCTGTGTGGAATTGAAAGAGGCATGGTTGTGGAACGAAAATATTGGGAAGATTTTATTGGGCTGTAAGGAATTGAAAGAGGCATAGTTGTAGGAAGAAAGTTCAACGAAAATGTTGGAGGAATGTTCGAGAATTATTCTGGTAATATTCTACTTCATTAAATAACAGTAATTAGAATTTTTTTAAATCAGAGTAACTAGTTAACTTTTGAAGTTCCTTTATAATAATTTAAAAAAATAATATTCCTATATATTAACGACAGTATTGTAACAACCAATCTCTGCCATATGCAGAGTCTTTAAGAAGAAATCGGTCATAATACAGCAAACCATTCCTCTCACCAAAATGATTAAAACAATTTAAATAAACCGATACAACGGAATATCAAAGGACCCGACGAATTTACATAAAATAATAACAGTTATTATCAGTAGTTGTGTTGATAGGCATATCCACAATTCAACTCCTTCGATTTCTATGAGCATCATCCACCTTACTCCTTCTACTCCTCCTCCTCCTTCATCTCCTTCTCCTTCTACTCCTGCTCCTCCTCCTTGTTTTTTTCCATCTACTCCTTCTCTTCCTTCTTCTCCTTCTCCTCCTCCTTCTACTCCTTCTCATTTCCCCTCCTCATCCTCCTTATTCACCTCCTCCTCTTCCTCCAGCTCCTTCTCCTCCTCACCGTCCTCCTCCTCCTTCTTCCCCTTCTCCTTCTACTCCTCCTTCTTATACCTCTTCCTTCTCCTCCTCCTACTCCTACTTCTCCTCTTCCTCCTGCTCCTTTAACTCCTGCTCATCCTTCTCTTTCTCCTGCTTCTCCTCCTCCTCCTCCTTCTCCTCTTCCTTTTTTTCTGCTCATCCTCCTCCTCTTACTTCTTCTCCTCCTCCAATCACGTGTATCTTCTCTTCCGGAAGCTGAACAAAGAAATTGAAGCCACAAGCTGTCAACTGAGCTCATAAAAAACAATATTAAATCTCACGCGCGCTTTTCTGTGGCACTTCATGACAGCTATCTCCCCTAAACCCCCCTTAGAACCTATCTCAACACCCCTTCCCCCCTCCACCCTAGATACCACATGAGTTGTCTTCCAGCAAATAGAATAATCCCGACAAAATGAAAAAATAAAGTCTGGGGGCAAATCAAAAAGAATCTAGAGGGAAAGATTGCAGTCCAATCAGGTTTCTGACGGGGGAAAAATGATTGGTTAAGTTGGTAATCCTGACAGGGTTTAACCGATGCCCCAGTAATAACGGTTACGGCTTCCACACTATAACAACAACAGGTTCAGGGGATACGTGGGGGATCAGACACGTCATCCCAAGTTGGGGGGATTTATTATGTTCTGTTGAGTAAAAATGACACGTTGGCTCGTGATTGAAATATTTGTTGAAGTAATTCTAAATTGTTTTTTCCACACGTGACAAGATACTGAATTATTATTTTACAACTATTGGTATACCCCCACTTTTGAAAAATGTTGTTAATATTGTAATGTGATTTAGGGTAATTTTTTGAAATTAAACACGTGATATACAGCTTTTTCAACCGTCAATGCCATTTCAATTCCAACAAAAGAAATGAGGAGCTTCAATATTGATACGGAATTGTGTTGCTTTGGTTTGCGACTATTTTTTATTTATTTTTTCTCTTTTTTTGTAGATTACGTCTTGGAGACTCCAGATAAAGAGTACAAGACAAGTCAGTTCAACAACTCAACATAGGTCTGAGACCTGTGCGTGGTTAATGAGTTGGATAATGGTTTTTTTTGGAGACTCCAGTTATGGAGTATGAGACAAGTCAGTTCAACAATTATACTCTTATACACTAGTTACCATAATTACTATATCAATTAGTTGAGGTGAGGCTTAATTTTGATGTGAAAGGAACACTTGTACACTATAAAAAACTTTATCACCTAAATATTTTTTCAATTGTTTTTTAAATATTTATATATTTTGAAGACTCTTTAAAAACTGCGGTAGCTTGTTGTAGAGTTTCCTACCAATATAACTAGGTTATTGTTTGAATAAGCTACAATTATTGTGACTCACCAAGTGGTAATCTCCTCGGCTTCTTGTATTATAATCGTGTACGTCAAGATTTTGGTTAATATCATTCGTTTTTACATATAAAGTAGCTTCATACACATATAAGCAACGTACAGTTAGGAGACCAAGTCTCTTGAACGACGGCCTACATGAAATCTAATCTATTTACTCTTTCCATACAACTAACCGCTTTCTTTTGGATCTTAAACACCCTATCAAGGTTTTGATATAGCGCATATGTATCAGCCATATGTATCACCTATATGTATCACCCATAGCGCATATGTATCAGCGTTTCTATGAGCTTCCTATATCTAAACCAATTTTGAGACAGTAATAGTGTTCATAAGTGAAATTTGAATACTAGTTTTGAAAAATATTAAAAGGAAGTAAGAATTGGGCTTTAAGGAGGGAGCTCTGAATTGTGTTTGAAGGAAGCTTTGTGCCAAATTTCGTGTTCCATATCGTTGCCGTTTTTGTGAAATCCGTAAGACAAGATCCTTCTCTATTTTATTACTATATTGTAGCGAGTCTGAATTGGAGTTAATAGAGAGAAAGACGGACAGTGGTTCTTGGTGTTATCTGCTATGTAAATATTTACTTTAAGCAATTAATTACGCTGCTTTTGACACTTTTATAGTGTTTACTTAGTAATTTGTAGAATGTTCTCGTTGTTTCATTAGACATTAATGGAATGTTATCGAATATTGTGGAAGGTGCTAGTTTCCTTTATTTATTTATTTAGAAGTTGACAGAAAATTCGAGAGATATCTCAATTATGAAATTTTATATAAATAGAGGAAGTCTCTTGTAAATGAGTTCAGTCTTGTTTGAGATGTCGTGATAAACAAGTGTGACAGTTCAGTAGTTCAGTTATTGTTCTACGTTGATAAGTGGCAGTAGTGACAGTTTGCGTTAATACAAACAGTGAAATCCTGTTAGCGCTATTACAAACCATCTAAGGAACTTTTATTTTCTGAAGTGATAATTCTTTTATCTATTACTGTATTGACGGACTTGTGCTACGTAAGTTAATTGTTCTTCCTCGACGTTTCTTTTTGAGTATTATTGGACAGTTTATTGTACAGTTATTGTTTTAATATTAGATCGGCATTTTGACATTTAGTGATTGATTCGTGTACAGTTCATTGGAAACTCATTATCAGTTGAACAATATCGTGTTATTTGCTTTTAATTGCTTTAATTTCTGTAAGAAATTATCGAACAGTGTGAGTTGTAGATTATTTGTGTTAATAAAATGCAAGTGATAAATTTAAGTGTTGTCAGCGTTATTTTAGACATAGAACCCGTAACAATATAATAGATGATTTGATAATTTGGAAGGTTATTGACATCTGTTGAGTTAAATGAGGATCTGAAAAGTTGATTGAAATAGGCATATTGTGAGTGAAAATCTTAAAATTTAAAATTGATTGATTAATTTCCTTTATTAAGGGCGAAGTTAGGATCCATCTCTTACACTCAACATATAAAATAGTCACAGGCATGTTGAGAGTTTTGTTTTGATGATGTCCACAGGAGTCTGAGGCTTGTGCGTGGGTGATAAGATGAATGTTGACAAATGTGTGTCAGGCTAAACGGAGGAAATCGAACCAGTGACCGTAGGAGTAGTATCAAGTCACAGTCTTATTAGAGATAACGTCCCATTCGTTAATTAGTTGGTAAGCAAAGAAGTTTAATATTAATGTAAATTTAATAATAAAGTTTAATATTGAAGTCACAGTCTTATCAGAGATGACGTCCCATTCGTTAATTAATTGGTAAGCAAAGAAGTTTAATATTAACGTAAATTGATGTAAATTTAATATTAAAGTTTAATATTATGTGTCTTTCCCACAAACAAGTGTTCACCTTCGGGCTTTATTGCTTCTAAAAATATGTATATTATAGTTACTAAGATTTTGTTTAATTGTTTTCCTGTTTATGCTTATTGTACATGTTTTTATACGCAGAGAATAATAAAAAAGTTCAAATTCAAAATTATTTTTCAAATTATAATAACCACTTAAATTAAACACCTTGAATATATTTCCTAGGATTAAGTACATGTAGCAGTCAAAAGCGTGACTTTAAATGTCTAAAATTAACAATTTCCCCAAAAAATCCCTAGGGGAAACTCAAAATAAACACGGGGTACAAAAATAATCACCAGAATCCAGATGAAGAGGTAGGGCAGATTATAGCAGAAGTCATTGACGTCATATGGCAAAGGCTGCAATCTATTTTTGGGGTTAACGCCTGTAGGGGGGGGGGGGGGGTTTGGGATGGGAGGTTTCCCGGAAAAGTTTGAATTTTGACGAGCTAAAAGAGAGACAAAAATAATGTAAACGACCGTTACAGAGTGAGTCTTGAAAAAAATGATGAAAAAATTAAATGAGCAAGGATGAGAGATGAATTTCTAGCACCACGTCATGAACGAGAGATTTCCTCAGAGATACCTGTGGGTGTTGAGGTTGAAAAAGATGAGGGGAGGGGAAAATGAGTTGGAATATGTTGAAAAGAGGGGAGAAAGAAAGGGAAGGAAAAAAGGAGGTAAAGATTTATAAGGTGATGAAGGCAGAGGTAACGGTAGAGAACGAACAGAGAGGAGAAAGAGGAGGAGGAGGAGGAGGAGGAGGAGGAGGAGGAGGAGGAGGAGTAGGAGGAGTAGGAGGAAGAGGAGGAGGAGGAGGAGGAGGAGGAGGAGAAGGAGAAGGAGGAGGAGGAGGAGGAGAAGGAGAAGGAGGAGGAGGAGAAGGAGGAGGAGTAGGAGGAGGAGGAGGAGGTGGTGATGGCGGAGAAGGAAGAGAAGGAGGAGGAAGAGGAGGAGAAGGAGGAAGAGGAGGAGGAGGAGGAGAAGGTTGTGGAGAAGGAGAATGGGAAGAAAGAGGAGAAGAAGATAAAAAAGGAGAAAAAGAAGGATGAGGAGGAGGTGGAGGAGAAGGGAAAGGAGTTGAAGAAGAAGGAGAAGGATAAGGAGTAGAAGGAGGAGGAGGAGGAGGAGGAGAAGAAGGAGGAGGAGGAGAAGTAAGAGGAGGAGAAGTGCTTGGTGGAGAAGTAAGAGAAGGAGAAGACGAAGGATGAAAAGAAAAAGAAGGAGGAGGAAGACGGCGAGGAGGAGGAGAAGGTGGTGGAGGAAGAGGAGGAGGGGAATAAGGAGGAGGAGGACGAGAATGAGAAGGGAGGAGAAGTAAAAGGAGAAGGTGGAGGAGAAGGAGGGAAATGAGAAGCACGACAATGAGAAGTGGAGGAGGAGTAGGAGGAGTAGATGAAGGAGGTAAAAAAAGAGGAGTAGAGGAGGAGGAGTAAAGGAGGAAAAATGCTGGTGGAGGAGGGGGAGGTAGAAGGAAAATAAGAAAGACATAATGGATGAAGGTGAGGAAGGAGAAGATAAAGAATTGGGAAAAGCAGGAGAAGAAGAAGAAGTAGGAATATGAGGAGACGTAGGAAAAGAAGAAAAAGAACAAAAAAAAGAAGAAGAAAAAGAAGAAGAGGAGAAGGAGAAGCAGGAATAGGAGTAGACGTAGGAGAAGAACAAATAGCAGAAGCAGCAAAAGGGGGAAAGGAAAAGATGAAAAAAGCAGGAAGAAGAAGAAAAACAGTAAGACGAAGAGCAAAAAATCAGTAAGAAGAACAAAAAAAACAAGATGAAAAGCAAAAAATCAGTAAGAAGAACAAAAAAAACAAGATGAAAAGCAAAAAATCAGTAAGAAGAACAAAAAAAAAACAAGATGAAAAGCAAAAAATCAGTAAGAAGTACGAATCATGAGAAGAAGAAGAGAATGGAGAAGGAATAAAAGGTATAAGTAGAGAAAGAACAGGGAGTATAAGTAGAAAAAGAAGAATACGATGAAGAAAAAGAAGAAGACGACGACATAAAAAGAAGGAGAACAGGTTAGGGAGAAGAAAAATAAAAAGAATAGAATGAGGATGATGATGATGGGTAGGGTGAGGACGATTAGGAGGAAAAAGAAGAAAAAAGACTTAGAGGAGAATAGAGTGAGAGGAAAGATGTAAAAGGTGAACTGCAGAAAATTAAATGAAAGATACTCGTTGCATGCATTTGGTGACGATGCACGATCAAGGGGGATCAAAACCTTCCCCCTTCTATCCACATCCCCCCTTTGACAACCCCCTCTTGAGGTTTTTCCCCCCGGAAAAAAGCTGTAACATCACACGGAAGCTAGCACATCAGACTCCCTTGAGAAATTCAAATGAAAACCTTCTTTTTTTTAGTCATAGTTTAAATTACTTCCCTTTTTGGTTGTTCATGCTTATCCCTCGACCCATCTCTTTCACTCTATTCGTTTTTCACTTCCACTTTGATACCGTCAAAGTAAATTGAGAGGGAATCTGATAGCAATGATAAAATCCGGGTTCTTTCGCGGTCTTGTGCTTTTTGGGATCAAAGTGGATACATCACTCTTCACTTCCATGTTAAAATTGGAGACTTTGAAAGTGACTCTGATCTTTGATTTGGAATAATTACTCACAGCTCATGATAAACTCATGATTCTGCGTATTAGAAGGAATGTCAGGTTTTGAGAATAGTTTTTTCGTATTTCAAATCTCGAACATCTCAATCGAACTGAAATTAAACTAATAATAAAAAAAAGTTTTCCTTCCCCCGTCCAATACTAATGTTTGATTTTTGATTGTAATAATTGCTTACAGCAATAAACTCAAAATATAAACTCGAAATTAAACTAAAAATACAAACGTTTGCCTTTCCGCTTCCAATACTAATGTTTGATCTTTGATTTGTAATAATTGCTTACTGCTCATAATAAACTCATTAATTGTAATACAAGTAGGAATTTAAGGTATTAAAAGTAAAGTCTATTTGTGATTCAATACTGAAACATCTATCAAAACGAAATTAAAGTAAAAATAAAATAAAAGTTTTCCTTTCCACTTCCAATACTAATTTTTTATCTTTAATTTGTAATATTTGGTTACAGCACATAATAAACTCCTTAGTTATAACATTAGGAAGCATTTCAGGTATTAAAAGTAAAGTCTTTTTGAGATTCATTTATGTACGTGTGATACCATAGCCGAGTTCGACTATAGGTGACTTTTCAGACCTCAAAATTGTTTCATGATTTAAAGAGCGTTCGCAAACGAGGGTTGAGATAGGTTTTGATCACTTTCCTTAATGTGTTGTATCTATACCAAGCTCACCGTAACAAATTCTGAAGCTCTGTGATGAACAACAGTTCACTCCCACATTTATACAAGTTATGGCTGCACAGGTGAGTGTGCATACTATCTAGCACACCTCTGAGCAACTTGATTGCCAACGTATAATTTTGGAAACCACTAGCCATCTCTTTAGCCATACTTACTGTAGATATCTGTGTAGATTACTGTAGTAATCTCTACAGTATCTTTGTATAGTACAATATCCGATTTAAACTGCGGGTGACTTTTCAGACCTCAGCATAATTTTATGGTCCAAAGAGCATACTACGCAAACGAGGAGTGAGGCAGCGATTAATTTCCTCACGGAGGTGACTGAGTTGCATCTATGTCAACCTCACCAAAATAAATTCTGAGTATATGAATAAATGAAAAAAGTAAATGCGTATGGGTTTTATTGGTGGGGAGACCCTTATGGATAGTTCCACCTCGCCGTTTGAGCCATTTGTGGGAAAAACGGTGGACCTACAATTTTAGGTGGGTTCCGAACCACGGGAAAGTGATTCCACAGCAGACAGCAGATGAATGAATAAATACGAGTATATGAAATTTATTCCAATTTCAGCTTAAATTCAGACAATATTTATTAACTTATTATTTATGATGGAAATAAAACTTGGAAAACTACAAGCTAGCAGAATAGCAAAAAAAAAAATGCTTTCCAAAGGTAAATAATTATTCTTGATCATTTTTAGTTTGAAATAAGTTACAAGTTTAACTGAATCAGCAGAATCCTTACGAACAAAATCCTTCTTCGAATGAAATTATTGTCAAAATTTTCCTGTTGAAAGCGCCTCCAGTGAAATCCAGTTTTAATACATAGATGCGAGAGAGAGAGAGAGTGAGAGAGAGTGAAAGAGAGAGAGAGAGTGAAAGAGAGACTGAAAGAGAGAAAGAGAAAAAGAAAATGAGAGCGAGAGAGAACGAGTGAAGGTGATGGAGAGTGACGAGGCAGAGTAGAATCGATTTGCGGCTGATGACTGACTCACTATATAAAGTGAATTGCAATCTTGGCGTTTTTCTCGTGGAGAAAAGCGGAAAACTGTGGAAAATACCTGCCTGCTGCTGGAAAACTCGGTGGTAATATCGTCTATTGGAAAAGATTTAACCATTTGCCGTTGACGACAGATTAAATTTATTATTGAAAATTTCATTCACTCTCATTCAATCTCATCCATCCTTAAGCTTGAAACAAATAATGAAGTTTGGAAATGTGCTGCAGGAATAAAGAGTGATGAGGTGGAGGAGGAGGCGGAGAAGGAGGAGAAGAAGGAAATGGAAGAGGAAGAGGAAGAGGAGAAACGCAGGAAGAAGAGGAGGAGGAAGAGAAGAAGAAGGAGAATTAAGAGGAAGAGGAAAAGGAGGAGAAAGAGGAGAAGGAGGAGAAGAAGGAAAAGTAGGAGATGGAGAAGGAGGAGAAGAAGAAGGAGGAAGAAGAGGAGAAAAAGGTGGAGAAATAGGAGGAAGAGGAGAAGGAAATAGAAGTGGAGAGGATAAGGAAGAGGGGAAGGGGAAGGTAGAAGAGAAGGAGGAGAAAGAGAAGAAGGAAGAGGAAGAGAAGAAGGAAGAGGAAGAGAAGAAGGAAGAGGAAGAGAGGAAGGCGGAGGAAGAGAAGAAGGAGGAGGAAGAAGAGAAGGAAGATGAAGAGGAGAAGGAGGAGGAACCGGAAAATGAGGAGGAAGAGAAGGAAGATGAGGAAGAGGAAAGGAGGAAGAAAAAGGAGAAGAATGAAGAAGAAATGTAGGAACAAAAAAAGAGAAGGGGAGGAGGAGGAGAAGGAGGAGACGAAGGAGAAGGAGGAGATGGAGGAGAAGAAGGAGGAGTAGAATGAGGAGAAGGAGTAGAAGGAGGAGAAGGAGGAGAAGGAGGAGAAGGAGGAGTAGGAGTAGAAGGAGTAGAAGGAGGAGAAGGAGGAGAAGGAGTAGAAGGAGGAGAAGGAGTAGAAGGAGGAGAAGGAGGAGAAGGAGAAGGAGAAGAAGGAGGAGAGGACGAGGAGAAGGAGAAGGAGAAGAAGGAGGAGGAGTAAAACGAGGAAAGGATGAGAAGGAGAGGATGAGGAGGTGGTGGAGAGGATGAGGAGGAGGAGGAGGAGGAGGAGGAGGTGGTGGAGAGGATGAGGAGGAGTAGGAGGAGGTGGAGGAGCAGGACAAGGAGAAGTAGGAGAGGAGGAGCAGGAGGAAGAGGAGCAGAACAAGGAGGATGAGGAGGAGGAGGAAGAGGAGGAGGAGAAGAAGAAGGAGGAGCACTAGGAGTAGGAGTAGAAGAAGGTATAGGAAGAGGAGATAAAGGAAAAGGAGTAGGTGGCGGAGATGTGATGAAGAAGGAGGAGAAGAAGATGGAAGAGGAGGAGGAGAAAGAGGAGGATGAAAAAGATGAGGAGGAAGAGAAGGAGAAGGCGGAGGAGTATGAAGATGGGGAAGAAGAGAAGAAAAAGAGAGGGAGTAAAAAAGGTGGAAGAGTAGGTGAAGAGGTGAAGAGGTGGTGGAGAGGATGAGGAGGAGTAGGAGGAGGTGGAGGAGCAGGACAAGGAGAAGTAGGAGAGGAGGAGCAGGAGGAAGAGGAGCAGAACAAGGAGGATGAGGAGGAGGAGGAAGAGGAGGAGGAGAAGAAGAAGGAGGAGCACTAGGAGTAGGAGTAGAAGAAGGTATAGGAAGAGGAGATAAAGGAAAAGGAGTAGGTGGCGGAGATGTGATGAAGAAGGAGGAGAAGAAGATGGAAGAGGAGGAGGAGAAAGAGGAGGATGAAAAAGATGAGGAGGAAGAGAAGGAGAAGGCGGAGGAGTATGAAGATGGGGAAGAAGAGAAGAAAAAGAGAGGGAGTAAAAAAGGTGGAAGAGTAGGTGAAGAAGAAGAAGAAGAAGGAGAAGAAGAAGAAGAGGGAGAAGAAGATGGAGAAAAAAGAGAAGAAATAGGCAGTTGCCGTTTGCCTCAGTCTGTTTCTATTTCGTTTTAGGGCAGTGTTGATCATTGTTTCTTCTTGTGATTTCTCACTTTCTTGTCTATTGCTCTTCGACCCAATATTCGGTTTTATTGCTTTTCTGGAGCAGCCCAGTTCGCTACCATTTTGTTTGTCGCCAGAAGTTCTCTAAAGAAAAGGAAAGCTGTCCAATTTCGAGTTTTACGCACCACGAGGTCGTTGCCTGCCTGTGAGTACGCGTAGGTGAGTGGTTTCTTGAGTGTTAGTATTTTAAAATGTGTGGATTGAATCACCAACCCTTAGCAGGGGGTCGTGATTGGTTACAGTACATTGAACTTGTGGAATTCTAAAGGAAAAAGATAATGTAAAACGAGTTTACAGTAGGTCCTAAGTCAATTTGTACCTGATAAACTCAGTCAAAGTAAAAGCAGATCGCCAAGCCTAATTCAATTCAATTTTTCAATTCAATCGTTTATTGCCACAACTTTACAACAAAATAATTTAATGGTTACAAATTAACATATTAACATAAAGGAAATAAAAGAAACCTAACTAACCAGAAAAAAACTAAAATTTAAGTTCAGGCACCACCAGCAAAAGAACTGTGTTTTCTTATAATTTATTCAGTTGGTTTCACTTCAGGATAAATTTTATTTCTATAAATTTTATTTTTATTTTTACTCCTTATTGTTTATGGAGTAGAATCTGATGAAACTATTTTTTTCTTTTGCACTCAATAAAGTTCAAGTTCATCCATCCATTCATTCAAAGTCAAAGCACATGATTATAGTACACGAAGCCGAGGAGATTATTATCAATTGGTGAGTCACATAGTAGGTTATTCAACTAAAACTAGTTTTATTAGTAGGAAACTATCATATAGTGAGCTACCGTAAATTCTAAAGAGTCTTCGAAATATCTAAATATTCAAGAAACAATTGATAAAAAAAAGTATTTCAACTTATAGTCTGTTCAGCAAGACTACGGAGTGGAGTAAACAAACATGTGCGTGCGTGCAAGCCGAGACTCAACGAAGCCCGATTCACACATAGCCTAGTTTTCGAAACGCATCGAACATGTAACAGGCCTACCCATTGAAAACGACTTTCAATAATCATTTACACCTACTTGGATAATACTTATTATTTATTGTAAATGGAAATAGATACATGAGAATAATGAATTATATGAATGAGATGGCTATTTTCTTATTTTCAATGCTTAGGTAATGTATCCAAACATTCAGCAATCACTGGTACCGTATCACTATTATTAGGACTGTTCATAAATTTGTCGATTGAATTATTTTTACCTATACATTTGAAATGAAAATACTGACTTGATAACTGAATTTAAAATCTAATATGTTCTTGAAATAATGCAATAATAATTTATTTATTTCACAAACTGGAAGTGCGACATCAGCTGTTGAATGAACAGGAGTTGGCAATGAATGTGAATAGGTCGACCGACCGATGCCAGTACAATTCTCGAAATTCCTCACTCACACACATGCAAAGTTTGTTTACTTAATTCCGTAGGCTCGCTGAACAGACTATATGCTATTTTAATATCTTACTCATCAAAACAAAACCTTGATAGGGTGTTTAAAGATCTAAAAGAAAGCTGTTAGGTGTATGGAAAGAGTGAGAAGGTTAGATTCATGTAGACCCTTATTCAAGAGACTTGTTCTCCTAACTGTACGTGTAATTATTGTGTATTTTTTTTATTGCTGATGATGCCCACATAAGTCCGAGACTTGTGCGTGGGTAATGAGGCGAATGATAACACATGGATGCCAGACGGAGGAGCGGGATTCGAACTCATGACAGCAAGCTCAAGTTTCGACGTCCCAACCAACTGCGCTAAGCTGCCCGCCTAATGTGTAGTTATGAAGTTTAAATGTATGAATTTACATTATGAATAAAAAAGAGTGATATCAACCAAAATCTTAGCATCACTTTGAGATCATCCATCACTTGGTATCAAATAGTAGCTTATTCAAACAAAAACCTAGTTATATTGTTAGGAAATTCTACAACAAGCTACCGCAGTTTCTAGAGTCTTGGAAATATCGAAATATTCAAAAAATAATTGAGAAAACATTTAGTTTTGTAAAGCTTTTTTTAGTGGTTAGAGTTACTTTCAGATCAAAATTGAACCTTACCTCGACTAATTGATGTAGTAATTATGGTAACTATTGAATAATATTGGTAATATTGTATATAATTTTTTTTTCGGCTCAAAAGTTTTAATAAAAATTTAATATTATTAACTATTTTCAACTGTTTTAGTGTTTCGTTTCAAAGTGAGCTTTTAAATTAATAGTGGTCAAGTGAGAAGATACATTTTATTTTTTTTCGAGTGAAGGTTTTTAGCATATCTTAAATTTTTAGTTTGTGTTAACCTCAATGTTTTGGACAATGCAACATATCAAAATTTGTGAAGGGAGCAGTTTTGGACTGGAGTCTGTTGCACCTTCACACTCGGTGTAAATTTGTCACAATAAATAAATAAATATACTAAATAAATAATAGTTGATCTGACTTGATTCCAAGATGTAATCTTAAAAGCTAAACTTCTTTATTCTTTTAAAGGTTGCATTTGACTTGCATTCAATCATTTGGTTTAAACAATACATTTTCATGTAAAAATAAAAAATATTGTATACATTATCTCGCCTTACCTCATCAAAAAATCGAAATTTGAATGTTTAGGGGACAATCTTAATATTTTTGGCGCAATTTGGTACAATTTTCATGTTAGTTTTGCTGAAAATATAGCGATCCACTCAAAATCATGAATTAATTTCAATTTTGAAACCTATTTCTATTGTTATAGATTGTGATATTTCAGTTTGCAATAGATATTTCTATTGTGTCTAAAAACACAATAGTTGAAACACTTACAAAGCACAGGCTGTCACTGTATAATCAGTTAAAGAAGCCTGAATAATTATCTGTCACAATATACGGTACTGCGTTTATCACTAACACATTGAACGGTCGTATTACACAGTTTGTAATAGCGCTCACTGGTAATACGGTTTGTATGAACGGAACCGGGAACTGCCACATAGTATAACTGCCACTTGCTCCGTCAAAGAAGTTTGACCAATGAATGAACTAACTGTTTACATGAGCTTTTGCTTTATATAAGTTTGTGACATTCCAGAAAACAGGAGATAAATCAATATTTTTCAGGATTATTCTATAAAAATCTATGTACACAGATAAGAGTTCAATTAGAACATTCTGGATGGATTGCAAGGCGAGGGGAGAACAGGGGGAGTAAACAAAACATACTCGTTATCGCTTAACGGAAGTTATTATTGACGTCGTGCAGAAAATATTTCTTTCTGTTTCCTGGCGTTTCATAGCGCTGTTATTTTGAGGGTCAAAATAGAATTTAGATACATTCACCCTAATTATAAAATTGTAAGCCTAAAAGCTCAGAATAAAATAGGCTTAAAATCACTGGAATGTAATAGCTTAGAATGAAATAATCTATAAATTACTAGTGTGTAAGCTAAATAACCTGAAATAGCTGATAAATAACAGGAGGAATAAAATTAAATGTGAAGATTGTGAAAGCTGATGATACAATCATAGTGAATGAACCCATCTATTTAGACCTTAGATCTTCTGTAATATTCAACAAAAATACTGAGCTTCTATGATCCGTATCATTCTGTATTCATGAATTGTAAAATAACCTACTGCCAATTTACCAGTTTAATAAATTCAAAGTTCAAATATATCAATAAACACTTTGAACCCAATATTAGGTTAGTTTGAACCTGATGTTATAAACAACCCTCAGAAATGATAATCAATAGGGTAAGAGAAGGGAAAATAAACCCTAATTCGTGTATATAGAGCTCTGGGGGAAAGGACATCTATTTTCCCTCAAATTTTATCCTAATAAGACCGTATTTATTATTATCCCCTTGAGAAGATCACACGAGAAAATGGCGCTGAAAATGTTACAGCTAGCTAAAAATATATACGTATATGTACAACATTTATAGATATTCAGTTTTACAACTATATATCCATAGGTAAGTTCCTGACCTCCGAAGTCATAAATAAAAATTTCAGCTCACCTTCTGTGACGTAAAAGAGATATACTCTGATAGAATTTGTTCATCTTATTATTGAGACTGTGTGTGTGTATGGGTTTAAAATAATTTGGTTTTCCACACACTGAATTCGAAATGATGAGTCGCCATCTTGAATATTTCATATGAGACGAGACAAATCAAATCAAATCAATTTATTGAGCCATAAAAACAATACACGAATAGGCCAAGTCAATAAGTATAAAGTGAATTATAATGTACAATCACTAATAAATATAATATTAGGTCAAATTTAACACAGTCTGCAACAAAGTGAAAGAATACCGCATTAGGTAAAAACATAAAAACAAAAACATAAAATCAATTCAGTCAAATTAACAACATAAAACATGTCATAAAACATGAAATATCACATTGAAGATAAAATAACTACTCTGTCACATTAGCAATTATTTGTCCTATCATTTAGGAACTCTTCCACACTGTAGTAGGCCTTACCTACAAGGAACGCATACAAATCCTTCTTAAATGTCCTAGATGAAATGGATAAAGATCTAGGTAATTTATTAAAAAGCTTTATACCATAGGAACTTGGATTTTTATCAGAAAACTTCAACCTGTGATGCTCAATGAATGGGTTGCCCCTACCTCTTGTATTATATGTATGTACTTGTGAATTTGTTTTGAAAGTGTTGATATTATTAGCAATGAAAAGAATGACTTTGTAAATATAAATACATGGGAATGTTAAAAGTTGAAGATTCTTGAATGTGTTTCTACAAGGGTGATTAAAGTCCAGTTTTGCTAAATATCGTACTGCGCGTTTCTGTAAAATAAATATTTTTTGGGTATTTCCAATAGATGTACTTCCCCAAAGCTCAACACAGTAGACAAGATGAGTGTAGATGAGAGAAAAATATACAGTTCTTGCAATGTTTTGTGGCACGAATCTAACAATATATCTCAAGGCAAACATACCTTTACTAACTTTGTTAGCCACTCTATCCACATGCTCATTCCATGATAGTTTGTCATCAACAGTTAAACCTAACAAATTCACTATATTAGCATTCTCCACAATGCTGTCATCTATAGATATTACTGGCATAAACAAATGACTCTTTTTTAAATCAAATTGAATGGCCAGGCTCTTATTTGAATTTACTGAAAGGGCACACTCATTGTAAAACTGTACAACTTGATTAGTGAGCAAGTTTGATTTCAGCTCAAGGTCGATCATACTGTCACTGTGAAACAACAAAGAAGTATCACACCGAAAATAGAACATCAAAACATGTATGATTGTACAAGAGGTAACACACACATCCGATAATACGCCTTTTTCTAATGCAGGCGATAAAATGGAAGGTAACACACATAACCGATAGTACGATTCTTATTAACACATGCAATAGCATCGAAGGTAGCACACACAACCGACTAACACATATGATAGCATGGAAGGGGACACATATTTCCGACTTTTACTAACACACATAATAATACGAATTTTTCTACTGCACATAATAGCATACGAGGGGAAACATACAACCGATAATTCCTTCTTTAAAAAAAAAAACTGCAATATCATAGGAGGTAACGCACACATCCGATAATGCCTCCTTTGCTAACACATGCAACAGGAAGGAAGGTAACATACACATCCGACTTTTACTAACACATATGTTAGCATGGAAGGTAACACACACAACAGATAACTTGTAGGCGTCTAATCCAATTTGTCGGGTGAAAATTCAATTTCATGTAGATGTCTGTCTGCCACAAGATGATAGGAAAAAAGAATGTAGGGGAGACCGGGCTGAAATGGGATGATGGTGATGTTTTGATCTAGGTTGTGATGCAGGAACGTAAAAGAAGAGAAGTAAATGAGGAGTAGGAGAGAAAGAGGACAAGGAAGAGGAGGAAAAAGAGATTCAGGTCAGGTATTGAAGGATTTGTATCTCATTTTTGGATTTTGAATAGAAAGTCCATGAAACAAGAAACCTTTCTAGTTGATGAAACTGGAAAATTCTTCACATTTTACGGTCCCACATGAATTTTATGTTGATTGCATGAATAAATTGAAATATTACATTTTCTTTTTGAAATCCATTTCAATGCTCTGCACATGTAGGACTCAGTAAGAATGATGTTGAAAGAAGGGGGCCAACGATGGATCCTTGTGGGACACCATGCATTTTTCAATGAAATATTGTAATCTCTATTTGAAATTTATTTCCATGCATTTTCTTTTGGATCAAACTGTTGTTATTTTACATGTTCCCCTGATTAATATCGACTTAAAGTATACAAAAATGTGAATTTCATAAAAAGTCGAGTAAATTTAATTTACTGAAGATGATTGCACGAGAATCATTAGCAGAGGCCTATTGCATAACATTTTATTTATATTATTTACAATTTGAAAGTAGAAACCTTCGTAAGATTTTGTAGCAAAAAACCTGATGCCTTTCAAAAAGTATCAGTTACTACTGGAATCGACCCTAGTTTTATTTATTACATCAAATCTCCAACTTGACTTGAAGAAAATCCTGCTTACAAAAATTCCACTTCAAAATGACTACTAATTTTGTTTCTTCTAAGTAACTTTATATTAATGTAGCGAATATGAAATTGGAGAGAATAGAAAGAAAGAAGAAACAGTGGTTCTCGGTGTTATCTGCTATGTAAATGTTTACTTTTAAGCAATGAATTACTCTGCTTTTGACACTTTTATAGTGTTTACTTGGTAATTTGTAGAATTTTCTAGTTGTTTGATTAGACATTAATGGAATCTTTTCGAATATTGTAGAAAGTGCTAATTTCTTTATTTAGAAGATGATAGAAAAATCCAGAAATATCTCAATTATGGAAAATCATATAAATAGAGGGACACTTTTGTAAATTAGTTCCATCTTGTTTAAAATTCGTCTTGATTAACAAGTTTGTGAAAGTGACAGTTATATATGATATATTGTGCCTATATAATGATAATTCTTTCTCTGTGTCTATAGTGATAATTCTTTTTCCTATTTAATTCATACCAGTGAACTACTAAATAGTGTTTATTGTATTACGGACTAGTGCTACGTAAGTTAATTGTTCTTTTTCGACGTTTCTTTTTGCATATTATTGGACGGTTTATTGTACAGTTATTATTTAATATTAGATCGGCCTTTTAACTTTTAGTGATTGATTTTTGTACAGTTTATTGAAATCTCTCTATTAGTTAAACAATATCGATTTGTCTGTTTTTTAATTGCTTATTTTTCTGTAAGACATTACTGAACAGTGAGTGTTGTGATTATTTGGGTAAACAAAGTGCGAGTGATAACTTTAAGTATTGCCAGCGTTATTTTAGACATAGAACCCATAACATTAACTTATCAGTAGATTTTAGATTGATATTGTGGAACTTCATAATAAATATGAAAACTGTTAATATTTGTCAATTCCACTTATTTAATTGTGATAGAATGCGCAAAATATTCTACATACTAGAAATTTGTCACCATTTGACAAGCTCATTATTAATTTATAATTCTTTATTATGCACATTTTACTGCAATTAATATTTTTTTCTTGAATTTCTTGATCTATAACAATCTGCGTTGTTATTAATAACTTTTTATGATAAATTTAACGACTTGCAGTCAAATTTAATACAGAATAAAACAATACTTACTCACATAGGCTCAAACGTTTTCGAATCGTGACGATTCGTTTTCAACACCTTAATCGTTAAACAACTAGATCAGTCTTTAAATTTATCATAAAAAGTTAATAATTTTAAATATTTCTCTCACATGAAAATTAATGGACATGATGTAGAATCACTGGAAAAACTAACAGGCTTTAAACTATAAATCTTTGACATCATTTAATAAGCTCATGATTGATTTATAATAATAATTATGCATGAAAACATGAATCTCAGTTTATCTTAATCAACATTAACATTTTCCTCAAATAAAGATTGTCGCACATGATATAGAATCACTGGAAACAACTCACAGATCACATAGCTCTGATATCCTGAATAAAAATGTCAAAAGTTGAAAAATAAAGCTTATTTTACTCCAATTGAACATTGAATATTTATCTTAAATGTAGGTTTTTAACAATGTATATAATCACTGAAAAACATCCTGTAGACCTCTGAAATTCTGGTCTCACCTAGTCATTCTATTGATTAATTTAACATTTCATAAAAACATTAAAATCACAAATCATATTTCCTTAGATTGAAATTAAATATTTTCCTCAAATAAAGGTTGTTGGATACGTTACAGAATCATTGGAAAATATCCTACTGACTTCAGAAGTCCTGATCTTCTCTAATTATTAATCTAATTTCTCTTATTCTATTTATTAATTTTCAATATATATATAAGCTTATGCCTTTATGGGCCAACACAATTTTCAATTATTTTCCATTAAAATATGAAACCATGTTTCCTTCTTTTGAACTAATTATTCTATTTATTAATTTTCAATTATTATCCATTAGAATATTAACAAATTAAAATATTAAATCATGTTTCCTCAAATTTAAATCTAACCTTTCTCTTAAATAAATGTTGTTGGACATGATATACAATCACTGGAAAATATCCTGCATACCTCTGATGTCCTGCTTCCATCTAATTATTCTATTAGTGGCCAGAGGCTGATGAATCACCATTAATTTGAATATTTAGAACCTCCATGCATTATTCATTGGATTGCGCGTATTTACGCTGTCAAACACATTTGCCTTGTAGGCTTGCTGGTAAATTTGGACTTAAATCCTATGATTATAAGCAGATCTAGAACAATTATTAACATTTTTTGAACTTTAATCTTATTATTAAGCACTTGTCAGGGAGTTATTGAAATTGTGCCATTGTCCGTCCGTCCGTCTGTGCTCTAGCGCTTTAAAGGAAGATTCTAGAATCTTGAGACTTGGTATATATCTTCCTCATAGTCCATGTGTGATCGCTAGTGATTTTTGAGTAATTATGATATGAAACAGATTTCCACTGAAGCCATTGTAATAGCCAATGTAATAGCTAATGTAATAGCCAATGTAATAGCCAATGTAATAGCCATTTAAAGAGCCCTCAAGTCAAAAGAAACTGAAGAAAAGTTCGTAGATATGGGCTTAAATCTGTTGAAGTTTTGCATTTATTGCATTTTATCTGAATAAAAAGATGAATGAATAATCTATAAAATTAATTGTTTATATGATGTAGTTGGAACCTTCTTATGATCTGTGACCACCCATTATCATCTTTCCTATGAACATCCATATAAATATTTTTCCCACAGTGACCAAAAAAGTGCCTATTTTTGCACTAACTGTAGCACGCAGAATAATCTGTTCCTACACCAGTGCGGAAATTTGTGTAACTGGTGCGCAAAGTGGCGGTTTTCTGCATCAAGAGAAACAGTTTTTTTCACAAGCCGAAGGCGAGTGAAAAAAGTTTCTTGAGAGCAGAAACAATACTTTGTGCTCGAATTACACATTAAATTTTTCCTACAGTAATGTATAAAGTAATTTAAACAAACAAGACATACATAACCTGGCAATTCCTCACATAACCTCTCTTCAAATCAAATCGATTTCAACAACAACTACTGCTGACTATATTTCAATACTGAAGCAGAGTAGTCAACCTATTTTTGAATGCAGAACCTGCATATTACATGCTCTCTATTTTGTGTTGTTAGGTTGCAAATCTGGAGTGTGGAAAAGTACTTTCACGCACTGGAATTTTCTTTACCGCACTGGTGCAGGAATAGACTACTTTGCGTGCTACAGTTAGTGCAAAAATAGACACTTTTTGGGACACTGTCAGAAAAAATATCTTCCTACAGGGACGTAGGAAAATACTTATTTCCAGATTTGCAACCAAACAACACGAAATAGTGAGCATGTGATACACAGGTTCCCTATTCTGCATTCAAAAATAGGTTGACAACCCTGCGCCAGCCATGCAAAAAGTGAGCTCACAGTCAGCTGTAGTTGTTGTTGAAATCAATTTGATTCGAAGATAGGTTGTGAGGTTATGCATGTCCTGGTTTCTTCTGTTTAAATTACTTTATATATTACTGTAGGAAAAATATAATTTGTAATTCGAGCGCAAAGATTGTTTCTGCTTTCGAGAAAATTTTTTCACTCGCCTTCAGCTCGTGAAAAAACTGTTTCTCTTGGTGCAGAAATCTCCCACTTTTCGCTCCAGCTACACAAATAGCTATTGTATCATTTATTAGAGGATATAACTTTCTTATGACTTATGAGCACCCACTATCATCTTTCTTATGGGCATCCATATCAATACTTGAATTTATTTCTGATGGATATCACCTTCTTGTGACTTATAACTACCCACTATCATCCTTCTCATGAACAACCCACTTCATCTCGTTCTTGCTTTGAACTTTTCTTCCTAAATACAATTACTGGTCCAGCTCCTCTAATTACTCACTTTAATTGCTTACAATAGAGTAGTTGAAGAAACCAAATATCTCTGGAGCCAATAACAGCAACAGTGCCCCTGAAACGTGACCAATAAGAAGTCGGCTTACAAATTAAATTTGTAGAAAAAACAATTTGTACTGGTACAGCCGATAGGGGAAAGAAGTTTAAATGGTGGATGCAGTTTGAATGTAGGACTGGAATTGAATTGAATTAAGGGGATGGAGAAGGAAAGGATGATGAATAGAAAGGGGAAGAGGTAGAGGATGTGGAGGAAAAGGGGAAGAAGGAAAAAGAGATGGTGGTGGAGGAGAAGGAAAAAGAGGTGAAAGAGAAGAAAAAGGTGTGAAGAAGAAGGAGGAATAGAAGTAGAAGGATGAGAAGGAGGAGAAGGAGGAGAAGGAGTAGAAGGAGGAGATGGAGGAGAAGGAGGAGATGGAGGAGAAGGAGGAGAAGGAGGAGAAGGAGGAGAAGGTGGAGAAGGAAGAGAAGGAGAAAAAGGAGGAGGAGAAAGAAAAAGAGATAGTGGCGATGCGGGAGGAGTGGGGGAAAAGGAGGAGAAGGACGATGAGGAAGAGGAAGAGAAAGAGGAAGATGAAGATGAAGAGGAAGAGGAAAGGGATCAGGTAATTTGTCAATGCATTCAATAAGCAAAGCACGTACGCCGAGTGACAAATAGAGCAATTTTCTTTCATTAAAAATTGAACCGACCCTCACTAGTTGAACGTACTACTGAAACTATTGAAGGATAAAGTGAGAGAGATAATTAAATTAAAAAAGAGAGAAAATGAGAGGGTTGAAATAAAATTAGATTTTCTTCCTTTATTCATGTAAATTCACAAATTTTGTATATGAATGGTTGAAAACAAATTTATCAACATCATATTGATTCAATTGTAAACTCAGATAATGCTATTTTTATATTTGAATGATCTTAATGATTTCAATGATACTACTTTTCAAAGTCCGCCATTTTGTATTTCTCTCTTGATCACGATTTTCTATCTCCTTTTTATAAATATTTTACATGAAAAATGTTTTTCTTTATTTTGTTTTTTTGGAGGATGAAGCTTACATAGGTCTGAGACCTGTGCGTGGGTTATGATTTAAATAATTGTGATTGATGAGCTGAACCTACAGTTCAAGGTGGATTCCGAACCACCGGAAAGTGGTTTTACAGCAGAGAATAGTCTTTTTTCCTAATCAATCCAATCGGCCACCCTTAAAATTAGGGTCCAGGGGTTCGTATTTTATTTTATCTGACCTGCTTTGGTTCACGGCTATCACTTCCCAATACTAGTAAGTAAACTGATTGTGGTTTTCTATGGAGTTTCCCTTTAGAAGTGAAATTAATGCATCCCTCCTGTGTGAGTGAAAATCATAATTTAAATAGAAATAGAATGTCAGTTTTGATATAAGATTGCTTGCCTTGCCTTGTAAGCAAGTACGCCTATACTACTACTACTACTACTACTACTACTACTGTATGATTACAATATCATTTTGTAATCTTATACTTGAAGTAATCTATTCATATATATAAATGTAGTAATCTATTGTAATTGAAATGAATAACAAGTATTTTCCAGTTTACTTCAAGGAGTGTTTGCTGTACTAATACGATAACTGCTTAGTATATGATAACTGCATGATAATTTGCATAGTAGCAGCCTTGTGTTTGGTTTATGAAGGAAATTAAACTGATAAATTTAAGTTTTGTTAAAATTAAATTGATAAATTTGAATTTTTTAAATTTATTTATTTATTTATCAGTACTTAAAATGCTAAAGGGCCGTATTTATGAACGTTCTTCAGTTTCTCTTGACTCGAAGGACTTATGAGTTGTAATGCATTTATATAGGCATTCCAAGAGACACTGAAGGACGTTCATAAATGCCTCTACATTTCAAAAGTTCCTCGAGTAAAGGGAGACACTGGAGAAACATTCAGAAATACGGAATTAAAATCTATTTCTAAAGTTTTTTAACTTGCTATTACTCAATAATTATTATATTAAATTCCTCAATAAAAAGCTTTTCTTCCACTACCAGTTACAAAACACAGTTGTTAATTTAAAAATTTCTTCAAATATTTCTCTATTATAAGATTTTGGTTTAATTGAAGGTTATTTATTTTGATTCAATTAATTTGAGGTATTTATTATTTATTTATCGTCTATGTACACCATCAAGTTGCAGTAAAATGGAGAGGAATCAACAGGTTTTACAGCTAAAAACTACTTTCTCTTCTGAATTTCAATACATAAATGTCCAAATAAAGGTTATGTCTAGGTTATGTGTATCAATACATACCCCACATCGGGATATATGGAACAATATTTTTAATTTTCATAATTTAAAACTTTAAATAAGTAAAGGAAATATTTCAAATTAACTTCTTTTAATTTAGCTTGAATCATAGGGGAAAAACATCAATTTATAATGCTCACATGTATTTTTAAAACATTTATTGCTGTTCCATATAACCCTTAGTTTTGGGTTGCATGGAACAGCTTCGAATTGAATAGAAATTCTCAAAGAGAATTATTATTGTTCCATATAATAATTATGCTATAAATTCAGAAATTTTAAATATTGACATGTTTTTTAAAAACATTTATTGCTGTTCCATATAATCCTTAGTTTTGGGTTGTATTGAACAGCTTAGAATTAAATAGAAATTCTCATAGAGAATTATTATTGTTCCATATAATAATTATGTTTTAATTTATGGAACGATTTTGAACTGTAAAAACAAATTCCCTGTCCATTGAAAAATGAAAAAAAATAGCTTTTTGGTGAGAAATGATTTATTATTCTATGATTCTACATTATTAAAGTATATAAACAAATTGAAAACAGTAGAAAAGTCTTGTTGGCAGACATGCAGGCGGTAATTTTGAATCAAGAACAAAAATTCCACATAACCTCAAAAGTTCCATATATACCCATTTTACCAGTACATAAAATTAATATTCTGTCATCGGTTCAGTGATGCTTTCATAGAATAATAATGCCTGGTGCAGTAATGATGAGAAGTAATGTCTAAGAAGAGAGAGGAGGGAAGAGGTAGTGGAAGAAGAAGAAAGAAGGAGAATAAAAAGAAAAAGAAGTGATGATGGCATGAAAAGTCCAAATGACTGTAGTTTCCTCTTCTCCCTCAAATAAACAGTTTGGTCCTCATCAGTCTGTCACCCCTACCAATAGCTTGGAAATATTTAATGGTGACTTCTATTTTGTTCAGCTGTTCTTTTTTCTCTTTCTTTTTCCCCCAATTTTCTTTCCCCCTTTTTACAAACAATTTCCTTCGAGTCTTTTGAGTTTCTTTCAACGGTGATCATCGTGCTGTTCTCTAATGATTTGTGGAAGATTGGGAGGAAGACTGATAAATTATTAATTACAGCATGATAAATAAATTCATGTTTTATTATGTATAGAGGAGATTTTAATGATTTATCGTAAAAGATTGAGAAAAATTATGATAATTATTATCAATTACAGTATGATAAATTCATGTTTTATTATTGACAGGAAAACTTTTTGAAAATTTATTGTGATATATGTAATTTAAGACAAGAAATAATCAAAATAAAACATAGAAGATGTAGGAAAAAGAATAATTTTCTTGTTTTTTTTTTTTTTTTTTTTTTTTTTTTGTAGATTACGTCTTGGAGACTCCAGTTAAGGAGTATAAGACAAGTCAGATCAACAATATTATACACTAGATACCATAATTACTTCAATTAGTTGAGGTGAGGCTTAATTTTGATGTGAAAGGAACTCTTGTACACTATAAAAAGCTTTATCAACTAAATATTTCTTCAATTGCTTTTTAAATATTTCTATATTTTCAAGACTCTTCAAAAACTGCGGTAGCTTGTTGTAGAATTTCCTACCAATATAACTAGGTTTTTGTTTGAATAAGCTACTATTGTGACTCACCAAGTGATAATCTCCTCGGCTTCTTGTATTATAATCATGTACATCAAGATTTTGGTTAATTTCATTCGTTTTTACATATAAAGTAGCTTCATACACATATAAGCAGGGTACAGTTAGGAGACCAAGTCTCTTGAACAACGGCCTACATGAATCTAATCTATTTACTCTTTCTATACACCTAACCGCTTTCTTTTGGATTTTGGATCTTAAACACCCTATCAAGATTTTGTTTTGATGAATTACCCCATACTAAGATAGCATACCTAATATGTGACAGTAAGAGCCCATGGTAAGCTGTAAAAAGTAACTTTTTGTCATTCAATCTAGCGAGCTGTCGCAGGACAAATACCCCAGATGAAATTTTACTACATATTTTCTCAATGTATGGAGTCCAGGTCAATCGTCTATCTAACACAGATCGTCTATCTTGTACAATCGATACATAAGTTTTTTAAATGTTGAAAAACATGAAAGTCATTAATCACCTGTTATACATATTTAAAATTATTGTACTTCTTCCTATACTTGTGATATTAATTTGAAGCTTATATTTATAATGAAGTTAAACATAAATTATTGGACACTGCTAGAATATGCCAACTAATAATTAATTAAATAATTTTATTTATTTATTCATGTATCAATTAATTAATTAATTTATTTATCTATTTATTTCTTCATTCATTTATTTATTCATTTATGTATTTATCTATCTATCAATTTATTTATTAATTGATTAATCAATTAATTAATTAATTAGTTTATTTATTTATTCATGACAAAATTACAATAAAGCAACGATACAAGAGGCTTTCTAACTTTAACATTAAAACCAATGGTGACAAAATCTGAATTTATAATGTGAATTATGGTCAATGTTTTGGAGAATAAAGATATTCAAAATTTGTGAAGAGAGCAGTTTTGATCTTGAGCCTGTTGCATCTTCACATTCATTCTAATTTGATCACAAAAAATAAATAATTTTGTGGATTTAAAATTGTGCATGCATATTTTTTCGGACAGAAGTTTTGTAACAATTTATCCTTTGTTTTATGTAAATTTTCTATAATAATTGTTAATATTATGTGTAAGAAAATAATCGAACATATCATTTGATTCAATTTAAGATGCGAATCAAGATTCATTGTACATAGTTCATATACATATTTATAACTGTGATTCATATTATAAAGTATATTGTATTATTTGTTTATTCTATAGAAATGAAACTCGATTACAAAAAAATTAGGGAAGTGATAGCCGTAGCAGGTATCTGTTCAGTCAGATAAAAATAATCTACAAACTCCTGGGCTTTCTTTGTAAGGGTGACAGATTGGATTGGCCAGCGAAAAAGACTCTGTTCTCTGCTGTAAAATCACTTCCCGGTGGTTCAAAACTGTATGTCCAACTCATCAATCACCATCAACCAACTCAACTCATCCAAGACTCAAGAGACTTGGTCTCCAAACTGCACCCTGCTTATATGTGTATGATGCTGCTTTATAAGTAGAAAAGATTGATATTAACCAAAATCTTGACGTACACGATTATAATACAAGAAGCCGAGGAAATTATCACTTGGTGAGTCACAATAGTAACTTATACAAACAAAAACCCAGTTATATTGGTAGGAAACTCTACAACAAGCTACCGCAGTTTTCAAAGAGTTAGTTTGCAGTGACTGACAATTGAATAAACTGACAAATATACATAAACAGAATTTATTAATTTCGAATTCCTTTAATTGCT
This sequence comes from Conomelus anceps, assembly GCA_948455865.1. Taxonomy (NCBI): domain Eukaryota; kingdom Metazoa; phylum Arthropoda; class Insecta; order Hemiptera; family Delphacidae; genus Conomelus; species Conomelus anceps. The sequence continues at coordinate 14,543,599 of OX418227.1, read as the reverse complement.
ATTACTTTATACTGAAGACTTCCGCAATGGCGGATATTGACAACAGCATTGAAAAGCTGATGGGAATCGATGAATGCTACTGTACAAAAGCTTTTCAATGCTGTTGTCAATATCCGCCATTGCGGAAGTCTTCAGTATAAAGTAATAGCAATTAAAGGAATTCGAAATCAATAAATTCTGTTTCAAAGAGTCTTGATAATATAGAAAAAAAGGAAAAATATTTAGTTGAGAAATATTTTTATGGTGTACAAGAGTTCCGTTCACATCAAAATTAAGCCTCATCTCGACTAATCGATATAGTCATTTTGGTAACTAGTGTATAAGATTGTATAATTGTTGATCTGACTTGTCTTATACTCCTCAACTGGAGTCTCCCAGACGTAGTCTTGAAAAAAATTACCCACGCACAGGTCTCAGACCTATGTGGGCTCCATTCTTAGAAAAAAACTCTATCAGATCCCAACATTATTTTATTGATTATCACTGAATAGCAGTAAGTTTTGAATTATTATTGATTTTCTGTATCTGAAATTAACGATTTCTTTATTGAAAAGCTGTAGCTGTCAAATAATCATCTTCCTGTGCTTCTTAGATTGTAGCATTGTGAAGTACAACAAATTGTTGTCACTGCGATCAATAGTAGTACAACTCATATTATTTGGAATCTGATTTCTTAGATGATTACCATAATTTAATCTCAATAATCTCTATTTATTATTAATGACTTCTTCTTTGCGAGTGGTCTATTGTTTTGTTCACAACAAATTATAGGAGAAACATTGTTCATCATTAAAAATTTAGTAGATATATGTCTGTATTGATTCTTCTCTACTTATTATTCATGGAACTGACACAATATTTTGAAGGTATCAATAGGGAAGTGATAGCCGTGAGCCGTGGCAAGTATCTTTTCAATCAGACTAGATAAGCAACACTCTCCTGGGCCCTCTCTGTAAGGGTGACCGATTTGATTGGCCAGCAAAAATACTCTTTTTTCTGCTGTAAAATAATTTCCCAGTGGTTTGGACCCCACCTAAAATTGTAGGTCCACCATGTTTCCAATAACATGGCTCAAGCAGCGAGGTGGAACTACCCGTAAGGGTCTTATCACCAATAAAAGCCATACGGATTTTTTTGTAGGTATCCAGGTTTAAATTTTGTTACAGATTTGTAAAATGTTCAAATTTCTTATAATAGAGGCTACTGGCAAGAAATATCTTGTTTTGCATGTTTTATAATTGAGTGTTTTTATTTTTCACAATATTTCATTACCTCTAATAATATTATTCATAATATTATTAATGACCACACTACTAGTAAAAGTAGTTGATTTTTTTCTTCCTCATCATATAAAATGATGTTTACTGAACGATTCTGCTAATGGAAAAAATTTCAGAATCATTATTATTACAGTATTATTATTATATATTTTTTTATTATTTTAATTATCATTAATATTATTATTATTATTATTGTTATTATTATTATTATTATTATTATTATTATTATTATTATTATTATTATTATTATTATTATTATTATTATTATTATTATTATTATTATTGGCGATAGAACTCCCGAAGAGGAAGACGCTAAGTAATCTATGATTCGTGATGCAGTATTTCATTTCTTGGGTTTATTCTTCTTTTCTGCCCAGTATTCTTTCATTCGTTGTGAAAATCTTTGTTTCCTTTCTTCATTCCATCGTGGTCGGTACTGTTTTGGGCGCAACTCTTTGAAGACTTTCCACTTATCTATTATTATTATTATTATCATCATCATCATCATCATTATTATTATTGTTATTATTATTGTCATTATTATGTTAATATTTGTTTCTTTTTCTTTACAGCTACCCCAATTTGCAAAAATTGATTTCTAATAGTAAAAATCAATGCTAGATAGAAATTACTATTATATTTTATTTAAAAAAAAATAATTCTTCTAAATAGTGAAGTGAAAAAAGTATAAAAAATAAAAATTGTTAATAGCGAGCTAAGTCATCATTAGAAGACACAAGCATTGGTAGATAAAAAATTATACTTTATAAGAATATAGAATAAAATCAATTGTTAGTTTAGCTGATTAGTTTTGATAAGTCTATTGAAAAAATTATGAAACAATTTATCAATTTATGAAACTATCACAAAACTATAAAAATGAATTTTTGATGAAAGCTGAATATGACTGAAACTCTTTTATTCCTGTATAATTATTTTGAAGTAAATTTTCATAGTAATGTAATAAAACAATAAATTGAATCTTGAATCTTGCTCATCAAGAAATATGTTTTGTTGTTTCATTTAAATGTACATATTGTTTTTTATGGAGTGGCCGTAGCCGAGTGGGTTAAGTGCTGGTTTGCTAGCCCAAAGGTCCCGGGTTCGATCCCAGTTCTGACCGAAAGACCGCTGACTCCCGTGTTTCGGAGGGCACGTTAAGCTGTCGGTCCCGGCTGCCTAAAAACAGTCCTTAAGTCACGTCAGAGGCCCTGAACTTATTCAGGTGCGACCTGATAACTCTGACACCAGACCTGAGCCAGCCAGTCACACGATATTAATTAATTTTTTAATTGTTTTTTATTGTTTTGTAAAACTCTTTTTTGGCAAATAAATATTCAATTCAATTCCAGTTTAGTACAACTGACATTTTCAATACAGATTATTTCAATTTATTTAATAATATTCAAGAATATTGTAGAAAAAAATATTTCAACAAAAGTTTACTTAGGTAAAATCATTAACGTAAATCATATTTTTTTAAAAAATCACTTGAATTGTTGTTATGTAGTTATTTTTAACTTCAAATTCACATTTCCATTTTCAAAACTTGAAATTATTTATTTATTGCATGTTTCTACAATGATTAGCTACGCATTAATTATCCAATTATTTATAATTAAGATCTTTATATATCTCACCACATTATTTTAAGTACTTCAAATAAACTTCTTCCACTTTTTCCCAGAAAATACTGCCTCATATCCCTCCTACACACATCAAATACACTTTTTCCTCTTTTTCCAGAAAATACCGACTTAAATCCCTCCTACACAGCAAAAACACTCAAGAAATTCAAACAAATAATTTTCACCTAACACTTTTTCCAACACACTCTGTCGAATTAGCATGGAGTTTTCTGCGAAAACAAGTTTTCATCATTTGAAAAACATTTTCAACTCATTTTTCCAAGAAATCTTCAACTTTCCTGTCAAAAATTAGCAATATTTTCCACATACACACAAAGAGCGCATTTTCACTCAACCTACGCTTGATTTTAAAACATCATCTTCTTCCTCTTCTACTTCTCCTTCTTTTTCTTCCTCTTCTTTTTCTTTTTCCTCTTTTCATCCTTCACCCCCTCTTTCACTTATGTGTCATCTTGTTATGCAAAGTTCACGCAACTCAGCAGAAAAAAAAGGTAAAACAATTTGCATGTTGTTGATTTTTGCATTTAGCACTTTTGCTTCGTGTCAAAATTTTGGTGCAAGACATTTGATGGGTGAGAAAATTAAGTTAGGAGAACTTGTATTGTCCCCAACACTTATTAGTAATGACTGACCGTCTCCACATATCCAGGTCTCTAATACAATTGTACCTCAACCATCTCTCTCACACACACAACCTTCCCCCTCACTCTCTTCATCTTTATCATCCTCCTCTTGACACCGACTTTAAATAATTTAAGTCTTCCGTGCATTAACTCTCAGGCGTAAATAATTCATGAAGTCATTCCGACGTTGCGGTAAAGTCATGACTACGACAATCTTTTCTCTCCTTTTCTCTGTCTTCTTCTTCTTCTTCTTCTTCTATTCTTCATCCTCCTTTTTTCTCCTTACTCTTTTTTAATTCCTTCTTGTATAAAATCATGGAGTTATAGTCATAATAACTGTATTCAAATCCATTTATTAACACAGTCTACATTGATTTTGAAACATTTCAATTTACCGAACGCAGGGAGATCTCTGTTTCACTTTCTTAGTAATGGCGAAGGTGATATTGTGGAAGGTATCCATAATGAATAATAATACGAAATTGTCACAACCACATTTATTAGAACTTTGAGAAACTAGTTTCGGTTGTTACACCATTATCAATCTCAATCAAAAAGGTAAAGGTAAAGGAGTTTGATTGAGATTGATAATGGTGTAACAACCGAAACTAGTTTCTCAAAGTTTTAATAAATGTGGTTGTGACAATTCCGTCTTATTATTCATTATCTCTGTTTCAAGCCGGCGGTTTTGCATTTGTTTGTCTGTTTGCAATGCATTTACGGCTAAACGCGTTGAAATTTGTCACATTTACTTGTAATTTTAATCAGTTATTTTTAGTGCTGTGATTTGTAGCTTAATTAAGCAACGATATATCAGAGACTTTATTCATTTATTTTGTACTCAATTATGAATTATAATATTCTTGCTGAACGTACTCATGTAGTAAACTTTTGAAATCTGATGTCTGTTGCATATCAACTTTGAAATTACAGGAGATAAAAGCCTAAAATTAAAATCTTCCATCAAATTTGACAATATGATCACAAATAATACAAATTTTATTGTATATATTAAGTTTATTAAGTATGTCAATATTTTTCACTTTTAATAGTATAATTATATTAAGTTTATTAAGCATGTCAATATTTTTCACTTTTAATAGTATAATTATATTAAGTTTATTAAGCATGTCAGAATTTTTTACCTACTAAGGGCTGTGTGTCATCCGGAATTGATAAGGAATATCTATTTCGCCCTTATTAATTCAAATTTTGAGTATGATTAAGAGGTTCCAGGGGGGGGGGGAGCATATGACTCTGCTTTGCATCCGCTCACTATTTTACAAAAGGCATTTGTACGGATAATGTCCTTCAGATCTGGCTGGGCGTGAAGTCTACTGTTCATAGAACTACTAGTAACAAAAAATCAGTACTCTAATTATTAAAATAAAATTTGATGTCAGTAAAATATCAATAAATGAAAGAACGAATTAAAATCACAAGATTCTATTGAATCACAAGATTATATTAATACATAAATGCATGCATAATTTGCATTCCTAGGTTTTGTATTTTTTAACTCAAAAGTTTTAATGAAAATGTAATATTATGAAATAGTTTTAAGTGACATTTCAAGTTGGTAGTCTTCAAGTAAATAGAAGCAGTTTTTTTTTAATGGATTAACTCAGATTTTTTCAAATATTTAAAAATAGATCCTAGTCAACTATATATTGTGAAGAAGGCAGTTTTGAACTGTGAGCCTGTATTTCATTTCAATAAATAAATTCATAGATAACTGATGAATAAAAGAAATTTATATTCAGATGACCAATTAAATTATACCATTCTAGCTTTCTCTCTCGTAGAGCGATCTAGGCCACTACTATAAGTGTCTCTTCAAAACTGCTTTCTCCACAAAATATGATTAAGCTCTATTTTTTAATTTCTAAAAAATCTGAAAAATTTCACTCTAAAAAAGATTGTTTCCATTCACTTACCAATTTAAAAATTCACTCAAAAAGAAATTTTTACTTGCATGATACTAATGCTGTCTTCTAAACTCATCAAAACAAAACCTCAACTTTTTCGTGTAGATTCCGTCTTGGAGACTCCAGTTAAGGAGTATAAGACAAGTCAGATCAACAACAATACTCTTATAAACAAGTTACCATAATTACTATATCAATTAGTTGTGGTGAGGCTTAATTTTGATGTAAAATGCTTTATCAGGTAAATATTTGTTTCAAGCAATCTACCGCAGTTTTCTAAGAGCCTTCAAAATATAGAAATATTTGAAAAACAATTGAAAAATTATTCAGTTGATAAAGCTTTTTATAGTGTACAAGAGTTCTTTTTACATCAAAATTAAGCCTCTCCTCAACTAATTGATATAGTAATTATGGTAACTAGAGTATACGATTTTATAATTGTTAATCTGACTTGTCTTATACTCCATAACTGGAGTCTCCAAGACGTAATCGACAAAAATAACTCTTGAAAATATTGAAATATTTATTTGAAAAAGATTGTAAAGTGTACAAGAGTTCCTTTCTGATCAAAATTTAGCTTCACCTCAACTAATTGATTATAGCAATTATGACAACTAGTGAATAAGATTGGTCATATGGTATGTATATAATTGTTGATCTGACTTGATACTCCATAACCGGAGTCTTCAAGACGTATCTAAAAAAAAAAAACGTTTCTTTCAGTAAAAATATAGTCTAGTCTCTATCGTAATGTGTGTCTTTGTTTAAAAAAGCCTTCAGACTAATAATTTTTTTTTGCTGATGATGCCCACATGAGTCCGGAACTTGTGCGTGGGTAATGAGGTGAATGATTAAACATAAATGCCTGACGGTGGAGCGGGATCGAACCCACGATTTACAATAGTAGCTTATTCGAACAAAACCCTAGTTATATTGGTAAGAAATTCTAAAAACTGATTTTTTTTTAAAGAGACTTGAAAATATTAAAATATTTAAAAAAAAACATTTATTTGATAAAGATTGTCAAATTGAACAAGAGTTCCTTTCTGATCAAAATTTAGTGAGTATGATTACAAACCCTTGAAAACAATTATTCAGGCTTGTAAATCTGTTTGAACAAAACAAGCTAAAACAAACAAACAATAAAAGGTGTAGAAAATATAACAAAAAAAAAAGAGGTTCCTAGTGAATTATATCACAGAGAAATGGGGAGGCACATCATTATTAATTCAAAGTAAAAACATTGCGTGATCCGAATCGAGTTGGTCCCCCCTTCTAACCTACCTCACTACCCCCTCGCCATTGTACCCTATCAACCAATCATGACACACAAAAGTCCCCCCCTTTCACCGCCACTCCGCCACTCCATCCCTTATCACCCATCTTTTAACGCCTAAATAAAATATTAGTGACAATCCACATCTTACTTTATTCATTTGGAAGGGTAGCTGTTCTATTTCACATGAACACTGGTCTGTTTCACAGCAAAGTACAAGTACTAGTAATATTTATAGCTACAGTGGGGTTGCATGGAAATTTGTACTTGTAATTTGTTTTAGAATACTTTTAGTACCAGAGTAGATCAGCGGTAAACAGCTGCTATAGAAATAGTTTATATAAACATTATTGGTGAATGTTTATCAATCACTTGTATGATGTTGAAGATCCATCTTGTTTCCACTAATATGTATTATAAACTTAAAAAACACTTTTAAATGGAAATTGACTCACTTTATGGCGTGACGGCCATAACATAACCCTCAAACTCATGCCTTGAACCAGTGTACTGTAGGTCGTCTGATGATGCTCTAGACAACAGAGCGAAACGGCCGTCACGCCATAACGTGAGTCAATTTCCATTTAAAAGTTTTTTTTTAAGTTTATAATACAATCACTTGTAATAGAGGGCCTGTTTTATTCCTTATCTTTTTCCTATTTCATATTCTGTATTGACATAGTGTTGATATCCAATTTTATATTACTTTGTTAAGACTTTAACTTGATATCTTTTATTTCTTATTTCACTTTATTACAATATGTACTAACTTATTTCTCAAAATATTTAATTTCTGATTTATTTTTTATAGTTCATAGGCTAATTATTCTCCTTATTACTCTTGTTGAAGCAAGAACTCTAATTTTAGATTACTTTCTTTTATAATCTTTCCTTTTTTATTTCACTTCATTACAATTTGTATACTCTATATTGTCATTGTGTTAAGAGGGCAAGCATGGGAGTCATCCTTGTGCCCTCATCTATGTATTTTCGAATAAATAGATAAATCACTATAGAGACTAGACTATAGTTTTACTGATAGAAACGTGTTTTTTTGTTTGTTTTTAAAGTTACGTCTTGAACTCTCGTTCTTAAAATTACGTTGAGGTGTATAAGACTAACCGTTACCATATTGTTATGACGCTGTTGTTGTATTGTATTGTTTTATATGTTTTTATATATATTTAGCCTTATTGTGTTTTTATATATTTTTATGTTTTTATATATTTTTAGCCTTGTTTTATATATTTTTTGTATAAAATAAATACTTGTTTTTATATATTTTTATATATTATTTATTATATATTTTTTTAATATATTATTTTTATATATTTTTAGCCTTGTTTTTATATACTTTTGTATAAAATAAATACTTGTTTTTATATATTTTTATGTTTTTTATATATTTTTAGCCTTGTTTTTATATATTTTTTGTATAAAATAAATACTTGTTTTTATGTATTTTTATGTTTTTATATATTTTTAGCCTTATTGTGGCTTAAGTTTCATTCATCTCAGATACAAGTAAGGCTACATCAATTCTGTAGCTTTCCAAACGTATAGGTCGAATGATGGTTTGGACGCAGGAAGCTGGTCAGAGGTGTGCTAGATAGTATCTGACTCACTCGTGCAGCCAGACCCTGTGTAAAGAGGTGGGAGTATACTTTTACAGCATAGAGCTTCAGGATTTGTTTCAGTGGGCTTTTAGATACAAAACTCTGTTAGTTCAGGGAGGAAATTGATCGCCATCTACATCACTCCTCGTTTGCGTAGTACGCTTTTTGGACCGAAATATTTAAAAAAATTGAGATCTGAAGAGTCACCTACAGTCGAAATCGGCTATGGCACTATTCTTATATATCTACTAATATATGTTATGCAAAGTGGTGATGTTCTAGAAGATAAAACTCACAAAATTTAATAAGGACGCGTTTCGGGACATGAGACCCATCCTCAGCTAACAGAGAATACATGCAATCAGTACAACACTCGAGGAATAGGATGAGCTATGACCTTGAGATGCGCAGTGGCAAAAGCGCTTATGACAGTGGAGGGGGAAGCTCCGGCCTCACTCACTCGGCAGCAGTCTCTCTGTTTCTCTCTGTCTCTTCGTAGGCAGTTGCTTCTGCTCTCGCGCAACTCACAGCTCATTCTATACCTTCTGTAATGTAAGTTCAAATGTAGATGCAAGGCTATAACAATAAGTTAACAATGACTATAACTAAGAGATCACGTAAGATAAAATCACAAATTTTGAGATTTGAAAATAAATTAAATGCTTCTATCGATGTTAATTATTATGAACTTGCATTCAAAACAGAAACTACATTTTATCTAAGTAGAATAGGACGCGTTTCGAGACCTGAGTCCCATCCTCAGCGAATAGGACGTTATATTTATTTATTGATAAAAATTTGTATTGTACAAAAATGTATAAAATGTATGTTTGATGTATAAAAATAAATGTTTTGTTTAATACATAAACATTTGCCATCCTCAGTAAAATAGGACGCGTTTCAAGACCTGAGTCCCATCCTCAGCGAACAGAGAATACACTCCCTCAGTTAACTCAGATGTAGATGCAAGTCTATAATAATAAGTTAACAATGTAACTTTTGTAACTATGAGTTCACGTGAGGATGACAACCATAGAAGAATATGATTAACTGCTTTCCCTCACCACTCATCGTTTCTCACTCTAACTACACTTTTTATATTATCTGTCTTTCTCTAACTTACATACTGCATGAAATTATTTATTACGACAAATGAATGGAAAATAATAATAACTTGCTTCCAACTTCTATCTCTGTTTACGTTTTCATACTTCTCAATTTTTATCCACCCTTAACTTTCTCTTCCTCTTTCCTTCCTGGGAGGTTCAAGTGAAAGAGAGGGCCGGCTGCGCCCCAACTCTGCTCACCAAGGTTTTACAAAGGGAAACGTTTTATTTTATTCATTTTTTTCTCTTCCCTTCTCTTTCTTACTCTCTTCTCTCTCTTCCCTCTCAAACTCGCTCTTCTCTCACTAACACTGTCCATCTTCCTCTTTTTTTACTCTATTTTCCTCGGTCCCACCCTCTCTATGTAACCATTCTATCAGATATCCAGCTCCAAACAGAATAATATCATGAGAATTGAATAGAAATAAAATACTTCCATCCCTGTTTTATTCGCCATTCCCTCCCCTCCTCTTCTCATTCACATTCTCTCATACTCTCTCTTTCTTTCTCGTTTCCTCTTTTTCCCACTCTTTATCAGAACGTGCTTTTGTGCACCATTCCAATGGGCCAATTGTTGTACGCTTATTGTCCCCTTTTACTCTTTATTGTTGTTATTTTGTTGTTAGAAAAGTCGTTAGAATCTGAATACGAGTACAAACAGCAATGCCAGTTCAGAAGAGGAGGGGGAGAAGGAGGAGGAGGAGGAGAAAGAGGAGGAGAAGGAGTATGAGGAGAAGGAAGAGAAGGATACGGAGGAGGTGGAGGATGAGGAGAAGGAGAAAAAGGAGGGAAAGGAGGATATGCAGGGAAAAGGTAGAAGTAATGTTGAGGGGGGGCCTGAAGCACCCCGCTTTTCGTGGGGGGACTGGAGTGTAACCGAAGATAGATTAATCACTACTGAGTGGCGTCCTGGAAACGGTCCAAACGACCATTTTGAGGGGTTTGGGGGGGGAGGTAGTGGGTTAGGGGGACAGTTTTTGGTTTTCGGAAAGGGTTTTCCATGTGGGTTGAGCGGGGGGAGTGGAGGGGGACTAGCTGGCCTTAGCATACAAGCTAGCAGCACTGAGAAGGATTGATAAATTCATTATTGTTGAAATATTGGTTTAGTGAGTTGAGAGAGGTCTTTTTTTAGATTTGTAATTGTTTTATTGGAGTCTTCTTCTTATAGAAGTATATATACTTCTTCTTTTTATATAAGTGGTATATAAGTTAATAATAAAAATATTTAAAATAATATTAATAATAATAAAAATATAGTAAATATAAAAGATAACAATAATATTATTATTAATAATAAAAATCACATCATGAGGCTTCCAGACAATTAACAAAAAGAATTGTAATCTATGTAGTAGCTTCACTTGTCAATGGAGGAGAATGGATACGAATTGTTAAAAAAGACCTAGTAGTGGCCAAAATAACCAATAAAGGAATTTACAACAGAAAAAAATTTCAGAATAAAACTTTTTAAATGGGAAGTTATACCAGAGACAAAACCTCCAAAAGTTGGAACAAAATGGAGTGAAGAGAGAAAAGCTGAATTTGCTCAAAAAATGTAAAGCTGGTGGGCAAACAAGAAGAACAAGTCCAAAAAATGAACCATTTTTACTCAGGGTCTTCCACTTTGGGAGTTTCACGTCTAATAATAATAATAATAATAATAAAAACATTATAAATATAAAAAATAATAATATTATTAATAATAATAATCATATTAAAAATAGAATAAGGACTATTTTGGATAAACAAGACACTATAGTTTCGGCAGTAACGCCATTTTCAACCCCAATCAAACCAAAACTGAGAAACAGAGTTTCTTCATAAGTTGTATCCTACGGATAGACGTTGATAAACCTGGAGGGAATATGTAAAATAGGAATCAAAACTAGTCTTTCATAGGAATTTTGGATTTTTTCTGAGATGAAACAAACGATTCCACGATTCAATGAGGGTAGGCTACTCTGGTATGATAATAAAGAGTGATCAATAAGTCGCGCATATCAGAAGGTAATCAATTGGTAAAGAAAAAGAAAACCAGATATATTCAAATACATTAATATTATATACAATATACACAAATTACTTGAATTTTTCCAACAAATCTTCAAAGTTGCTGCCTCGCCATGTATTGAATTAATGAATTTTATGCTTAATTTTCTGCTCTTGAGAAAACGATATGTTCACAAAGCAGTAAACTCAAAAATAGTGCAGGCTTGATGTAGCCAGTATCAATTTGAATGTGTCTATATTTATTGTTGGTACTACATGCGATGCTATCTTGGGGAAGCTATCATACTTAATTCAACGATACTACTATTCACAGAAACTTTTATTTATATGTTTTCGACTTAACGATCACTCTGTATTTTCTACACTGCCAATACAGTATAAATATGATGTTGAAGATTCATCTTGTTTTCACTAATATATAACAACTTAAAAACACTTCTAAGTGGAAATTGTCACTCATATTATGCGTGACGGCCGTTTCACTCTGATGTTTAGAGCATCGTCAGACGACCCAAAGTGCACATTGGTCGTGAGTGCACATGATTGTCATGAGTGCACTGTGAGTCGTCTGACGATGCTCTTCAGAGTGAAACGGCCGTCACGTCATAACGTGAGTAGAAATTTCCACTTAAAAGTGTTTTCAAGTTTTTAGTATAAATAATATGTTCTCCAATTGAAAAATATCAATTTAATATTCCTAAATTGTAGGCTTCTTACCAATCACAGAGATAAATTTAATGTAGAAAATACCAGGTCTTCCTTCCCTGAAGCATTACATATTATTTTTTTGGCCAGCTTAAAGACAACAAAAATGTACCACACTTTACAAATATATGGACACTGTTTGTTTAAATTCTATTTATCACTAATAAATGCAATGGAAATTGAAACAAATAAAACAACGACTTACATACAATAATATACAGAGTGGTGTTTGAATTCGACTGGTACAAATCCTTCCATTCGGGAAAACAAAAGGCTTACACTAAACGATGACTATCAAAAACGAGAACAATACAAAAAACATGGGAAAACACAATTCACGACTGGAAAATTCCATGAAGGGGGGATGAAGAGAAAGTAGGGGAAGGAGGAGAAGGAAGAGGTAGAGAGAAAAGAAGTGCGAAAAGGAAAAAGGAGGAAAAATAGAAGTGGAAGGGGTAAAACACGATTCGGTTGTAGATGAATAGCTTTTAAAACGGGTGCGACGTAATAAAAGCATTGTGGGGGCGGTAGGGAAACAAGGGGCTCGGAGATTAATATCTTGACGAGGGAAAACAGAAGAGGAAAGCCCGGAAAAGCGGAAAAGCCATTTGATTGTTGGTCCCCGTGGACGAGTTTTCCTCTCAGGCGTGCGTTAAAACCCTAGTAGGCCATTTGGCCAGGATTGAAGGATAGATAGCTTCATAAAGGCTGATATATTTATATATTCATTTGTGCACATTATTATATATATATATATAAATACATATACAGATATTTAGTATTTGTGTAGATACAGGTTGATATAGAGAGTTGTATTGTCAATTGTTCTAATCTGGGTGCTCTATCACTTCACGATTCTCACGTCATTTCATTTAGTTTTTTTATCTTCTTTTTTATCTTTTGGTGAATGAACATGTCAGTCAATTCAGCGAGGTCTGAAACTTCAAATTTCGAATTTATTTGAGACATGTTACGAAGCTAGAATTCAATTCAGCTACCAACTTCTGGGCTCTCTCTGTAACGGTGACCGATTGGATTGGCCAGCAAAAAAGACTCTTCTCTGCTGTAAAATCACTTCCCGGTGGTTCGAAACTCACCAAAAATTGTAGGTTGATCTCTTAAATTACCATAATACAATTCATTACCCACAAACAGGTCTCAGACCTATGTGGAGTTCATCCTCAAAAAAATAAATTATCAAAATGTTTGGGCAATTCAACATTTACATTAGTCTGTACAAAACCAAGCTAACGATTACGCCAATGTGACCGCTCTATGCCATCGCTTGCTCTCAATGGAAAAAGCTATGAGAGGTTAGCTGAGACAAAGAGTGATCAGGTAGAAATGTGCGTCATTGTTATAGTTTTTCATAAACTTAAAAAGAATCATTTTCGAACTAATTATATTCAGCCTATCACCTAGAAAAATCAAACCCTATTAGGAAAATCATCACATTTACATTCTTTTTCTGCTTGCAAATACTATGATTTCTTCCTTCTCACACCTTCTTTTTCTTCTTCTCCTTCTCCTTCATTTCCTCCTTCATTTCCTCCTTCTCCTCCTTCTCCTCCTTCTCCTCCTTCGCCTCCTTCTCCTCCTTTTCCTCCTTCTCCTTCTTCTCCTCCTTTTCCTCCTTCTCCTCCTTCTCCTCCTCCTCCTCCTTCACCTCCTCCTTCACCTCCTTCTCCCCCCTCTGCTCTTCTCATCCTTCTCCTCCTTCTCTTCGTTCAACTTCTTCTCCTCCTTCTCTTCGTTCTCTTCCTTCTCCTCCTTCTCTTCGTTCTCTTCCTTCTCCTCTTTCTCCTCCTCCTTCTCCTTCTCCCCCTTCTCCTTCTTCTCCTCTTTCTCTTCCTACCCTTCCTTTCCCATCCTCCATATCCACCTTCCCTCACACCACCACTCTCTCCTCTTCCCCTTCCTCATCTTTCTTCCCCTCTTCCTCTCCCTAGCTTTCAGAAAATCAGATCCAAACAAGAAAGCTATAACTCTTTTATTCATATAACATTTTGCCTTCTTTTCTCTTCCTCTTTCAACATCATCACTACCTACTCATTCACCACTCCTTCCGATCCACTTCTTCTTTACATACAATACATCCCAGCTGTTTCTTACATCAATTCTGCGCTTTTTATGCTACTTCAATTCATCCATTACTCATATGAGATGTTATCAATGTGTCCCATGCTACAATGACAAGGAGCAAAAGAGAGAGAAGAGAAGAAGAGTGCAAAAGAAAGAAAGAAAGAGATTATTTAAAAGTGTGCGAAAAAGCGAGTGAAAGAGAATGGGAGACTATTGAAATATTACATACATTTGGTCATAATCCAGGGGCAGATATTAGGAGAGACTGATGCATTGTAAAACAGAAGAACAACACAGGTTCTTCCATCATTCTCTCTCACTCTATCACTCTTTATCTATTTTCTTCACTCTCTTCCTTTCACACTCTTCTGAAAATCCCCATTTTCCACAAAACCCAGACGGGACCCCAAGGTAACCATACCATAAAGGGATACCTGCCTTGAACATTCTGAAGGGGGGTTTCTTTGTGGTAGCTTGAGTTGATGAGAAGGCGGCCCCCCCTAAGGAGGGTTAGGTTGGATTCGAGGGAGGAGGCGAAATAATAAGAGTGACAGAGAGTGAGAGAGAGTGAGAGAATGAGTGAGAGAGGTGAAGGAGAGAGAGAGAGAGAGAGAGAGAGAGAGAGAGAGAGTGACAAAGAAAGAGTGTGATAGAGTTAGTGTGTGCAGGAGTAAGAAATATGAGTAGGTTGTTTATTGGAAGGAATGGTGTAAAGGTATGACGAAGAGTGAATACCTTCGATAAAGGAGGGGAAATATGTCCTTTTGAGAAAGTGCGAGGGGAAGTCCTGATGGAATCCTAAGGGACACAAGAAAAAGAGGAAGGGCAGATAGAATGGGAGGTAAAGAGAGAAAGATGCATCTCGTATACATACATGAGTAATGTCACATACCTTTGCACCGTGTCCCTTTTGAACGGCAAGACTTCTCCCTCCCCCTCACCACACCTCCATCACCCCCAATCCAATCCGTTACAGATGATGATGATATTGAAAAAGTAATCTTTCAGAAAAGAAAAATCTGAGAGGGTGGTGCATGCATTGACTGAATGACTGAGGGGTTGAATCACCCTATTTCTGGCGACAGAGGGAGACTTTTTCTCAAAGTAACTGACATTACTTTGTAAATGGAAAGAAAAGAAGAATGAGTAAGGGGAGGAGGAGGAAAGGAGGAGTAAAAGGAGAAAGAGTTGGAGGAAGATGAGGACGAATAGGATGAGGAGGAAGAGAGGAGGAATAGGACGAGGAGGAGGAGTAGAAAGAGGTGGAGGTGGAGGAGGAGGAATAGGAAGAGGAAGAGAGGAAGGAAAGGAGGAATAGGACGAGTGGAGGGAGGAGGAGGAGGAGGACGAGAAAGAGAAGGAGGAGTAGTATGAGGAAGAGGAGGAGGAGGAGGAGGTGGTGAAGAAGGAGGAGGAGGAGGAGGTGGAGGAGTAGGAGAAGGTGGAGGTGGAGGAGGAGGAGGAAGAGGAGGTCGACGACGACGACGAGGACGAGGAAAAAAGAAGGAGATAAGAAAAAGAAAAAAGTTGAAGAGGGAATGATTTGAGGGTATTGCACATCATTTGGCAATCTTTTTGTCGTGTCTTTTGTTTGATTCATCTGGCTTTCCATCTTTCATCCTTTATTCGCTTTGCTGTTATGTTTTTCCCTTCAAATATTGTAAGTTATTCAAAAAAAAAAAAAAAAAATACTTTGCATGAAATAATTCCACGAATAGATAAATAAAAAGGCATAACTCTTAGTATATAAGTATTTGCTGTACTTTTAAAAGTGTCAAAAAGTATTTAAAAATCGTTTCAAAATAATACTTTTTTCAGAAAAAATTCTAGTGAGATCTTTCTATTTGAAGGAAGGAAGTTAAAGTACAGCCTCCATGGAAGTTAAAGTACTGAGGATTAATATTCCACAAAAAAGACTAGATTTAATACATCTTCAATCAATATAAATAAGCATAGAACAAAAATTCCATATCTAACGTGCTTACACATTTCCGTTTTGCCAATTATATATATTTTTAGATCCTATTCCTCTGTAGAACAGTATATAATATGAACATATACATCGGATATATATATATATAGCTCATATAAGGCTACAAAGACCCATCTTTGGTTTTTGATGGGGGGGGGGGGACCAAGTTGAGTTTTGAAAGGGATAAAGGGGTAGGCATCCCTTGATGATGTCTCGGCACCGTCTCGGGGGACCACAAGGGGTCTTCCTCCACACCCTCCCCCAAATGGGGGCTACATGTGACAAGGTCATCCTCTTCGGGGAGGGGGGTATTTGGAAGCGGTGACACCACTGTTTTGTTACGGCTACTGCAAGGCTGTGCCCCTTCAACCCCCCCCCCCCCACCATACCAACCAACTAGAAATTTCTCACAACAATTGAGGCAGACTAGTGACAGTGCGGTGGTCCCCTGCTATTAAAGTAACGTGTTTGAGGGGGAATTTCGGGGGGATCAAGGCGTTGGTGGGTGGTGGGGGGACAGGCTCTTGACAAATTAATCACTTGCCACTGTCATATTGGTTTGGAACTGTGCCAAAAGTGAGGCCCAGGGCTGTCCCCCTGTTCTGATAGATGGATGGACATGTATCGAAGAACGTTGAGGTGCCCCCC
The DNA here is from genome assembly GCA_948455865.1 of Conomelus anceps. NCBI lineage: Eukaryota > Metazoa > Arthropoda > Insecta > Hemiptera > Delphacidae > Conomelus > Conomelus anceps. The sequence goes on along the minus strand of OX418227.1, from coordinate 14,526,704 downwards.
ACCCCAAAACGAGTTTGGAGCCCCCCCACAAATTGGGGCGGATGGACGAGATTGAGCTGTGGTTTTTGGTGAGGAAAAGGCTGAAGGTCTGAAAGCTTGGCGATGGGATCATTTGAGTTGAAATTTGATGGGTGGAATAGTATATTTCGCACCTAGGGCCGAAAATGTGTGTTTGCCGGCTCGAGATCGCGGTTTTCAAGTTCGAGACGAAGTCGAGAACTTGAAGCGTTTGAGAGCCGGCAAAACATTTTTGCCCGTGTTGCGAACGCTATTTTTCGCCACTACGAAAAAAAAAACAACAATGTTAAGATGGAAATTTTGAAAGCGAAATTTTAAGGCTATGGTACTTGCAAGAATACAAGGAACGGCTATCACCTTTTTATCCAACCTACAGCGCTCTGGGTGGGCATTTTGTCAACTACAACAACTGTTCACCAAAAGCACAAACTTGACAAACCTTGTTGTTCTTTAATCTGTGCTAAAAGGTTAGATGGTTAGGTTTTTTGTTGTTATTCCTGTTCCTGATTCGAAACCTGCATAAAACAACCAAAAACCTAACCAACTAACCTTTCTATACCAACAGTAACCTTTACCAACAGTTGCAGTAGTAGTCAAAATTCCTAAAAACAAAAAACCTAACCAACCAACCTTTTGGTGAGAGGTTACCAACATTTGTAATAGAATAGTTGACAAAATTCCCACCCAGAGCTCTGTAGGTTGGATAAAAAGGTTCTATTGTTTGATATCAAAACTACAAAATAATACATATTAAGTTATAAAAAGTGATCATTTTTGACATTTTAAATACTACGTACATATTAAATTATAAAAAATAAACATTTATTGATGGTTTAAATATTTTTGTTTTACATAAAAGTTGGAAGGATTCATTTTTACAATCATGACTGCTGTATCCAGACATGATCAGCTGTCATTCAAGGTCATTTTCTTTTCCGCCCTAGGGCGGTAAACGTTTACAGACCTCGACGGAAACCAAACACTTTCGGCCTCCATATGACGCACGAAAAACAGCTCATTACGTCCTAGTGTGGCGAAAAAGGTTTTAGTGGAGTTTCTAACTGATGGGGATTCAACCTGTATGTGTAATTATTTTTTGTGTAACTATTTTTTGTGTAATTATTTTTTGTGTAACTATTTTTTGTGTAATTATTTTTTGTGTAACTATTTTTTGTGTGATTCTGATAACGTTAGGCGAGTCTTAAGTCGCGTCACCACCAACCGAACATGCTCGGCGAACAGTTTTCGCTGGAATTATCTGATGTAGCCGAACATTGTTTGGTGTGGACGCCTTTTCGAAAATTATGATCGGTGTGATGGGGCTAGTGGAGGGAACACGTTTTTGTGCGTCACTGTTCGCTCACAGACCGAACATTTCAATTGAACTCACGAACATGTTCGGTGACCCATATGTTTAATGTTTGCCCGTTTTTTGTATTCGCCAACAATGTTCGGTTGGTGGAGACGTGGCTTTAGGCTTGTTTCATGACTTGCTTTCACACTTTTACGATTTTATCAGAACTTTTGAGAGTTACGTATTGTAGAAAGTTTAAGTGCAGTTTCTTACTGATAGAGATTTATTCTGTATATATAATGTCTGTATTTTATACTTTGTATGTATTTCATACTCTATTATGTATGCATAGTTGTAAAAATCTCAAGCAGGCTCCATTAGGTCGCTTTTTTGCTTGTACGTTTTCACTACTAATAATTATTCTACTAAACATTTTTTAAACAAACGCTGATTTTTTTGTTTTTCGAGCTTGATTTTGACTTTATCAATGTCACCATTATACATTTCTCCCCCTAAGGATGAATCACACATAGGTCAGAGACCTGAGTTGGATGATTTCGATCCTACAGTTTTAGGAGGTTCCGAACCACGGGGAAGTGATTTTACAGCAGAGAACAGTTTTTTTTGCTAGACAATCAAATTAATGCAATGAGCCATGAGCCGAAGCAGGTATCTCTTCAGACAAATAAAGATAAGCTACAAACTCCAAAGCCCTTTTTTTAAGGGTGATCGATTAGATTGGCCAGCAAAAAATACTCTTTTTTCTGCTGTAATATCACTTCCCGGTGGTTCAGAACCCACCTAAAACTGTAGGTCCAACTCATCAATCCAATTAAAAAGGGAAGTGATAGCCGCGAGCCGTAGCGGGTATCTGTTTAATTAGATAGAGATAAGCTGCGTTCTCGTAGGTCCTGTTTGTAACGGTGACCGATTAGATTGGCCAGCAAAAAAACTCTGTTCTCTGCTGTAAAATCACTTCCCGGTGGTTCGGAACCCACCTAAAACTGTAGGTCCAACTCATCAAAGCAATCAAAAAGGGAAGTGATAGCCGCGAGCCGTAGCAGGTATCTGTTTAATCAGGTAGAGATAAGCTGCGTTCTCGTAGGTCCTGTTTGTAACGGTGACCGATTAGATTGGCCAGCAAAAAGACTCTGTTCTCTGCTGTAAAATCACTTCCCGGTGGTTCGGAACCCACCTAAAACTGTAGGTCCAACTCATCAATCACCATCATCCAACTCATTACCCTAGCACGGGTCTGAAACCTATGTGGGCTTCATCCTCCAAAAAAAAATTCATTACCCACGCACAGGTCTCAGACGTATGTGAGCTTCATCTTCGGGAGGGAAAATGAGCTATTTTCCAAGTACCCAGTTCTTGAATGAATTCAACGGTGTATGATGCACCATTTATTCCTACTTTAGACATCTTGTCTATCAAGATTTTATGATTTTTAGATTTATTATGATTTTTCATGTTGTTTCAGCAGTTCTTGAACACCCAGTCGTAGAAAAACCTCTTCATCAAGTGGAAGAAAGAAGTTTCGTTAAGAATCATTCACAAACTCCAATTATGTTCGTCTCAAGCATCAATATTCAAGTTTGATTCGAAAATCAATTACTAATCATCTTCTTGGCTCAAAAGACAGCCCGCTCAAAATGAATCGACCTTGAAAATAGACGGAGCGTTCTACATTAATGACGTCATAGATCCCTCTCCACTCTCTTTCCTCTCGCATTCTCTTTATAAAGCCCTTGAAAATGTGAAAATCATCTTTAAAATATTGGGGAATTCACTAATTGGAACTGCTTGAGAAATCATTAAGGAATGATCGTTTTTTAAAAGGTTCAAGTCGTTAGGTGGTGACCATTTAAGACAGGATCGTTGATAATTTTAGATGTTTTCCCGACACGTACCTTTGTTGAAAATAATGGAATGTTCTGCAAGTAATTGCTCCAGCCTATCCCGGGTTTTCTTGTGTCATCTGCAAAGAAAATAATTAAGCAATATTACTCGCATAATAATATTGTTACGGGTTCTAATATCTAAAATAAGGCTGGCAACACTAAGGCCGGCAATAGACGGACTGCTTCAAGCAGTCGGGGTCGACTGCTTGAAGCAGTCGCAGTTGGGCGGATTGCATTTTCAATGTTAAAATCAAGACCGCACTACACGGACTGCTTGTGCAGTCGAGTTGCGGTCGGTAACAAAACATGCAGTCCATTTGCAGTCGAGTTCCGCCGTGCTGCCGACTGCAAAAATGCAGTCGGTCTGCAATACACGGACCGCTTCAAGCAGTCCACTCGACTGCTCGCATCACTTCTCATATTTCACTCATTGTGTGTTTTTCGTAGGCTATGCGTTCTGTGAACATGGCACGTTGTTTTCAAAACTAGTTTTACTTTGTCACTAGAGTATTCTTCAAAGACAAAGATCCTGTTTTATTATATTTTTTGATTTTGGCATAATTTTCTAAAATATATTTTGGCTCTATCTTTTCATAAAAATATCGTTATTCAATATTTCTAGTAATAACTTTTTATTGTAAATTTAACGACTTGCAGTCAATTTTTATAGGTGGTTAAATAATAATTGTACTCACACTTAGTCGAACGTTTTCGAGTTATGGAAACTCATATTCAAGGCATCCTAGATCGGCAATATTGGTTTGTTGGTTAGATGCTCAATGAATTAAATTTTAATCACACATACTTTTTGACCACATGATACAAAAACCACAATTCTTCTAACCAACATCGCCGATCTAGAATGCCTTGAAGATGAGTTTCCAGAACTCGAAAGCGTTTGGCCAAGTGTGAGTACAATTATTATTTATTCACCTACAAAAACTGATTGCAAGTCATTAAATTTCCAATACAAAGTTAATATTAACAACGCAGATCGTTAAGGAACAAAAAATCCAAGAATTTAATTCTAGTACTTAGGCTGGTTATTACTATTTGTTCTATTAAATGATCAATCTTTTTATTGATTTATAATTATTCGCTGTGTAATTAATAACCCTGTGATTTTATATACTGTAATGTTACTATTTCTTGTATTTTTTCATGTCAAGTGGCCATCTTTGTATGACGAGAATAATGTATTATTATATTAAATTAATTATAATTTATTTTTTGAGGATCCATTTCTCATTCCATCCATTTACCCATTTTTCAGACTATTATTAAATTTGTTTTAAACCATATTCAGAAATTTGATTAAATGTGTCTTTCTTCAATTAATTTGTGCTCCAATCATTTCTAGAAAATTATTCACAGTAATTTTATTAATAATTGATTGTCTTTATGGAAGGCTCTCCACAGTCTCAACTCTACTCCGCCTATTGAACAAGGCAGTCACCGACTGCTTGAAGCAGTCCAAAAGCAGTCGAGCCGACTGCAAACCGACTGCTTTTGGACTGCTTCAAGCAGTCGGTTTGCAGTCGGTTTGCAGTCGGCTCGACTGCACTTTTGCAGTCACTTACGACTGCTTGAAGCAGTCCGTCTATTGCCGGCCTAAAGTTCACACTTGCACTTTATTTACACAAATTAGTCTATTTACACACATTAATTGTAAGTTCAATTAATAAATAAAAACAGATCAACAAATTACAAGCTAATACTTATTTTTTTAGTAATTATTTACAAGAATTAAGGTATAATTAATTACAGGCTGATCAATAACAAAATAAACTAGAGTCCAATAAACTGTACAATAATGTAGAAAGAAATGATAAAAAGAGCAACTACTCACTTACAAAACACAGTCCAATTCGTTATTTGACAGTCCCAAATAATATCACTTAACACAACGTCTTTAAACTACTAGTAAGCTGCACAAACAGTAAACAATTGTCTCTGCACTTGACACTGGAATCAAGCACTGTTTACTCCAATGGCACGAGATCTATAACACAATCTGACACGCGGGTTTGTAAAACTAAAACTAGTTTGTTCACGTGGACTTCTTTATATAGCTGTTGTAGCTGTATAATTCCAAGAATTGGCGGCTTCTCGAAGCTTCAAGATACTTGGAATATAGACCTCGATTGTTCAAGAAGTCTGAAGAAATCTCGAGAAATTCAATTGAGTGAGAGAGTTGCACACTTGAAGAATAAGAGTGACAAAGACATGTGAAAAGAAAGAGAACGCAGATTGTGTTTCACGTCACGTTCGACCGTGAATGGAATGATCTACGTAGAACAACGTAGTTCTATGTGCGTAAATAACTGCTTTGCTTGCTTTTGTAACATAATGAATAACTAGTGGATCTTTTCACTTAGACGACATGCAGGTCTTTAAAATGAAGCTAACAGAAACTCAATCATTGTGTGACTACTCATTGTGAGCCTTTCAACATTGTACATCTGTACAATAACTTTCTAATCACTTTCAAGTTAAAAGCTATTTTTGTTAGCTTTTAAAGTGAATTTTACGACTTGCAGTCAAAATCACGGCCTTGATGATGAGATTCAATACCTCGAAAACGTTTGGCCTACAGAGTAAGTAAATTCTACTTATTCTCAATGAAAATTTGACTGCAAGTCGTTGAATTCACTTAAAAAGTTGATATTAACAACGCAGTTCGTCATGGAACAAGAAATCCAGCTATTTTTGTGTTATTGTTATCACAACAAAAAAAGAAAAGCTTCAAGCTCTTCCTTTCAGTATCATTTATCAAAATAATAATGAAAGAAAAAATAAAAAGACGAGCTTCCCCTTACACACAAAACAATAATTTCAAAAATAATTGAGCAGAAGTGGAGCAGGTCAATAGCAATCAACTATAATTCCATTCCCCAGGTAATTGAAAAATAGCTCGAACTCTATCAAACTTTTTGAGTCTTTTAATGACGCAAATTGATTTTTTCAACTTGATGACCTCTACTTCATTAATTATTTAGCTATCGCACTCACGAATACTTCAAGTTGCTCTCTTATTCTATCTTGCTTTGAAATAGACAAATATAACGGAAAAGTAAGGCTCCATAAACACCAGGTACAGGCATCTGAAAATGGTTGAGTTCATGGTAAACTTACCAGTAACCGGTCAATGTTACCGGTGGCGTCTGATTGGTATATTCAAATTCATAGACGTTAAAAAATTTTAGTAGAATCAGATGCCATCGGTAACATTTACTAGTTATTGGGAAGGCACCCATAAACGCAAACATTTTTTTTTTAGGATGAAGCCCACATAGGTCTGAGACCTATGCGTGGGTAATGAGTTGGATTATGGTGATTGATGAGTTGGACCTACAGTTTTAGGTGGGTTCCGAACCACCGGGAGGTGATTTTACAGCAGAGAACAGGGTTGGTTTTAATGTTTTGGAAGCTAATGTTTTAATGTTTTTGAGACCCTGTTATTGAAGCTTTGAATCACATTCCGCCCTCATGACTGCTATTTTGATTTCAATTTTTGTTGTTTTTGAATTTCACTAATGTGAATTTCATGAATATAACACATTCTGAACTAAAAGAAAAATCGAATTTGCATGGGATTCTGTACTTACATAAACAGCTGTATTGTTTCAGCTGGGTTAAAGTGACGAAATTTACTAGCTTCGGTTAAATGTGGGTTTTCCAACTATGAATTAGAAGCAAAGTTTTATGTGCGTTTGCCTGGTGTTTAAAAAGGTCAATTCACAAATATCAGTTACGGCGCGTCACAGTCACAGTTCCGTCTCAGTTCAGTCACGGTAACAATCAGTCACCTGACGGGTCAGCGCCGGACGCGTGTGGACAGCGTAACCGGAAACTCAGATAAGAATATATTTTATGACTGTGACGAGACGGATAGCTCGGAACTGAGACGCGCCGTGACTGATGTGTGTGAATCGACTTTTAAGATACTTACTGAAAAGAAGTACGGTTTCTTGTATTGGTGTTACGACGCACAAGTCCCAAGAATCATGTGGGCATCATCTGACAAAAACGTAGAAGAAGAAAAAGAAGGAGAAGAAAAAGAAAAAGGAGGAGAAGAAAATGAAGGAGAAGGAGAAGAAGAAAACAAAGAGGCAGGACAAGGTACAAATCAGAAAGCAAATAAAAGACAAAGTGCTGTAGAAAAAGTAAATTTGATAGAGGTTTCTAGCTAAATGGTGGGTGGAGCAAAAGAGAAATTGGGCGATGAAGTGAGGTAGAAAGAGAAGCAGAAAGAGAGAAGGAATGTCAAAGAATAGTTTGAAAGAGACAAAGTACAGCCCAAGTTTGCCGCTTGTTTGGACCAGGTGGTGTTTCAACAAAGTTTCTTCAGAGTGAAGACCAAGTAGTAAATGAAGAAGAAAGAAAGTAAAGAAGAAGGAGAAGAAGAAGAAGAAGAAGAAGAAGAAGAAGAAGAAGAAGAAGAAGAATAAGAAGAAGAAGAAGAAAGTGGTGTGAAGTATTAGGCTTAGCTAGGCGTTACTTGCCAGATTAGCTACCAGTGAACTGCCTCACTCATGATCCAGCTGCTGGAGCTGGAAGGATGAAGAGGGGTGTGGAGAAGTAGCTCATGGAGTCAGTTATGGAGCCATAGCTTACTTCACGATTTTACTTCACAATTGTGTTATTACATTAAATTTGGAAAATCTTGACTTGGCTTCTAAAAACAAGGTGTAAAGTTGTGTATAGAAAATTAAAAACGGGTCGATACCTTGAAATAATAAATGTTTGGAGTATCTTCCAAATTACAAGAGTTTTTGAATTTTATATCAAGTCTTATTGATATTTTTTGGTTGATTACGTCTTGAAGACTATAGTTATGGACTTACTCTGGTTATTTGATAACAAATCTTATACTAAAAATTACTGCTAGCCATATTCACTAACTACCTTTATAGTCGTGCATTATTTATTTTTCATATTGGATTGGCTAGCAGAAAACACTCTGTTCTCAGCTGTAAAACCACTTCCCGGTGGTTCGGAACCAACCTTCTTTGGTTCGAGACCCAATTGCACTCTCTTCCGCAAGACGTTTATATTCCTGGCACCCAGGTTCTACAACGTTCTGCCTAAAGCAGTCTAAAGCAGACAATAGGAACACCGTGTTGTCGATGTTTTTTGAGAAGGAAACTTAAGGCTTGGCTGTTAACTCTTTCCCCTGAATATGTAGAAGGCTTGTTTCGAGTGCTTGGTTGAGTAGCCTACATCCTACAATATAATATGATACAAATTATTAATTTGAAATTTCACATGATTAATTTTTCCCTTAAAAACCTTGTAATTTATCCTTTTTTCATTTTTTTCTGATCTCTGATGATTTGTTTCCATCCGACTCCCTCCAGCGGTCCACAAGTACTTATATCTTGTGTGCTGGACTGTACTTTCTCAAGATACTTATTATTATTGTATAATTCATCTGAGTTGCAGCGTGGTTTACATTATCTTGTAATTCTTATGTATTTTTATTTTTAGTTTATTTTTTCTTTTGTATACTGGATTGACTTCTTTTGCTTTTGATTATTAGTTGCAAGTTCTGTAATTTTGTTGCTGTTGTTGTTGTTCTGTTCGTATTGTAATTTTATATCTTGAGAATAAACTTTATATTATATTATATATTATTATATATAACCTAAAATTGTAGGTCCAACTCATCAATTAACAAAACAATGTACAATTAACAAAAACCTAGATATATTGGTAGGAAACTGTACAACAAGCTACCGCAGTTTTTAGTCTTGAAAATATATAAATATTTAAAAAAACAATTGAAAAAATATTTAGCTGATAAAGCTTTTTATAGTGTACAAGAGTTCCTTTCAAATCAAAATTAAGCCTTGCCTCATCTAATTGATACAGTAATTATAGTATCTAGTATATAATATTGTTGATCTGACTTGTCTTATACTCCTTAACTGGAGTCTCCAAGAGATAATCTACAAAAAAAGAAATCAATCACCATCATCCAATTCATTACCCAGGCACAGGTCTAAGACCTGTGTGAGCTTTATCCTCCAAAAAAATATTATTCCAATTTAATAATTATAATGATTAAATATCATGATAATTAATTCAATATTTATCATTTTTTCATCGATCTTTGAACCATCCCCAAAAAGTCAAATCATAGTCAAGCTGCATATGTGACCAAACAATATACATAACAAGCAATACACAATTTTTTTGTAGATTACGTCTTGGAGTCTCCAGTCAGATTTCCCGTTGGATTTCTTAATCTGTGCTCCAGTTAAGGAGTGTAAGACAAGTCAGATCAACAATTATACACTAGTTACCATAATTACTATATCAATTAGTTGAGGTGAGGCTTAATTTTGATGGAAAGGAACTCTTGTACACTATAAAAACCTTTATCAACTAAATATTTTTTCAATTGTTTTTAAAATATTTCTATATTTTCAAGACTCTTTAAAAACTGCGGTAGCTTGTTGTAGAGTTTCCCACCAATTGAGATCATTGTACATAATTATTTGCACTATAAAAGTAGCATTATCTGAGTCTACTATTGTATTTAACTATGTGATGTTGATAATAATTATCTTCATTTATTCATGTTAATTTTCAAATTTTGCATATGAATGGTTAAAAACAAAATTTTGTAAATTTATGCAATGTTACACAATATTTTTTCAATTGTTTTTTAAATATTTCTATATTTTCAAGACTCTTTAAAAACAGCGGTAGCTTGTTGTAGAGTTTCCTACCAATATAACTAGGTTTTTGTTTGAATAAGCTACTATTGTGACTCATCAAGTGATAATCTTTTCAACTCATAACCATAGAATAAGGAAATTAAGTTGATGGTTTGACTATGCCACAACTTTTGATAGACAAAAAATCCAATGCAAGTTATGGAAACGAGAAGTGGACTCCCTCTCTATTTTTCGCTATCTGAATTCCAGAGTTTTAAGCCCCTCGCAAGTAAGTCGGGTGTGCTTAGTGTTTAGTAAGCCCGGCTTAGCACACACGTCACACATTACTTAGGGGCAAAGCAGCGCTGAATGCGATTGCAAGCTCTAAACTGTATCACAGTCATATAAAAATGCCATCTAAGTACTCAATGCTAATCCGATTCGCGTGATAATTTCACCTTCCCCCTTTCACTCACCCCTTTCACTCACCCCTTTCACCCCCCCCCACTATAACCTCGCCACCCACACAACATGTCAGGTCAAATAAATGTATCATTCAACTTTCAGCTTTTTGATTCTTGGAATGAGTCAGTGTTTTCTTTCATCTTCTTTCCATAAATCAAAATACGGTTATGAAATAGTATATTACGTTACAAGTGCGGGAAATGGTGTTTACCGTATGAGTATAATGAGTTAACGCACGAGACGAAGTCGAGCGCGGTATTATCATACGAATATGGTAAACATCTTCCCGGACGAGTTATGTACGATATTTTTTGTCATACTAGTCTAAAATATAAAAAAAAGATAAACTTTGAGCTACTACAGCAAGCATCATCAAAGTAACATAACCTCAAAATCAATCACAGCAGTAGAATACTAAAAATACTTCTGAGATCAGCTGTTTTCCAAATTCTCTAACAGCTAGAATCCATTACCGCACTGAAAAAGGATGCGGTAATGAAAATCAGCTGTTCTTTCTGTAGACAGACGTTTACCGGCTCGATTCAATGCTCGGTAAAGTGGTGATTATGTACAAGTATGACAAATAGCTATTTGTGTAACTAGAGTGCAAAATAGCGTTTTTCTGCATCGAGAGAAACAGTTTTTTTCACGAGCCGAAGGCGAGTGAAAAAAGTTTCTCGAGTGCAGAAACAATACTTTGCGCTCATATTACACATTAAATTTTTCCTACAGTAGTGTATAAAGTAATTTAAACAGAACAAAACAGGGCATACATAACCTGAAAATTCCTCACATAACCTATCTTCGAATCAAATCGATTTCATCAACAACAACTACAACAACTATTTCACAGCTGAAGCAGAGTAGCCAACCTATTTTTGAATGCAGAATAGGGAACCTGTGTATTACATGCTCACTATTTTGTGTTGTTAAGTTGCAAATTTGGAGTGCGGAAAAGTACATTCCCGCACTGGAATTGACTTTCCCGCACTGGTGCAGAAATAGACTATTTTGCGTGCTACAGTTGGTGCAAAATAGGCACTTTTTTGGGTCACTGTAGGAAAAAAATATTTTACTGCTGTGATGGATTTTGAGGTTATGTTTGATGATGCTTGTTGTACTTGCTCAAAGTTTATCTTTTATATTTTAGAACAGTATGACAAAAAATATCGTACGTAACTCGTCCAGAAAGATGTTTACCGCACTTGTATGATAATACCGCACTCAACTTCGTCTCATGCGTTAACTTATACTCTTACGGTAAACACCATTTCCCACACTTGTAACGTTATATACTATGTTTTTTTTCTAGCACCATATTTTTTACAATCTTATCTATTCCACCTTAAAAAATAATAATTCTTGATTATATTTAAAAAATTATATTATGATCTCCCAACCTCACATTTTAAACACAATCTTATCTTTCTCACAACCAAATAAAATAAGTAACATTCAGAAAAGAATGGTTATATAATAAAACTTAAAAAAACACCTTCAAGTGGAAATTGTGACTCACGTTATGGCGTGACGGTTTTCACTCTTTTGTTAATAGCATCGCCACGACCCACACTACAATGTTCTTAAAGCTTTATTATATTAACTTTTTAAGTCAATTCAACGACTTGCAGTCAAATTTTTATTAAGAATAAGTAGTATTTTACTTACTCTGTAGGCCTTGAAGATGGGTTTTAACAACTCGAAAACGTTCGGCCTACAGAGTAAGAAATATACTACTTATTCTTAATAAAAATTTGAATTCACTTGAAATAATAGAAATATTTAAATTTCGTTGAATTCACTTAAAAATTAATATTAACAACACAGTTCGTCATGGAACAAGAAATCCAGGAACTTTATTATATATTTGTGGAAACAAGATGGCTCTTCAACATCACAGAATGGTTATTATTCTTCAAACCCTTACTTTACGTACAACCTCCTCTCTTCCACCTAGAGAAGCTATTCTAAAAATAATTGTTTTTATAATTATTTCTCAACTTTGTATTTTTACAGCCAATCTTACCTTTCTCACCTCAAAATAAAAGGTACCTAACCACGTTATTAACCATCCACTATCAAATTTATTTAATCCTGTTAATGTTTAATTTAATTTGATTTCCAAATTATTAAAAAAAGAAACTCAAGTCTACATTCTTACACACTTTATTATGTTTTTTACCTCTAATAAAATACAAAAAAGTCATATTATGACATTATTAGGCATCCTTCATTCAATTTATTCTTTTTATTCTGGTTTTCAAATTATTGAAAAAAACTTGACCTGTATTTTTACAGAAAATGTTTTCTTCCTCAAAATAAAATAGTGAAAAGTCATATACCCAGTATTATTAATTATACTTTATTAAAACCTAGCATTCATTCTTGAATATAGATGACAGCTGTTTTTCTCATGTTAAGATAATATCAAGTTTAAAATCTGAAAATACTGGTACATTATTTTTTTTACCAGGGATTCTCTAATTAAAATCCAAATAGGCCAAATTTAGAAATAATATACAGTAGGAATAATTAGTCTGGGCGCACGGCCGTTTGATAGTCTGCCATGGCGAGGGGAGTGTTTATCGCTCATTTCTAAAAACATGTGGCCCGTGCGACGCTGCAGATGTCTTCAAGGTCAACTAGTCAACTTTTAACAGGACGGCTAGTAGTGAAACCAGAGCCACGCGCCCAGACTAATTGTTTCTAGTGTAGAGTAGAGTAGATTAATTACAACAAAAAAAAAGAAGAAAAATTAAGTTTATAAAAATGTAATCTTTGGTAGTTTTAGTCATGTAGTCTTTTTGTATTTGTCTAGATTTAGTATTAAATGGAAATAAAGTGAATATTTTCTTAAAGAGGCCTCAGAATAAGTCAATGTCTTCCACAGAAGACAAAAAAACCCGAAAAAAGTGAATCTAATAAATCATTCCTGATTACTATCCACATATAGATTCTGTTTGTTGACAGGCTGTTGAATAAAAAATGGGCCACTTTGAGCTCCTCCACAGTTCAATTATTGATAAGAGTCTTAATAATTGAACGTCTGACGTCATAGGAAAGATAACTGTCAACGTTTCTCCTTGTTTTTGAAAATAAAATAATCAACAGCGACCATCATCACGACTCTTGCATGAGAGAGTGGCAAAGTTCAAAATTAGTCCAGACAACTACTATGACAGGTGAATATTTGACTCTAGATTACCTTGATGACTCCAGATTGACTCCAGTGAAGTAAGAAAGTAGTTTCATTTGACTCCAGGTTCATTTAACGGTAGATCCTCTTGACTCCAGTCTTGATTCTGGATAGATTCCTCCTCCTACACTTCATCATCCTCCTCCTCCCCTTCTCCTCCTTCTCCTACTTCTACTCCTTCTCCTCCTTCTCTTTCTCCTCATCCTTCTCCTCCTTCTTCTCCTGCTCCTCCTCACTCCTTATTCTCCTTTTTTTCACCTCCTCCTCCTCCTTCTGGTTCTTCTCACCCTACTCCTCCTCGTCCTCCTTCTCCTCCTCCTCCTCTCCCGCTCCTCCTCCTCCTACTCTTCCTTCTATTCCTTCTCTTTCTAATCCTCTTATTCCTCATTCATCTCTTCCTCCTCCTTCTCCTTCTCCTCCTCCTTCTCATCCTTCTCCTCCTATACTTCCTTCTCCTCCTTCACTTCCTTCTCCTAATTATTCTCCTCCTCCCCCTCCTTCTGCTCCTTCTCCTCCTCCTCATCCTCCTCCTACTCTTCCTTCTCCTTTTTGTCCTCCTTGTCCTTCTTCTCCTCCTTCTCCTCCTTCTCCTCCTACACTTCCTTTTTCTCCTTCTCCTGATTATTCTCCTCCTCCTTCTCCTCCTTCTGCTCCTTCTCCTCCTTCTCCTCCTTCTCCTCCTTCTCCTCCTTCTCCTCCTTCTCCTCCTTCTCCTCCTTCTCCTCCTTCTCCTTCTTCTCCTCCTTCTCCTCCTTCTTCTCCTTCTCCTTTGTCTCCTCCTTCTGGTCCTTCTCCCCCTTCTCCTCCTCCTCCTTCTCCTTCGTCTCCACCTTCTCCTCCTTCTCCTCCTTCTCCCCCTTTTGCTCCTTCTCCTTCTTCTCCTCCTTCTCCTCTTTCTCCTTCTTCTCCTCCTTCTCCTCTTTCTCCTCCTTCTCCTCCTTCTCCTCCTTCTCCTCCTTCTCCTCCTTCTCCTTTGTCTCCTCCTTCTGGTTCTTCTCCCCCTTCTCCTCCTCCTCCTTCTCCTTCGTCTCCACCTTCTCCTCCTTCTCCTCCTTCTCCTCCTTCTCCTCCTTCTCCTCCTTCTCCTCCTTCTCCTCCTTCTCCTCCTTCTCCTCCTTTTGCTTCTTCTCCTTCTTCTCCTTCTTCTGGTCCTTCTGGTCCTCCTCCTCCTCCTCCTCCTTCTCCTTCGTCTCCTCCTTCTCCTCCTTCTCCGCCTTTTCCGCCTTCTCCCTCTTCTTTTACGCATCCACCAGAGTCTCCTGCTCTGATTTTCGTTTTCTTCTTCTCCTTCTCCTTCTACTTGTACTTTCACCTTGTCCTTTATATCATCTTAAATACCACTTTACACAATGTATGTGATGCTAGTAGCCTGCTATTGTTTTTTGCCACTCATAGAACTCCTCAAGTTTACGTGTTCAAAGTAATCTAGTTCAATTTAATCCCCTTAAACATAACTCTCAAATCCATACCTTATTCCATTCAATTTCAAGCGGTGCCTGAAGATGCTCGTACAGTACAGCGAAACGATCCTTCCACCAATATAGCGTTTTCACTTGAAAGTTAGAGTAAATAATAAGAAGTAAATAATTAGAGTAAATGATAAGAATAAATAATATATATTTAATTAAATACCAGTGGAAATGGAAACTGGGTGAACTTCAAATAAAACAAAATAATGCTCTCATATCGTACAAACAACTCGGATGACTCCTGATGGGTTACGGAACAATACCGTAACGTTAACTTAACGTATAAAACGATAAAACAGTCACACAATGTAACTTCCTTTATTAGTGAGTTGTACCTGTCGCTAGGCGTTGATGACAATGAATATTTTCCGGCTTGGTCACGAAATTCGGTCGTTTGTGAAAATCGTTGCTCAATTTTCTCTAGATTTTCTCGGGTTTCCCGATTTGTTTTTCACGCCTCAGATGATAATAACTGTTGTTATGTTCGGGAAAATCATGAGCAGAAGTTTCGTGCAATTGGTAGGTAGGAGAATCACTATACACAGAAAATAGTTGTTTTTACCATAAGGAATTCGTAATAGATTTCAAAATATTATTTGAGTTATCAACAGCTGTAGGTTAAATGCGATCAGGCTTTTTATAGAATCGCTATCAGTTGATATATTGTTTTTGGAAGAATCAAAATGAGTAGTATAAAAAGGACAGATTCAGCACAACCTTGACCTTTGACCCCCCACCCCTGCCCCCTTCCAGGCCCCTTCCCCTCTTCCCCCCATACCCTCTCTCTTGCTCTCTCTCTTCCCCCCTCACTCTTGCTCTCACTCTCTTCCCCCCTCTCTCTTGCTCTCTCTTTTCCCCTCACCCACTCTCTCTCTTCCCCCCAAAAAAATCTCTTCAAATTAAAAAATTAAATTCTACAAAATATTCTAAATATTCAGTATTATGCAATTCAAAGCTATTATTATTCAAATTGTTTCATATGTGTGTGGCTCGGAGTTGGCGAGAGGAAGCAACAAAATATTAGTATGTTTTTGGTCATTATCATTGCCATAAGTTGGAGCTCTGTGATATTCTGAGAGCTGAGACTTCGTACACCCTTTTTTAATAGAAGGTGGAGTGAATAAAATTTACATCAATAATGAAAAAGATAAACAAGATAACAAATAACTCAGTGATGTTTTCCATGACGAAATACTTGATCAACAATCTAATATAAAAACTGACACTGTATTTCAATTTAATCTTTACTCACTTATATTGGAGATACTGGAGGGATGCATTTCCCTCCAGTATCTCCAGTATAAGTGAGTGATATAATATATTAAATTGAAATACAGTAGTAGTATAAAATTGACAGATTCAGCGCAACCTTGACCTTTGACCTTCCCCCCCCCCCCCCCCGGCTCACCGCAACCTTCCGGACCCATTCCCCTCTTCGCCCTCTCTCTTGTCCCCTCTCTCTCTCTCTCGCTCACTCCCGCTCTCTCTCTTACTCTCTCATACCCTCTCTCTTGCTCTCTCATACCCTCTCTCTTGCTCTCCCATACCCTCTCTCTTGCTCTATCTTGCCCTCTCTCTTGCTCTCTCTCACGCTCTCTCATACCCTCTCTCTTGCTCTCTCATACCCTCTCTCTCGCTCTCTCTCACGCTCTCTCTCTCGCTCTCTCTCACGCTCTCTCTCTCGCTCACTCCCGCTCTCTCTCTTACTCTCTCATACCCTCTCTCTTGCTCTCTCATACCCTCTCTCTTGCTCTCCCATACCCTCTCTCTTGCTCTATCTTGCCCTCTCTCTTGCTCTCTCTCACGCTCTCTCATACCCTCTCTCTTGCTCTCTCATACCCTCTCTCTCGCTCTCTCTCACGCTCTCTCTCGCTCTCTCTCACGCTCTCTCTCTCGCTCTCTCTCACGCTCCCTCTCTCGCTCTCTCTTGCTCTCTCATACCCTCTCTCTCGCTCTCTCTCACGCTCTCTCTCTCGCTCTCTCTCACGCTCTCTCTCACGCTCTCTCTCGCTCTCTCACGCTCTCTCTTACCCTCTCTCCTTCTCCTTCTCCATCCCCAATAGAAGGCTTCTTCTCCTTCTCCTTCTCTTTCTCCTTCTCCTTCTCCTTCACCTTATCCTTCTCCTTCTCTTTCTCCTTCTCCTTCTCCTTCTCCATCCCCAATAGAAGGCTTCTTCTCCTTCTCCTTCTCCTTCTTCTTATCCTCCTACTTCTTCTTCTCCTTCTCCTTCTCCTTCTCCTTCTCCTTCTCCTTCTCCTTCTTCTTCTCCATCGCCATCTCCTTCCCCATTTCCTTCTCCTTCTCCTTCTTCTTCTCCTCCTACTTCTTCTTCTCCTCATTCTCTCTCCTTCTCCTTCTCTTTCTCCTTATCCTTCTCCATCTCATCCTCCTCCTCTTTCTCTTTCACCTCTTATTTATCTTCTCCTTCTTCATCTCTCTTGCTCTCTCACACCCTCTCTTTCTCTTTCACCCCTTCTTTATCTCCTCTTTCTTTCTCTTCCTCTCTCATACACTTGTATAATGTTGTAGTCACGTTTTTAGTGCATGGCGCCAGAATGTCAAGGTCAGTGATTACGTAATGCGAGAAACGAGCGATAACATTTGGAGAAAGAGGAATGATGATAACGCAAGGAACAGTAGATAACTATGCGCCAGTGAATGTAGTGGAGAGTAATTGCGAAGTAGAACAACAAACTATAGTAGCTGAGGAGAATGCGAAGATCGGAACAAAGAAGAGACGAGAAGAATGAGTTTATCCCGCTGCGAACCGTTTACAGTGAGAGGAGCTGACTCTGATACTACGAACGTGGAGACAATAAGAAGAGAGCAAAGAGACAAGCAATAGCCGACAACTCTCTTCCTCTTCTTCCCCACACCCTCTCTCTCACGCTCTCTCTTCCATTCTCTCTCTTGTAGTAGTAGTATCCTATTGATGACAGTAATATAACTTACAAAACGGTGTAATAGTAACGTATCGTCTTGTATATATTTTTTATCTATCTTCCATGAATGTAGGTGTTGTCGTCAATCCAAGGTAATAGTCAGAAGTTATATAAATTATACTTTACTCTCTCTTCTCCTCTCCCTCTTTCTCAGCTACCTCTTTCCCCTGTCTCTTTCCTCAAACTTTTATAGAGACTATTTATCAAAAGTTTCCTTGTCATACTCTTTCCGCAAGCATCAACAATGATGCTATAATTTTTCCTCTTGGCAAAGGACATTATAAAATCGCTACCAATCATGAACAGCTACAGGCTACCATCTATATATATTTTACCATTACTATTTGTTATACATCCACGTGTCGGCAGAAAAGGACCTTATGAAATCGCTGCCAATCTTGGACAGCTATACCATCAATATCCACCATTAAGAGAGAGAGGGCGAAGAGGGGAATGGGTCCGGAAGGTTGCGGTGAGCCGGGGGGGGGGGGGGAAAGGTCAAAGGTCAAGGTTGCGCTGAATCTGTCAATTTTATACTACTTACAGTGTCAGTTTTTATATTAGAACAAATAACTAGTAATTTTGTGAACAGTAGATTTCACGCCCAAGAATGAGGGTGCTTCACAAAGGAACATACTCGATGTATTCACCATCGATGTATTGTCTCAATGATAATCACCATCGCAAAATTGAACACAGTCATCAGAACTAACCCTCGATTATAAAGTATATTTGAGTCAAATAACACTGAATGATCGTCTCAATCATAACAGTTTCTTGAAGACCATGTGACAAAAAATTGGAATTTTGGTTCAGTTGATGCCCTTGACGTGTACTGAAAAAGGATTTCAAGATTTTTGAAAAAATAGCAATAAAATCAAATATTTTTTAAAAATTTGAATTTATTTTAATGTGCCTGTAAATGTTATAAAGGCTGATTAACAAACAAGAGTGCTAGCTTGGTCAATTTTGTATAAATCATCAATTCGTGAAATCCACCCCAAAGGGATTCGAGAGGTGAAGCCACCTAGCTGAATGGTTAAAAGGCGAGTGAAGCGAGCCTGCAGGTCAGTAATATAATATACCCATAAATTCTCAAGGAAGAAGAAGGCAAAACATGTTTTGGAGGTTGATCTATTGAGAGAAAACAGATTCAATTTCTTAGAAATACTTACTTGATACCGAAGTTCTGAATGTAATGCAAAGTTTGCTGGATGCCTGTCATTTGAGGGATAACTTCAAAGAATAAGGCGAGCAAAGCGAGCCTGCTAGCTAGTTATATACTTTTCTGGAGGGTGAAGCCCACATAGGTCTGAGACCAGTGCGTGGGTAATGAATTGGATGAATTGAATCCAATGAATTGGACAGAGTCGTTTTTGGATGATGGTGATTGATGAGTTGGGCCTACAGTTTTAGGTGGGCTCCCATCCATCGGGAAATAATTTAACAGCAGAGAATAGTCTTTTTAGCTGGCCAATCCAATCGGTCTTACAAAGAGCGCCCAGGAGTTTCGTAGCTTATCTCTGATTGAACATATATACTGAACGCGAAGTATAATATATTTCTTCTCTCCAATATTATTCAACCTTCTACACCTTCAATATTATTGAAGGTTGAAATGATATTGAAGAGAAAGCATAAGTTGAAACATTCAATTTCTTAGAATGACTTACTTGATACCGAAGTTCTGAGTGTAATTCGAAGTTTGCTGAACGAGTGTCATTTGGGGAATAAGTTAGTGTGGGAATGGCTATGAAATATTCAGGACGGCATTTGGCCTTGATGACGTCATGAAATTTGATGATGTCATTCAGAGATGGTGAGGGGAAGAGGGAAGGCTCCATAGAAATAAAGTGCCTTGTTGAAG